>VZRO01006943.1:782063-828548 GCA_013397915.1 Daphoenositta chrysoptera
GTCCCGTCCCTGGTATTCCAGAACAGTGTGGACACCGTGCTGTTCCCTGCGCTCTGGGATGACCCTGCCCGGGCAGGGAGGTGACACCAGATGCCCCACTGTGGTCCCTTCCCACCTCACCCCCTCTGTTACGCCCGCAGCCGCTGAGGCTGGGAAAGTCACAACCAGCAAGTGCAGAAAATGTGGGGGAAAGGGTGTGAAAAACAGCCCCAGTGCCCTCAGAACCCCGTAACTGCAGCATTAGTAAGGTGTGTGGTGGCCTTAGTTTTTGTTTGCTCTTATTATTGAATTCTGGTTCATCTCCCAAATCCTGCTCCTTGGGTGTTTCTGAAGGGAGTGTCCTGGCTCACTGAACGGCTTTCATCAGGGTTTTCCTCAAAAACATATGGAAAAGGAGAAATAAATAAGGCTAAACAGGAAAACACTTAACATCAAGTGTACAATCGTCATCAGAGTTAATATGTTGAAAATCCAAGTACCTAAAGGCAAATACATGACTTGCTAAAATCTTCATGAATATCCACAACAACCCCTCCCCCCGCAATATAAGCAGGTATTTCATAACAGAACAGGTTTTAGTAAAACAGGAATGCATTTTCAAAGCTATTTCTTAAATGAGAAATGCTCCTCTGAACAAGTGAGCTCAAATTTGTGGAAGATAAATAAGTTGAGAATGTAATGTGAGATTTTTGGAAGTGTGGTGGGAGTTAAGGAGGAGGTCGGGTGGAAGAAGGCTTGGACAAGTGTGAGATGTGGAGATGATGGGGAAGAAAGTTGTTACATGGAACCGAGACAAGTAAAAGTAGGACAATGATTTTGCAGCTGGGATTCTGCATTGCCACTCGACACAGCATGTAGTTGAAACTAGCGAATAGATGAGGAATGATTGTTACAAAGTAGAAAAACATGCACGACTTTCACAGGTCTGTAGTATACGTGTATGAGATATATTAAATTTAATATTCAAAAGTGAGAAAGCATCATATGCTGCTTGCCACAAGATTTCACACGGAAAATAGTAAATATATTCAGGTTAATTAAAACAGATACGTTATTTTGAAAGTATTGGAAAGCTCCAAGAGTGATTTTATTAAATCCTACATGAAAGATGGTCAAATGCCAAATACTTTGTGTGAGGTCATGGGTCCAATTTTTTTCAGATTCTTTCAGTAGCTTAAAAGGGAACAGAAGATGGGTTTTCTGCAGGCCATGTGATTCCATCCAGTGAGCACATGTCCCAGTAAACTCAAAAAAAGATTCAATACCAGACACAGGCTCTGCTGTATTCTGAACTCCTAATCTGGGAACTTTTAACTTCATCTGGCATGCATGGCTTCCACGGTGACAAACAAAAAAATGTAATGTGATTATTTTCATGGATACTTATTGAATAGCTAGAATAAGTTGAGCTATTGAAACATTTTGCTTACATAACTAGATGTTTTGTAATTTTTAAAATATATCTTTTTATAGAAAATTTAGATATTCCATTGAAATGTTTAAAGGGCCTGAACTGAAATATTTTCTATTTTTATTAGGAGTCTGAAGCACTTTGATTCAAAATAATTTTGCAGTATTTCTTGAGAACTGACTTTAATACCACTTCCATTCTCCTTGCTAGGCTGGGCTTTCTGGCTGGACTGCATATCCATACTATTTGATGGATATAGATTCTTACAGTGTATTTTCCCGTTCATCCATCAGGGTAAGCGTGGAGAGGAGAAGCCACGTGAGATCACACCTGAGAGCGCAGAACATAAATAAAAACATCCAAATTGCATGAAGGCCCATTTTCAAAAGATCTCATTTATACAAGCCTTTGTAATATTCTATTTTTTCCCATACTTTTACTGCAAAAACCTGAGTAATTCTTCTACTTAATATTCTGTCTTTTTAACCTCCTGATTTCTTAAAAATAATAATTTAAAATAGATTTGTTTGGATGGGATTTGGGCTTAGTTTTCCTATTCTGCTTTGTGTAGCTAAGGATGTAATAAAACACCACAAAGATGTCATAGGAGAGAACGTGTAACAGAAATACCTGAAGACTTTGTTCCAGGTTTTTTTCTAACTTTTCCTCAAGATACACATAGTACGTGCTGTACTTTTCCTCTTGTAGTCTTTGAACAGAACACACCCTTTCCTAAATTTCATCATTGGCTTTCTGTGTCAAAAAGAGCACTGGAATACATTAGAATACCTGATAAAAGCTTGTTTTTTTCTGCTCCTTTATAGCAACCTAGGGTGGGAGAATAGATTCTTCCCATGCAGCAGAATCTCTGCTGCCTTTTTTCCACTGAGTTGCCAAAAAATGCATTTCTCTTTCTCTTCAGAACTACTGTGTTGGATCACATCCTCCTTAATATGGTTATAATGACCCTCTATTTTTCTAATATTTATATGACCACATTTCACAAGTTTAAAATATACAGGAAATGGGACCACTACTCCCCATCTGAAACATGGGTTTAGTGTAGCCATGGCTCTGTTTACCCTGTAGTGTTCTTCAAAGAAGCACTTGCTATCTTCTGCCAGAACCAAGGTTAACACTCATAAAACAACAGAAAACAATATTTGTACTAAACAACATATATAAAATATTTAGCATTCTTAGATGCTCTGTTTATCTAAGTGACACATTATTCTTTTTCCTGACCAAGCTCACAGAAATATATTTTCTCCCTTCAAGAAATGGGAAAACGAGGTTGGGAATTTTGGTTCTGAACAATTTTAATCCACTTCTTTCTCCTTCTATGAACTTTTCCTGCCTTGGGATAACATTATTGATACCATGCAGTAATGGTGTATGTATTACATGCTCAGGCAGAGGGAAATTTGTATCCCCAGGGGACTTGAAAGTAGGTAGGATCCTTCAGTCCAGTAAACTTTTCAGGTTTGTGTGAATGAAGAAAACCCAAACAAAACCAAATAAATACCCCAAGCAAAACCCAGCCCCTTTCCTGCTGATGAGAGGAGCAGTGGGTGTGAGGAGCAGCAGGCAGGGGCACAGAGCTCAGCCAAGGGCCAGCTCGGGAACACCGTGTGGGTAAAGCAGGCTGTGCCTGGTGCTCCCGAGAGGGGAGGCAGAGTCCAGCCTCTCTGAAGGCCTCGGGATGCACAATAATTACTGTGAACCTGCTGGCCCTGGGCTGCTGAGTCCTGAGATGGAAGAAACAAATCTCCCTCTGCAGCATTCACGCCGGGCAAGGACTGTGCATGCCAGATGGAGAAGTGCACAGACGTTCATTGCGCAGCTCAGGTTACCTAAATACCAGTGCACAAACAGGATCGAACCCCCTATAAACAGGAAGATCAGATCCCAGGATTTCACCCAGTCACCTGGAGTATTCCCTAGATATTCCCTATTATGGGAAGGTGTAAATAATACCAGATAAGGCCACTAACCACAATCTTCCCGGGCCATTGCTCAAGAAGGTCACTGACCCATGGTCCTCTTTTCCAGCCCATCTCAGGTGCCCTGGAAGTGTTTCCATGGTTACCACCGGGCCTAGGGAAGATGCTTTTGTAGGCCTTCAGGCCTGCTCTTCTCTAACACCCATGGTGGAACCCAACACCCTCGAGCAAGCAAACCTATGGAAGTTGCTGAGAGCACAGGAAGAGGCCCAGCTGAGGTGTGCTGCTCCGTTTTCTTCCTAGGAACTACCTTTTCCTGATCTCCTCTATACCTACTTTAAATGACCATCCCATTCACCATGCTCTGCTTGTCTCCAAATATCATGAAAAGCAAGCAGAGATGTCTAAGGTATTCCCTTTAAACACATGTATTCAGGAATGACAAGATGAGGAAAATAAAAAAAAATTATGAATATTTAGAATTCAAGCCTATGAAATTAAGTTTTTATTCATTTTCTTTAGTCTTTCTAGTATTTCAAGAGCTTCTAGAAGAGTGAGTGAATGTAGACAATTCACAAAATTGTGACCACTAACTTCATGTTCTCCTCTTTAAGTATTTTTTATTTCTAGGAACTCAACACTTACAATCCGTGAAAATGTCAGAGACTACAGCAGATTTTCACAAGGCAATGTTTTGTGTAACTGCACTTGGTGTGGGTTATCCTGAGGATATGGTTTGTTCTCCTGTATTTCTTTCCAGTGGAATAAGATTGAGTATATCAGGCACTGCACAGGGAGTGAGGAGGGAGTGGAGAAGGAATATTCCCACTGGAAGGCACAGTTTTCCAGGGCTTAACATCTATTCTGTCTCAGGGCCAGAATTAGTACCGATACAAAGTGTCTGTGCCTGAACAACTATCATAGGCTGCAAATTCCAGGGGAATAAGTATTGGGAATCCATCCCAAACTGGAATGGCTAACGCTAGCCTGTACTGCAGGGGCAGCTCAGATGAGGCCTCGTTACAAGAACACAAAGTGAGATAAAGCCCGAGGACTTGGCAGCAACCAAACGTGAGTGGGCTGTTACTCCAAGAGGGAAAACAGTGAGCTGCTCTCACAAGGAAGTCAGGCTTACATTAGCCTTTAAATTACAACTTTTGTGCTTTGGAAAAGGAGTCGTGGGTGATTAAGGCTTCCTTTTTTTCATATTATTTCCTGTGCTCCGTGGAAGGCATTTTTAAAAGCACTTTGATTCAACATTTGTAAGTGGATGAAATACAGCTTGTTAAACAGCCAGCATTAATCTCCTGATATGTCTGGCTTAGAAATGAGACTTGAGCTCGTGCTTATTAATGGCACTGAGAAATTGAGCTGCTTCATTATTGCTAATGAAGGTGGAAAGGTTAAATTTAGATCTAAACTAAGCCTCTGCAAAGAAACTGGATGGGTTTCTTTAGTACATGTTACATAAGATGTATATGAGATTTTTCTTTTTAGGGGGTGTGGGGGGGTGGTTTTTGGGTTTTTTCCCCCTTTTAAACACCATTTCCCTGATATTTTATCTAGTTTGTTTCCATAGACTGTTCAAAACAGGGGAGATGGTGTTATGTTCTCACATAGTGTTCTTTTATCTCTCTGGTAGTATGTTCAAAGAGCTTTTCAATGAAGGGAAAAGCATTTTAGACATATAAACTGCAAAATCTTAAGACTGCCCTATAAATAACTTGCCTTCTGACTTGTGCAACTCAGACTCCAGGGATAAATACCACGAGCATAACTGGTGAGATTGGGATTTTTGTTGCCAGGAGTTGGGCATATGTTAAGTTGCAAATCTGGAATCATAGCAAGATATTACAAGGAATGTTTTTTAGCTCATAAAGTGTACTGATTCTGAAAGTGAACAAAGTGAGTGTGTTTGTACTGCTCCTTTGAAATGATAGAAGTGAATTTGTGCAATAGTGTAAAGTACAAGACCTCTACTCTATCCTAGCAAAAGCTGACCACTCTGAGAGATTTAAAAAGTGCCTTATTTTATTAATACACTTCTATCAATCTGTTTATTAATATATTTTTAGCTCCGTTTCACAAATAAGGAAGCAGAATGAGACCAGACAGATGCTTAATCAAAACCATTGGACAGATCAGTGACAGATTTAGAAATAAACTTTTGATCAAGAAAGCCAGCAGGGAGGGTGTGATAAACAACTGTCTTTATAGTTTGTGTAGGCCTTCTTCTGCTTGAGAATGGAGCAGCCTCTGTTCCTTGAGGACATAAAAACCTTTGTAATACACATTTGTAAATACATATTTGTAAGTCTGTTGCTCAGTTACTTGTTTATCTGAAATCTGTAGCTTACAGAATATTCAGAAGATGAAGGAGAAGAGGATAGGAAACAAGGATAATAGGTAGGGAAAGAAGAAAAGAGGAACAGCTGATCTTTTAAAAAGCTATGGGATATCAGTACAATGTAAATGAGGACTGGGAGAGTGGTATATGGGTTTTACAGTCAGGAACATGCAGGTACTTACTACAGAGTAAAGGAAATAGTTAATTCCTCATAGTTGGCCCTCATGACATGGTGAGCACTTTGCAGGACTTAGGCTGCCAGTTTTTATGACAAGTTTATTCAGAGAATCAGGTGTACATGGTGAAGAGCTGTTCAGATTATCTGCTAAATGGATGCCTTATCATATCAAAGAACACTTAGAAGATTTGTTTTGTTTAGACTGGGTAAATAAAGACTAAGAAAATATATGATTTCTGCTGAAAAAATATGTCAGACAAATGAACTATGGAGACCAGAGAAGTAAAATACTATATAATCCAAAGGTCAATATTAGCAGAGTCACCAGAGGTCATGAATAAATTCAGGTAGAGAAAAAAAGTGAGTCTGTGATGTGATTTTTTACAGCATCTGGAGGGTAGAATGAAAGATTTCAAGTGTTAAATGCACCCTATACCCAGTTGAGTCTCAAACTGTGAGGAGATTGGCGGGTTACCTTGTCAAGGCATCCCCCTTTTGAAAGGTGTGGATCCAAGATGTGATTCTGTTTCTGCCCATCACCAAAGCAAGGGCTTCTATCCGTAGCTTACTTTGAGAGAGCTGTGTGAACAGCTTCCCATGGCTCAGAGATAAGTTTCCTCATGCGAAAAACTTCAAATATTTGAGAAACTGACTCCTAAATGAAGCAGAACGTCTACTTTTTAAAAAATTATTAATCAAAAAGCAGAAGGAATTGCGACTCATTTAGAAAAGGTGGCTATGTGGCTGCATAGGTTTTGCAAAGCTGGAGTAAGCAAACCAGGGGCTTAGCAGGAGAGTGGTTACTGCCGGCACCTCGCAGTTGTGTTTCTCGGGAGGGGCTGGCTCTCAGCGCCGAGGAGGGGTCCCAGCAGCCCACGCTGCTCCCCGGGCTGTGTTGGCCTTTGGTGCGTTCTGGGAGCTGCCTGCTTTGGGCAGCTGAGCAAACCCAACCATCCCAGCTGTGCGTGGGGGCTGTGGAAGGGTTTTCAGGCCCCTCAGCTGCCTGGGGAGTCACTTACCTTGCTGCTCTCCCTTGATAAATGGGGTTTAATAATTAATGTCCATCTGGAGGAGATGTTACTTCTCTAGCTTGTCTAAGCCTGGACAAGGAATTTGCTGACCCAGGTGTACATTAGGGACATGAGCTTCATTATTGCTAATGAAGCAGTTAAAGCCATTTGCCAGGAGGCTTTGCTTTTTGCAAGAGATGATTCAATGGAAGTTTTGGTGTGTAGCTTCTGCAGTATAGTTTGTTTCTTGGATATTATGCATATGACACAAAGCTCAGTTAGAGCCTCAAATTTGGAGCATAGAAACCATAACTAGAAGGAAAACTGTTACATCAGCTGCTGCTACTAAGGGAGAATGTTGAGTATTGTTAACAGGCTGTTTATCCTAATGGGTCAAATATTATTTCTAATTTTATTTTCATTTTGTGAACTCTTCACTATTTCCTGTAGGCTATGGAAATGTCTTGTCATATTCCAGCTTCTTCTGACAGTCTCATTTACTTCCAGAAATGGTGGGGGAACAAAGTTTGTTTTGGTTTGTTTTTTTAAAAGGGTCAGATTGTAATTGATTTTCTGCCCCTGAACAGCCCGTGGAAGTGATTCCTTTGCCTAGAAAAGGCACTCTCAGAAATGGAAAGAACCTACTTACAGTGTAAGCAATGCCAGTTTAAAAGATGTTTAACAAAACAAAAAGGAACACTTACAAGTTGCTCTATTTTATTCAAGGCTTTGTGGAACACTGATTTACTTGACCTTTGATAACAAATTAACAAGATTATGATGAGCACTTAATGGCTCTGGGACAGGGCATCAGGTCAAACATGAAATCCCCATTTGTTCTGGAATTTATTTAGCACAAGTAGGCTCATGTAAGTTCTGGGGATACATGACAGTCTTGGATACAAAGCCCTGGTAACTCTTTTCTCAGTGCTGTTATTTTCTCTCCTGTGAAACACAAGCTCACTTATTTTTTAACCTGTTCTCTAATCAAATGTAGTGAGTTATCTTTCCCTAGTCCTTTGAAAATACTCTACAAAATCTTCTTTGCATTTTTTGTAAGTTTAGACCCAATGAACCTCAAGTAGTTTCATTCATAACATGCTGTATGTGCCTTAGCCTTGATGAAATTGCAGCTTGGAGGAATTTGATCTTATCAGTCTTGTGGAAAGAGCAGCAGTTGTTGTGATGTGAAATGAGTGATATTTGATGGAGGTGGCTTTGACAAATTAGTCTTTCAAGTCTTGACTGGATTTGGAGTTAGGTTGTTAGTCACTGTGGTAGGAAGAACTATATTTAATTTTAACCTATGACATGAAGTGATGAGGAAATTGAATTCATTATCTTTCCATGATAAAACATGATGTATTTATCTCCATAAATGAAATAGAAGTTCTGCATAACCCAGTGTCCATGGTGACCTAACATTTCAATCCCCCTATTTTTAATCATACTTTGAAATTTTCTCTCTTTTTAAAAAGAATCTTTTGAATTTCCATCTCTCAAAATACAAGAATTTCTAGCTAAGAACATACTCTTTATTCTTTCTTCCAGTTATATTTGAATCTTATCTTGATTTTGGTTTGCCCTGTGTGCAAAGCAGAAGTCTATGTGTTCACAAAGCCAAGTCTGTGTGAGATTATGCAATACAGATGCACTTCAAGTGTCTCCAAACAGAACTCGAGTGTTCCTAAATCCAGCTGTGCAGTACACTGCTGACTTTGTTTTCTGTGTCCTACAAGTCCTGAGTTCAGATTAGTGGAAGTTTGATTCCTTGCCTGTTACTGTGTTTTATCCAGAATGGAGCAGTGTTGAAATCCTGAGATATTTGACCACATTTTTCCATGAAGTGGAGACTGAGGGGAGGTTTACTGTGTAACTTGAGGCATATGTCTGTCTTCTGGCAGAGCAGATGTTTTGAATTATTTTTTTAAAGATACTACCAGTTACTATAAACAAGCTATCTTTCCTAACCACCATCTGTCACTGCAAAGAAGGGAAGGGACATCCCCACTGGAATAAAGGTGGAGTAGGAGTAGGAGCCCAGCTCCTACTGCTGCTTCCCATTGTCCTTCACAGTCTTTCATTGCTTTTTATGGTGTCGAGAATAAGAATACTCAACTAATGAAAGTCATCATTCTGGATGTTGAAATCATCCTCAGAAATGGATATGGACAATTCTTACAGCTAAGGGAGGATGGAGGGGGGAAGCATTACAACTTTGTTCAAGTAATTATCAAATTTATATGTAGGGCCTGCATGTCTAGGATGGTGGTAGATATACTGATAGAGGGGTTCTGAGATAAATGTTAGTAATAAAATGACAGGTTTTTATTTTAACGCTGCTTAAAGGTCTCTTTGAATGGCTTTAACCTCTGGTCTATTTTATTTTTTTAAGGAACAAGTACTCGGGTAGCTGACTCTCTTCTTAAAAATCTGAATTTGTAGCATTTGGAGGAAAAGTTACTTGCCATTCTGCAACAAAAGAAAAAAGGAAGAGAAGCTTCCTTTGGTGAGTTGGATCTAAGGTTGTTATATCTGCTGCTTCCTTCAGGTAAACATAAACTTAAATTAAGAATGTGTTATTCTCAGAGCGTGGCAAGTACAAGGATTTATCACAATAAGAACACTGCTTTCCTATTGTTTATAAAAAACACTGAAACAAAGCCTCTAGGTTGTAATTCAACTCCCCTACAATTATCAGGCTGACACTTTATAAAAGAGCTATTGATGGAACCCTCATTAAGAGTGTGTTCAAACCACCTTTGAAAAATACATGTGAGAAGCAGTTCAAAATACACTGCTGAGCATTACAAGCAATAGGGTCCATGGTATTTACTGGAAGCAGTCATTCCATATTATGCAAGAGAGTTACTGAAACCAATTGCAGTGATATATTTAAATTATTGGGGGCTGGGGTGGGAATCCCGAGATCTGAACATATGTTAAATGACAGAAGTGAGACTTTCAGTGTCACTTAATTTGTATTTACTGCGAACAGATGGGATTTTTGTTTTCTAATTCTGAGTGGCCTTTAGGAATTCCATCCTACACCAAGTCCAAGATACAATTTTTTTCCCAGTCACTTAGTCACAGAAAAGACTGAAGGTGTGACGATATGTTGAAAATTATTCTCATCTGCACTTTTTGCTTGTAGTTATTAGTGATATTTTCTAACTGGAAGAACTGTAATTAAAATCAGATGGCAAATACATCCTGAAATTTTTTTGCATGAAAAGTTTGCCAGCACTGCCAGCTGCTGGTGCCATTTCAGAAACATAGTTGGTTTTGCTTGTTATATCTGAATGGGTTGCTGTGGAAGTTTATTTTCAATCTCAGCCTAGTTCTGGAAGGAAATAGATAGAAGAATACCTTAGAAATATAGCTCCAACATTTTCCTCATTTTTGTCCCTGCTTTAGAAGAGAGAGGATTACTGCTGAAATAGGAAGTTGCTCATATATTTTTAAACAGTACTGGTGTGTAATGCTGGAAAGGAGCCTATACCATGATGTTAATGATATGCAATTAGGTAGGAGTCTGTAAAAAACTCCAAACCCAAAACTATTTGATCAAAAGACAACCTTATGTTTCACCAGGTCAGATAAGCATATCCCCTATTTTGACTACAGTGTCCAAGAACTTCCGTAGCTGGAGTCTGGGATTGCAGTAGCTATAGAGGCTCAACTTAAATGGCTTTAATGATCTTTGGCCAAATGACTTCTCTCACTGTCTTGGAGGTGATGCATTCGTGTGTGTGTGTGAAGGAAATACTTCAGTTGGAATAAAACTGAGCCACCCTCAAACAATGTGACATTTCCAGCTCCTCAGACTGCGTGGAACTTAATTCACACTGAATGTAATCAGTTACACTTCAGTGTTGGCTAATCTTCTACTGCAATCAATAAATCAGCCTGGACAGGGAGAGAGTGGGCGAGTCAGAAACGTACTGTGGTGTTTGCTTTTGTAGCCTTTTTGAGAGGTTGGGTAATGGAGACATCAATTAAAAGCAGGATAAACAGTAGGCTTTTTCCAGTACCACAGTGTTTCCCTTTCTTAAATGGGAGTCTGAATTTAGCTTTAGAGGAAGAAGCCAAATCATTGGTTTATAAGCAATATAATTCAGACATGGCAGGTAAAACTTCAGTGCTCAAACTTCTTTCATAGAACACAGAGTGTAGATTTTGAGTGAAAATATCAATGTCCAAACCTTCTTTACAGAAAACAATGGTTTGGGGTTTTACAACCTCATTAATTTTCCAGCGTTTTTTTCAGTTATTTCAGTGTGGTTTCAACATTCAAAATGAAAGCTGGTTCTGATCCACCTATGTGTGAAGGAAATACTTCAATTTGGATAAAACTAAGTAAACCTCAATGTATCACTTCCAGGATGTAATGGAACCTAAGTGTGCTATCTCCTAGGTGTCTTTGTCAACAGTGATCATTTCTATGGTGGGTGAGACTACAGTATTTATCCATTGACCTCTATTACCTGGGCTGTTTCATGCAAATATCCTCTTTTCCTCCACTGTTTTGTAATCCAATAGACTTGATAAATACCATGGTTTTATCTCTGTTTTTGCTGTGTGGATATTTTAGCTCCCGGTCTGTGTTTCATAGGCCCCAAGCAATGATGCCTCTGGTAGTTAGAGGTGCCATTGCTGAGACTGTTGTTTAACAGGCAAAGAAAATGCTGAATCAGAACATCTGTTGAGAAGTGCTTTGGCAGGGAGTCTGTCCTCAAAACTAGGAAGCAGGTTGTTCTGACTCCAAGAGCTGGTGATCTTGGGCTTGCAGAGGAGAGAAGTACGTGAGAGCTTTATGGGGTTGTGTTCTGCTCAACAACAGATACGTTCCTTTGGCCGTAGTTCAGAAGATTTACAGGAACCTTATTAGAAAAGTGAGCCAAAAGGCAACACACTCTGGTAGTTGATGGTGATTTCTTACATTGCATTGGATACTGCACAATAATTTTGCAAGAAGGCAGAGCCAGCTGTGAGACAGATGGAGCCACATATGTTTCCACACCCAAAAGAGAGGTTTGTGCACAGAATTACAGTCAGGAATAAGGCTGAGTGAATGATATCAAAGGTTATGCACACAGAGATTTCTGGATTTGTAGATAAATTCACTTGGATTGGTTGTTTTTGTGTTAACTTTCTGACTATAAAAGAGTTTTATTGCATTGGAATCTATAAAGCAGTAAACAGTGAAGAAGCACTTGAAGATTATTCCATTCTGAACTCAAGAATCCCGCATGACTTGTGTAAGTGGTCTCTTTCCCAAACTTGAAATGGTCATACCACTTTCTTCCCTTTTCCCCCATGGCACCTTGCCACTACCACCACCCAGAAAAGTTTAGTGTGAAGAGAGATGCCATGTTTTTCCCTCTCACCTGCTGCAGCACCAAAAAACTAGGCAAAATGAGGTTAGAGCTTCTTCCATGCTGAGCCTCTGCAGCAAAGCAGGGAACAGACTCCAGCCAGGCTCCTGCTTGCTTGCTGTAGCATCAAGTAGAGGGAAGAAAGTTCATTCAGCAGTGCATTGATTCGAGGCAGCAGAATCCTTGGACTGGAAACAGATCAGGGAGTGCCAGTATCACCCAGGGCAGCTGGAGCATGTGACATCTCATAGCCAACATGTGTAAAAGGAGTGTTGTCTCTGGTATGGGTAAAAGGAGATTTTTTTTTCAAGTGTTCAGATTGTTAATCACTGTTATAACTTCCTCTTTTAATCTTCTGCCTTTTTAGAGACAGTGGGACTAAAAAGACTTGTCTGTGTTTTAGCCTTATTAAGTCTCTTCCATGAACATAAAATGAGAACAGTGCTGTGGAGAACTGAGCTCCCAGAGTGCACACAGCAAAGAGCTGTTGAGGGCTGAGTAAATGCACTAAAGGTAATTTGCAGACAGATAACTGGATCTTCCTAACAAATTCCCTTCCCTTGTTACAGTCAGTTTAATGTACCATAACACTCTTCCTTTTGTAAGTGAGGGAAAAAAATCACTGCTGGGATTAAAGCAAGCACAGAGAATTTCAGATGAGGGAGAAGACAATAAAGTTTGGGAATCCAAATGTTGGTAGTCATAATTGTAAAGCTTCCATTCCTAGGCTACTCAGTAATTTCCAAAGTGACTTTTTAAAAAAATGTAACAATTGAGGACAGATGTTGTATATCTTTTCTAGTTCATCCTAGAACAAATCACATGTGTAAGGCTCATAATTTGTTTCTATTTCTTTGTTATGTATCACATATATTTCCTTGAGGAGAATTTAGTTTTTAGAAATACTAAACAAACCTTCAATTCAAGCTGAAGAGCTGCAGATAACTGACACTGCTAAAATGTGGGTCCCATAGTCTTGGTGAAGACTGGTTTGTGTGGGACAGATATTACTGCTGTCAACAAGAGCAATTCAGACAGTAGGGATCCTACAGGCTGAGGGATTCTGCATGTATTGTAAAACAAGTTCAAGAAACCTTAACAACGTAACAGTTAATTTAACTTTGCAACAGGAAGTTGTAAATGGTTTGGGGTGGGCTGTAAACACTAGCATATCCAGCCTATTAATGAGCCACTGCTGAAAAGTGGAGTCACAATTCCAGAAGATGGGTTAGGTGGGGGTCTCCCAGTTTAGCTGTGCACTTTCTTCCAGCCATGGCCTGACAGGAAACAACACTGATGGGCAGACACCAGAATACAGATTCTGCTGTGTGACATCAGACACTGGTGTGTCACACGATTTGGGACATGTAGGGGTCCTCCCTTCCATTGCAGGATTCTCCTAGAGAACCACCAGGTAGATTGTGGTTTTTTCCCTATATCCTGTAACGTGCTTAAGTACTTCTGAGAATAAGGGACCAGATACAGTGCTGCATTACCCCTGTGCTAGATTAGCTCACCTGATTTCTAATCAGGACGTGTTGAGCACTTTTAAATTGCCTAATAATAAATAGACACATGTAGTTCTCTAGATACATGAAGTTCTGCCTACTTCAGGAAGAGCTGGTAGAGAGGTACCCACAAGATATGATTCCCTTTACTCCAGCCTGTAACAGAAAAACAGGGGACTGAGCTCCTGATGTTTTGGCACCTATCCCTGTTCCTGCTTTCTACCCTTTTGGCCTCCTCTTTGTTCCTGCTGTGGTCCTGTGGTGACAGTAGTAGCTAGAAGAGCTGGCATATTCGTTCCCATTTGGCCTTTCTGGTGGTTGAGCTGAGTTGCTGTTGCAGTAGCAGCAAGTCCCACTGCCTGCAGCCTGCCCAGAAGAATAGGAGAGGCAGAGCAACTGGAGCTGTGAGATGCAAATTAAGAAACATCTTCAAGTTATTGAGCAATATATTTCAGCCTAAACGTATTGCAATAGATTTGCCACAATGTCAGGGGTGTTTTAAATTGCACTTAGGGATGTAGTTGAAGTCAAACAAACTGGAGATAAGTCATCTGCAGTACTTTGAATGCTTCAACAGAACTATCTGACAGAACTAAGTGATCAAACTTTATAGGGCCAGTGGGAGAGACTAGCTCTTTGCTTTGGAACTGACTCTGCCCTTCTGTGAGTGTGCAGGCAGTGCCAGCAGAACACCAGTGACAGCAGTGTGACGTGCTCCTGCATCACAGCTCTGCAGAGCCTGGCTGCTCACTTTGTTGCCACCCACAGTTTCCCATATGTGCACTATCACCCCACATCTGAGGTAGCTCTTCAGATTTTAATTGCTGATAACCAGTGCATGTCCCAGAACTGAAAGAAGCCCTGAAGGTTTTTTAAATCACCACCAGACTGCCTGGTTGTTCATCTGTAATTGAGAGGTGTTCAGGAAACAAGGCCAAGATTGCCTTTTTACAACACTGTGGTAGTGGTTCGTTGTGGGCACCAGGGAATACCTCTAGAGGTAAATGTTGCTTCTCACTGGAAGTGCTCCAGACAAGCAGGTTGGAATGATAGTGCTGATGATAGCAAATATTTAAGGTGAACTTCAGAAGGAAGTGAGTGGTAACCTTTGGAATGGTTAAATTATCACCCAAAAATGCATTTGGCATTTGTAATGAAATACACATCTGGCAAAGTATGTGAAATACTTGCATGCCATAGGGCAGTTCAGCTGAGCCATCCACTACAAGACCAATTCTACTGGACAACACTTTATGTCTGGTATTGCTGGAATCTTCTTGCTCCTATAGAAACCACAGTGCAGGATATTAAAAAGCTACAGCTGTTTCAAGACAGGCTGCAGTGGCTGCCCTAAACATTTCCTATAATTTTAAGAAGCTGTAACAAAAAAAAAAGAGAGGATGTGATAGTGAGGTTTAGGTGCAGGGAGTCTAACCAGTGAATTTCCAGTTTTGCCATACAGAAGAGCAAAGTTACTAAATCTTATAAAAGAGGAGGACAGCTTTTAGGAGGTTCTAAATTTGCAGAGAATTCAGTGTGAAGTGGGACAGCTAAGCTCAGGCCTGACATATTGCTTATCCTCCTTTCCTGGCATTTATTTTCAGATAAAATCAGTTGGTTTCAGAAAAGTGGTTCAGTGCTGAGTGCTTCCATGACCTGAAACTGGAACAGTTGTAATTGACAGGAGTTCCCTTTCTTGTATTTATCTTGATAAACAAAGTCCTTTTCCTATCACTGATGTTTTCAACTTCTCTAGATACGCTGTTCTCATCAGTATCAGTGGCTGTCCTGCTGGAGCCCTTTGGACTCTGCACCACTCCTATTCACATGATGCTCTCACATTCCTCCTGGAGACAAAAATGTGTTCTCATGCAGCTAGAGAGTGGAAACTTACTGATTGTACAGAGCTTGGCAGGAGCTCCTGTTCCAGCCTCCTGACAGGAGCAGACACAGGCTGCATTTCTCCAAGTGCTGGGCCAATCAAAGCCTTCTTGTGTCTGCACTGATGCTTCTTCTCTGCCTGTTTGTTCCTTTCTCCATTCTTATGACAAGTATGCAAAGCAAGAAAGCTGCTTTTTTCTGTGCCTAGTCAGTGATGTAGGCAAGGTCTGGAGCAAATGTAAACCCATTATAACAACATTTCTGCAAGAGCCCTGCAAGTGGAACTGCCTACAGCAAGAGCACAGCTTATGTTTAATGTCTGACACAGCCATCTTTAAACATATTAGAGCAGAAGATGGAACAGTTCCTTTAGAGTCCCCAAATGAATTAGCAGTGCAAACTGGCTTTCTACTGCCTGGAGCTCTGTCTGTGCTCCTCGTTTTAACTCTTTGCTAGCCACAATCCTGACCACAATGAAAACTGCAGTAGATGATGAAATTCATAACTGTATGAACGTATGTTTTTATTGTAATATTAATTTACATAAGCTGTTGCCTGCAGTGGAAGTATGTTACAAAAGCAGCATCAATGTGTGGCTATATTGGGAGAGAATAGCTCAATGCATAGTATTTTCCCCCATTTTCCTTTTTGAAACATTCCTACTAGCAAGCTGTAAGGAAGTAGTTCAAGCACATCTGGTGACCCCAAAGCCATACCTGGGCAGATGCTTTAGGGGAAGGGTTGGTGAGTTACTCCTGAAGGTTCAGAGCAAAGGCAGCCTGTTTCTACCACTGCTTGATGCCCTTTTCATGAAGTCCTATAAAACATGCATTTTGAATGGGTCATATTATGGGCATTTACACAGATCTGCAATTGATTAATGACCAGCATTAAAGGTATGTCTCGAAATTTTAATCAAAATATCCAAGACTAGCTTTTCAACTGTGTTATGATAAATTTTAATTTACAGGTATGCATGTGTATCCAGTATGCCTGAATTTATGGTATGTTAAACCTACCAGAACAAAGACTTAGTAATCTGTAATCGTATTATTAAAACTACTAGTCTGATATTTGGAAATCTAAGTCTAAAACCAAATTTTCTTATTATTCTCACAGGATAGTAAGGAGTTCTAAAGAGCTAAGTCTGAGTTTGGCTGAGCTGTAGTGCAGTACTGAGTATAAATACACTGCCAGTAGATCTCTGGTTGGTATAAATGCCAAGGGAGAGGAGAATTAGTGCTGTACCATTACTTATGTTGACATGTGCTTTGAAGAATGTGAAAAACTATTTTTGTTATCAGCAAAACCCATAAGGCCTGGGTTCAGTTAGAAGTTTCTGCTTTCCTAAGAAATATTTAAAACCCTATTAAACACAGTGAACCAGCTTGCACTTCCAAGAAGATAAAACAGATGAGCTAAAACCTTTTCCCTCCCTGTCTTTCTGTTCTCCGACGTGGCTGCTGACTGTGGCCCTGCTGTGACTCACATCCATGGGGAGCACTTGGGCTGGAAGTGAGTGTAGGACAGGTGAGTGCCTGGAGACTGTCCCCACACTCACCAGTCAGCCCCTCCCTTGAGGAAGTGCACAGCAACATGAGAACAGTCACTGCACTCTTCTGCCGGACTTTGGGTTCAGCACTGCATTCAGAGAAAGAAGGTACCACACTTGGTAGGTTTTTCAGCAGGACGTTGAGAAAACATTGATTTGTCCCAGATTTTCCCCTTACCCTTGCTGCTTTCCCTCTCCTATCCACCCACACACAGTCATTGCCTTGAGTCACAGAGCGTTTGTTATTACAATATGTGCTACAGCACTTTTCTAAAAGGCAGTTTTCCCTGCTAGTACTCCTTCTGCTGAGAACCCCAAACCTTTATAGACTCTAGTCATTTCTAAGTGACAGGATTGCCAGAACATGCAATGATGAAGAGGCCAGCTTGGCTAAAGTTGGGTAGGTTCTGGTTACAACCTCTGTGACTCAGTGAGAGGGAAAATGCCAAGTAGTGAATGGACAGACAGCTTAAAGCCCAAGATGCTGGTTTTTTCCTGGCATTGAGTATTTTCACTTTCACTGAAGTTTATTTTCTTGTTGGTAAATTACTTCTGCATTGTTTGCTTTTCAAGAGAGAAAATCATATTTTCATGGTAAGCAGTGAATGAACTTTCAATTTTTAACACAAAGAGAACTTGTTTTATGGAGCCATGGCCAATATGAGAGATTACCGATCAAGGTGTTTTCTTTAGCTGAAAATCCTGAGAACAAGTACAACTGAGAGAAAACAGAGAGCTCTTGGATGCAAAGAGTAGCTACAGACCTTGTTTTGGTTAACTTGTTTGATTTCAAGATCAAAGATAAATTTATGGAGAATAGTAATGCTATGGAGACAGTTGTTTGAACTTTGGATTTGCTAACACTAACAGCTGCTGCTATCCTTGAGAGGAAGATCCTTGGTAGCAGTGCAAAACAAGCTCACTGTTTTCATCTGCATTAGGAAAAGCTTGGCTGAAAATATCACTGCTGTGAATAGAGGAGCAGAGAGAAAGAATGGTTGTATGAGCTGCCTGGAAGAATCACAGAGGTGAAGGACAAAGTGTTCTCAGTCTGATATGGACGAAGTTCAGATTAAGATTGATTGGATTTGATTGCCCTGTGGTGTGGTGAGTTCCCTTTGGAGTTAGATTTCATGTTTGTGTAAAGCTTGTATTTCACTCTGAAGTTGGATGGAAATGTCTCTCAACAGGAGATTTATCTTGGAGCTTATCTAAGAAAAACACACAGAGATTATGGGAAAAAATCAGTTTTTCAAAAAATTGCAAAATGGGAATTCAGAAGTCCTAGTTTGGGCCAGAAATAATGTTAAAGGCATACTGTAGTGTTCCCCTCCTTCTGACATGTAGAAGGATTTGGATGTGGCCTTTATGTTCTGCCCCTGTCTGACCTCTAGCAGCTCTGAAGAGAATTGTTGTGTTAACTCATGATAAGGCAAGGCAGAACTTGTACTGGGAAGAGTGTTTTTCAGGCAGTTATCAAAGTCCTTGCAGCTTCCCATCAAAACAAACAAATCCACAACAAAATGAATTGAAGGTGGTAGTTGATCCTGAACTCTTAACTACAAACCAGCACAAAGATACTGACATATTCTCTTTGGCTGACGTTATTAAATCCTGATGGACTTTCCCCACCCTTCACCTGTTTGACTTGCCTTCCATCTCGCTTTCGAGTTCTCTCTGCCCAGCTTTAAACTGTGTTTACCAACCCACTTTGAGCCCAGCTTCAGCTGGAAGCAGGCCCAACTTGTGGTACAAGAGTCTAAAACTAATTTGTTGTAGCAAAGATATATTTGACCAAAAGCAGACAAGCGTGTGCTTTATGGAGTGTTTCGTGCTGCCTTCCAGCGGGACAGAGCTGAAAACTGTAGCCCTTTTAAAAGCAGTAATGCAATTATGTGTTGTATAAGCTCTTTAAAAAGCCTTTAATGAAAACCAGGCAGTTGTGTTGTTATCAGCAATGCTGGGGAAGGCGGTGTGAAAGCACAAGGTGTTATATTGCACGGGGTCTGAGCACTGGGGTGAGTAAAACAGGTTCACCATGATCCCTGGATTGGTGTGTAAGGCACATATTCAGCAGATAGCTACAAAACCATTGTAACAGTACCTTCTGTCTACTAAATATGCATTAAAAATAAAATAAAATTACTCCTGTTACAGTATTGCTACTACTACCACTACTAATTAGATCTGATCTTGAGGCTGTAGCAGATGTGGCCTTTGGAAAGTTGCTGCTTGTTTCTGCCGATGGCTAAATATGTGTATAAGCCCAAGTTATTTGACATAATATTTTAAGATTTGAGACATAATGCACATTTATATCTGTGAAAACTGTAGTTTCATCTATATGCTAACTTTGCTTCAGAAAAAGGCCCTTTGAAAGGGCTACAAAACTCTGAAGTCCACCTGGAGTCTGTGTAGTCAACAGGCTTGCTTCTGCTGACTTCACAGGGCTTTGATAGCAGAGCACATATGAAGTGGAATATGTATATTCATAAGCATTACACACAGAGCTATCTCTACAAAAAATTGGAAAAAATACACAGCCTCTGTTAGTCTGAGTATTTTCTGATGGAAATAGGGTTTTTTATGTAAATAACCCCAAATTAATTTCTAATATTAGTAACAAATTATATAAACCCTGCCCTGTGAGTTATAAAGAAATCTGGATCAAAGATGTCATTTATCAAACAATGGCTGCTGAGAAAGCTTTCATTCATATGCTATTCATGCTTGTTCTGTAGATTTTGGCTCAAACAATGTAAACTTAATATCAGAATAATCAGATGCCACACAGAGTCCAAATATCAAATAGATTTAGCAGTGGTTGGGATGAGATGAAACTTATATTTTAGCAAGAAAAAAAGAGACCAACTCCTGACTCAAAACATGCCTTGATGCCTTGCAGCACAAGCCTTCAAATGTCTAAAAACTAAAGCAAAACTGCATGAATTGTTTCCCTTCTTTCAGCATAATACCAGCATTCACAAGCTGGTGTTACAGCAGGTTTTTAACCAGAGATACACAAACCAAGGTAGATGCAACTGCTTATTGAAAACTTCCTTGGCTCAGCCTGACATCAGCTTGCTCAGTTCTTGGATTGGGTCAATAGCAAAGCAAGGAAAGGGATTAATTTTGGGGGTTTAAAGGTGAGCAGCTTGTGCTTTTCCCCTTCAGTCCTGTGGGGAGCATGCAGAAAGGAGCAGGGTGGTGCTGTTGATGAGTGTTTGCTGACCACAACAGCAAGGAAATGTAACAGTGTACTTGGTTCTCAGTGTTACCAAAATAGACCCACGCTTCACTGTGGGTCCCCAAGGCCCTCTGAAATTGCTTTGACAACGTCAGTTCTGCTTTCTGGTATAATTGATTTCCCTGATACCTGCTTTTATTTATATCACAAAGGTACTTTGGGTAAAAGATGTGCTGCTGTGATGGAATTACCTGGCCAGCAGATTGGGAAAGAAAGCAAACCTTGGTAGAATGTAGGTATGGGAAGAATGGTATTATTTCAGTTTCATTTTTAAGAGATTTTTTTTTTTTTATCTCTAGTTCCCTCGTCTGTTCTGCTAGAAATCAGAAAATATGTTTGAGGACAGGTTCTCTTTTCACTTGCTTTGATCAGCAGGTCTCCTTCCAGAATAAAGACAGTGGCATAAATGGCATGAATGGAAACAACTACCAAGGTTTGGGCTTTGAAGCAAACAAGTTGTGTGTGTAAGCCTGATTATTATTAACTTCCATTGCAAGTTTCCAGTGTTCCCGGGTGCTGAGGTTGTCTTATCTGTTTTATAACATAAATTAATGGAGGATAGTTAGTGAGCCACATTCTCAGCTGTTGCAGATCTCTGCTATGTTTGGAAGCTATGCCCAGTTCACAATGCTGAATTTGGCCTACTCATATAATTCATAATTCTGCATATTTATTTGGGCACTGTTGAATGGGGGCTTAAAAATGTAGTCACTGAAATAAATCCAGTTAGGAGGATGGACGTTCTAAAAGGCAGTATATGACTGATGCCATGGGCCCTGCAAGCTCAGAGTAATTAGGTTTCATACTTCACTTCTTGCACCTGAGCTGTTGCCTAAGGGACAGCAGAATTTCCTGTAGTGTTCATAAATTCAGTCCTGGCTGCAGAGTCTCTGGACAATTCCCTTGGCAACTTCCCAGTGTTTGTTTTCCTGCTACATTGATACAGACCCTAAAACTTACAGATATTTTAATTTACTGCAGGTGCCTCTTTTAAATCAAGAAAATCAGTTATGTGACCTTCAGAAGTAATCAGACCTATCTTGGATCTCCAACTTTCTTGTGCTTTTTTTTTTTTCTAAAAGTAAAATGGAAGTGTCTTTAAGAAAGGTTATAAATTTAGCAGAACAATTCCTTTCTGTGAAGAAAATTCATCAGGGAAGGGTTCATGCCAGCTCTGAGGAAAGTCACACATTTGGTGCAGTGTGGAACAGAGACAGAAAATGCTAGTGCTGCAGGTACAAGGCATTGAGAAAGTCTTGGAGCTGTATGTCACTTATCTGTACAGAATCCACTTCTGTGTGGGAGAATCTTTCATTTCCTATATCCAGCTTTAAAAAGCAGAGTCAGATTTCCTCAAATATGCAGAAACATGTAGAATGCATGCTCTAGAGAAAGTGAGAGCAAGCCTGTTCAAAACCAAGTCAGTGGCACTCAGTAACACTTCCATGGGAGTGGTTTTCAGCTCAACCAGTTGTAGTCTTCTGTTCTTTTGCCATCTGAGTAAGTAATACTAAATACAGTAATTGATTTGAAAATAAATGTAAGAGACTCTCTTGGTTCACGGAAAAAATCCCTCTACTCCAATATTTTTCTTACCCCCTTAGAACTCCCTGCTCTTTTTCATTGATTTAAGTGAATAAGATCTAATTTTCATGAAGTGACCACACCAGTTTGAATCAATCACAGGCTGTCAGGCACCATCCTTGAAGATACACTACACTGGAGAAACTACATAAATAGTACAGAGAAAGGGAAGGAATTAGCAAAGTTAACCTCAGTCTTATGCCTGTGGAAATACTTTCCTTTCCTCAAGTAAGGTAGCCAGCAATCCTCCCTGCTGTGTTAAAGAACAGAGGGCAGTGGTACTGGCTGTAAACACTGTACATGATCACTGTAGCTCTAGGAATTATGCACACCGAGGAACCAGTGCCACACACCCTTCTGATCCGTTTAGTTTCCCTTATGTTTACTTTCTGTTAATTAACTTGTGTCTTTGGGATACAGACCATAACTGCATGCTGTACTTAAGTTGTGAGTAAAGCAAGGATTTCTATAGCAGCAAAATGATACTTTTCAAAATGTTTTCTCTTTATATTCACTCAGATATCAGAGTCCTAGACAAACAGATGTTCACACAGCTTAATTTCCTCTGATTCAGATATAGGAAGCAGAAAAGCATCTTAAGATTTACTCAGATTGAATTAGGCAGCAGTTATGCCTCGTGTTGTAGGGCCTCACATCAGTGACTGCTGGAGGAGGAGAAGTAGCAGCTGCATTTTCGCTGTGCTTGGAGTGACTGGTCCCTCATGAGTGCCAATTGTGAGATCCATTCTGTATTGCACTATTTCCCAGCAGGCCAGTCCATCTCATGAGGTATCTGGAAGGTAATATTTTTTATTTTGGTGAAAGTATCCCACATAAATAGGACACCGAGGTGTATGGCTGTTCTGTGGTGTTGAAGCAGCATCCAGCACTCTGAGTGCGAAGAACTGGACCACCAAAACTGCAAGTCATCCCTGTTAGCACAGCCTGTCTCAATGGAGCTGGGCATCAATTATCTCTCTGATCTAGGTATGAGTAATACAGTAGAAAGGAGCTTAGTACCAGCAGTTCCTGAGAAATCTGTCAGTGAATTATTAAAACCAGTTTTTAATTAAGAGATGCACTCAATCTCATGGCCAGAGGAGCTCAAAGTAGGACGTGTGAACGACTGAGAGCCAGCTCAGACCAGTTTTATCAGAACACCACTCACAGAATCACTGCTGGGGGAATTATTCTAGCAACACTGCTTTGTAAAGAGAAAGAAATCCCATTTTTTCCTTATCAATGCAGGGCCTGTTGTTTTGCAGCTTCTGAAAATCTTTGACCCTTTAATGGGCCTAACATACATCTTATTGTTAAACACTTCAGATACATACATATTATTGTTAAGCACATCATATGTGGTTTATTTTTCCTTTACCATTACTACAGGAACAATTTAAATGGAAAACTTTACTAAGTTGGACTAAATAGGACTTCATCTCGATCCAGTCCTCCTCCCTATGCTGCTACACCCAAAATTTCATTCCAGCTGATTGTTCTAACTCACTCTTTTACACCAGTTGACTGCCCAGTGAAGCCTTGAGGGAGCATCTGCATCAGTTCCAGGCCACTTTCATTTGAGAGGGATTCTTCTATCACTTTTTCAAATGCAAAACATTTATTTATTTTAGAATTTTTCCTTCTGCCTTTTTTTTCCCCAGAATTTAGGGTGGAGTAAGGAGAAAGATTGTCCTCAATGGGCAGCTCTGGATTTACTTTTACATGTCCAAAGTCTCTGTAGAACTTCATGTGTGGACACAGAGAAAGTAAAGGTGTAAGAAAGGAAATTCAGACTAATGACTAAAATTCCTGTATTGTTTTTATGTTGAATGTTTGTTTTTATATGAATGAAGAAACTCTTCAATGAGTACTCAAGCCTTAAGATCATGATAAATTTTTTAGGTAGCACTGGAGGAAGAAGTTTCTAGGTGATATGTACTGAGTTCCCAATTATCAGTGATTACTCACTACTTCTGTTTTATCCATAAGTATTTCTTGGCTTATCCTCACCTGGGGAGAAATCTTTGAGGTGAAAATATAGGTGGATTCACATTTCACTTTTTGATACTACCAAAATGCCACAGGTTAATGCCAATAGTGGTGGAGGCAATTGGTCTCTGAAAGTGAGGACAGCCCTTCTCAGACTGTGGTGCTGAGAGAAAGGGGAAAGTCAGGTTCTCCAAATGCTCGTGTGTGTGTGAGTGAATGAAGAGGGAGGAAAAACCCTCTCTTCATTTATCGTGGCCCTTAAGCAAATACTTAATAATGGGGGGAAAAAATCTCCTTACATCTGGGCAGATCTGATTTACACTCTGCATTAACAGATAGGAGTTGTGTGTAGAAACTCTGTTCCTTAATGGCCTATTGATATTTTGAGCATTAATTCATTAGCAAAGAACAAAATTTAGAGTACTAAAACTATTTTCCTGAAGTTGAGACAGACATGCATCCCACAGGGCATTGTTACTTATTTGTAGTTATAGAAGAATTTTGTTCTAGTTTGATAACTCTAGAATAACTGAAAAATGCAGACATAGGATCTCAGGCTAAAGAAGATACATGGTTTCCAAACATACTTTTTTTTTTTTTGTCTTAAGTTTTGGGGACTATATTATTTTGGGGACTATATTATTTTCTTATTTTTGTAATAGTCTTGTTTTCAGGACAGTTTATGTACTTTCAAAATCAATGTCTGGAACGTATTCTTTCTCTCTTTTTAAGCAGTTTTATGAGAACATTTTGCCCTCTAGTGGTGCAGAGAAGTGAGACTGAGTTCAGCCCTTGCAAGACCTGTTAAAAACATTATAAGGCACCTGTAGTATTTCAACGCTGAAAATTCAGCTCCATAGATCATCACCATTTGTGAGCTATGTTTCAAGGGCCAAGAGAAATAATGAATTTTGAAAATGTTCTAAATACAGTTGCTTTTTTAATGCAATCAATAATGAATATTGATGTATAATAATGAAAATTGTTTTAAAGTGTCCAAAGTGTTTCAGTATTCACAGTAATTTGTTATTCTTTGTGGTAAAGCAAAAGGAAAAGCTAATAAAAATACACTCTAACCTCTCCTAGAAAGAAAACGTGCATAATTCACCAGTCTTAGAAACAGGCTTTAGGCTGGAGAAAGAGACGTTTAATCAAATTGTAGCCAAAAAATGTATAAAAGCTTCCTTTGAAAAGCCTCACTCTGAAAGATTAATATGTCAATTTAGAATAAATTTAATTCAGTTACTCAAGCTCAGAATTCAGTTAATTTACACTAGAAAGCATCTTACTTTGTGTGGTATTTTTTAATATCTCTTCATAACCAGAGAGGCATTAGAGAAGCCCCAGCATTACTGACACGCTTGTTCCCCACTGATGATGCTCCTGGCCTCCACAGCATCCTTTGGCTTATTCCAAAATATTTTCAGGCGTAAGAATATGAAGAATGAGTTGCTGGGGCAACCCTTGGGGGAGGTGATTTGCTCTGAACTGCGAGGACAGGCTGTGATGTGCCAGGGCCAGCAGGAACCGCAGGGAGGCAGGGCAGGCAAGCGCCAGTGAGCAGGGAAAGGCTGCAAAATGCCGAGTGTTTCTGCACTCACCGCATCCCCAAACACCAAAGGCTGCCCTGCTCCTCCTGGTGACACGTTTCGCTCGTGCATTTAAAAAAGACACAGAAAAAGGTTGTAAACAAGTGATCAGAGGTCCACTGAAGCAGTGAGATGCTTGGTTTTTTATTTATTTTTTTTTTAAGCAGAGTTGAACAGTTGCTGGTGTGCAAAGGAAATGACACAGATGAAGCAATGGTGATGTGCACTGTGGTTTTCAGGAGACCACAAAACCAGTCCCATGCAGTTTTTCCATGCCATGACCTTCAAAAAGCATTTAAAATTTACATGCAAGGAGAGGCAATCACAAAGGGAGCTGGGGCCTGGAAGATTTCCTCCCTGTGCAAGTTTTCCTTGCTTTTTTAAGCTCTCTGCTCTGTAAGGTTGAAGCAAACAGCAAGGTTCCCCCTCACACATCATACAAATAACTACTTTTAGAAGGTACAATTTACTATAGCTTCCCCTTAGCTAAATTAGCTATAGCTCTGGTGTTTGCAGTTTTAAACTGAACACAGGCCAAGATCTGCAACACTCCCCTCGTGACAGTAAATCAGATGCCATTAAAAAACAGCCTCTTCCAGAGCAGCTTCCCTTAGTCTAGTGTCAAATGACAAACCCATCTAACATTTTTGAGTACAGTTCTGTGCCATATTGCAACATGGGTTTTCACTTGCAAACAAAGAAGAATCAGGCAGAATTCAGAGTGGCCTTCAGCTGCTTCAGTTTTCCCTGTAATTTGCTTGTTGGTCTGAGAATATGTAAGTGTTTGTCAGAGGGATGTTGTTTTTGGGAATCGGTGCTGGTGGTTGTTACAGTTCCTTCTGCCTATATTAATGCCACTGAAAGTAATTGTTCACTTTTCTTTTCCCAGGCTTGAAATACAAAAGGCTCGAGTTGTGGCACTGAGATTTTTATCTCACTAGTCAGTTAATGTTACATATTTAACTTTATTTTATTCACACTGAACAATGGGAGGGAAATAAACTTCATATGAAAAAATCCCATGAAACTTCAGGCAACGGGGCAGGCTGGGTTGTACAACTGGAAATTCAGTTTTGATTTACCGGAGGATTAAAGGAATTGTTCAGTTAAGTTTTGCTTATGTATTCCTTAGTGTTCAGTATTTTTCTATAGGCACAGAGACATCTTAACCTGTCTCAGTCACAGTGGACTAGGGAGCTGTTACCTGAGGATTGCTCTTAGGGAGTGCCACTGTCCTCCAAGTCTGGGGGTGTGCTAAACTGCACTGCTAAGGAAACTTTCCTCAGCATCCTGACAATTAGAGTACAATTCTTTAAGGTGTTTGGACCCACTGCCTCAGGTCTTTCTGATCTGGTAGAATATTCATGGCAGAGGTCTAAGTTGAATGACCAAGGTGCTAGGATTGGCATTAAATCAGAGAAATTTCACTTTTTCTACATCCTTTTTCTGAAGCTGGAAATTAGCTTTCATTCACAAACTTTAGCTACCTTGGAACATGAATCCTTTTAACCACATAAAAAACCAACCCACCAAACAACAAAGGCCAAACTAACCAAGAACAATTTAAAATATTGCCTAAAACCTACTGTCTTTGACGACAAATATTTACTCCTGTGAAAAAAATTCACCTGTCAGAAGCTGAAAAAACTTTTTACAAACACTGACCGGTAGGCTTTTCAGTATATGTTTACAATAAATTGTCTTTTTAAGCCTCTCCATGCTGCATCATTTAGTTTGAGAAATGCTTCTTCATGTTTACCTTTGCTTACAGCACTGAACTTAAAATAGAGTTGTTTTGTGAATAAGATTTATTTTACAATGAAATGACAGTGTATTAAGATGGCCACAAAAAATATTGCTCTTCCTACTTTTCCTGGTCTGATGACTTCAAATTCCAATAGTTGTCTATAAATTTGCCAGGTCCTAAAAGAAGAGGTATTTTCTACCTCAAGAGAGGATAAATAGTAAGGAAAATGGACAGAATTCTGTTCTCACTTCTTTTTCTGAGCAGGGAAGTAGCAGTCTGTGTGACCCATCCACCCCTGCACATTACTAGAAATGTGTCACATTCCCAGGGCCCCTGCTCTCTCCAGGAAAGAAAGGCACAGTAAACAAGGAAGGTGCTTCACAGGGCTTTTTCTGCTTTACTTTCCACCCCTCTACTCTCAGAACAGCTCTGCCTTAGAAGAACAATTTGCTCAGATTCTGAGTTCCCGTTTTCTGCTCTGTTGGCCCTCTGAGGGGCTAGGACATAACACAACTGCCATTTCTGCTCCTTTCCTGCTTAAAGTACTGAGACCTTTCAGGTTCAATATTCACATTTGCCTAAAGTCATTACTGCATCTGCTAAGCAGTGAATAATGAGGTTGCCAATAGACCAGCACTTTACTCATTTCATGAGGCAAATTTGCACTGACACTTAGCTGGGAGTCTATTTTGAATTTTTCTGGCTATTGATCTACATTCTGAAGTGCACCCCAGACCTTCTGTCTCTTGACCTGACCATAATTTTTAGTCCTTCATTTACAATGAATTAAAAGATCATTTCCAGTAAACCCAAGTATCCCCCTGGAATGTTGCCTAATTTGCTGGAAAGTAGTGTAGCTGCTGTTTGCAGAAAGAAATTTGGACTTACAGCCTTAGAACAAAGGCTTAGGGCCAAATACTGTCTTCAGTTGAGCCACGGTAATTCTAATGTAATTATTCTGCTTGTCGTGAAGCTCCTCTCCTGTCATCCTCTTCCTGTTTGGGATTTGCAGAGTATTTTTCAGGAGTACTAACAATTTCCTCTGAAAGTATCTCCAGGAAATGGTCAGAGTGACAAATCTTACGTGATTTCCATAGATTGGTCAGTGTAGAGATGGAGAAATCAAATAAGTTATTACTTGGTCTCTTCTAAGTGCTGTGTAACATTTCTCAGAAACTAGAGATATATTATATCTGGCACTTCTCTACCTCTATTTTTAGCAAAGAGGCTCTTTCTTCATCCTCATTAGATTCTTAATTCCAAGCAAGAAACTCTGTCTTCTTGGAGAAGGGGAAGAAAAAGACGAGTTGCAGGGATTTGGTTGGGATATCAGAAAGAACAGCACCTCAGCTGAGCAGTGATGCCTTAGCACAGATCCTGAGCTGTATTTTCAAGGTAAATAACTTGGAGTGTGAAGGGAAACAGGGTGCCAGTGCAGAAGGCACTGACAAGCCAATGCACTCATTAGAATTCAAAGCACTCCTGTGTGTCTTCTGTCCCCTCGAGAGCAGGCCACAGATGGCTTGTAAAATGTACCTCAGCCTTTGGAATATGAATTTAGAGCTGCCAGCTGATGCCCTGCTTCCCGCTGTTGGTTGCAGAGTCTGGTTGGTGGAGATCAGACAATATTACAACGTCAAATTGCCTGATATACCTCCACCACATGCTTGCTCTTCAAAAAAATACCCCCAAAAGCTCTGATGTAAAAGTATCATCACATATTCCCTGGGCTAAATCATTGCAGTTAGTGAGTGTGGGTAAGAGATCAACTTGAAGGGTTTCGTTTTCCCTGTCAGAAACACCATTTTAATTATATCTCCTGTGGCCAAGCAGCACCTCAAATACTGACTTTAAACAATCATGTCAATTGAGGGTTTTAAACTAATGCTTGTAGGTCTATTTTGGCTCACTCCCTGGCATTTAAATGTAGGGTTTGCTCTGATAATGTTTCTAAGTGTTGTTCTAAATCCACGAGAGCTTGAAAAGTTCAGAAATGCATCAGCTAGCTCTAGAAATCAGGAGGGCCCTGGAACCAGATCAGCAGCTTAAATTCACATCACTGCCTATGGGTGAAATACTCCATCATCTTTTAGAAAAATATATCTTGTAAAAATTGGCACAGAAATTTAGTCTCCCTCGTACCAGGAAGAAGAAACAGGGTTGAAAGAGAAAGAAATGGGGTGGTGAGGCAATAACAAAGAAAACCAAGCTCTTTAAACACGACATGGCAGAGGGCTTAGGGAAAGGGCTTGCCTTAGGGAGGGAGCTGTGCTGATGGGGAAAGAATCACCCAGAGGGGCACAAGAGATTTCCCTGTGCCCATCCATCACAGGAACCAACCTGGCCAAACGCAGTCTGTCTGTTGTAGTCCAGGCAACAGCACAGGGGTAGAGGTAAAGCTGCCTAAAATCCTGCTGTTGTAGCTTACCCCAGCTTGGAATAGGAGCAAGGCTAGGTAGTGGTTGTCCCTGCACGGATAAAGGCAAAGTGAGCTGCCAGGCCAGCGGATTTATGGGATGAAAAGCATTTTGAACAACACTGACAGAAAGTGGCAGAAAAAGTATTGTTCTCTTCTGTAGGTGATAAAATGGGCCGCACAAAGCCCCTTATTTCCTCTGTGTGCCTCACACCAGCCCTGACCAGCCCCAGCCTGCAGCAGAGGCCTGGCTGTGCCTGGGTACCTCCCACACCCCAGTGCTGCTCTGGAGACCTCCGAATGCCTCACACGGAGTCCTGGCTGCTCTCTGCCTGCTCGGTAGGGAGGGCAGTTGTAACCTACCCAAAACCAATTATATTCTCTAGGTTTGGTTCAAGTTTTAAGAAATTTATTTTAAAATTTGGGAAAACCATTCAGTTGCATAAGGGAGGAGGTGATGCCAAGACATCGACTGTGCTTCAACATTTGGTTTTATCAAAGCGACCGAGAGGCAGGCATCTAAAAATACCCAACTGGCAAACTAATCTTGTTTGTGCTTTCTGTGTTAGAAATTTCTGATAATCTTTAGATCTGCTGTTTTAAAGGCAGCACTGTAAGTGGATCTGTGTACCAATGCCTGTCTCCTGTGTCCTGGTTGTCTAAAGCCTCTGTCCTGTACAATCACAGCCCTTGCACTTGCTTGCTCTGTTGTTTTCTCTCCCCACAGTCTCCACCTCTCCTCTGCCCCTAAAATTCCTGCAGAATGCCAGCTGAAATGAAGAGTGCTAAAGAGGTTGGAGCCATTTCTAGGCACACTGTTACAATTCTGTGGAATTCAAATAGATTCAGCCAATAATGCTACAGCCTACACTTGCCATAGACAGCAAAGTGTAAACCAAATGAAGAGGTCTAAATGGACTGAGCCACAGAAACACATTTTGCTATTTTAGTAGAAAAAATAAAATCAAGGCCGTTTTGGGATGTAAAACTGCATCTGGCAATTAGGAGAACTAGAGGAATGGCGAAGGGTCTGAAAGAAAGCCAGTTTGAGGGTCACATTCTTCATTGCATTCATTTGCTGCTGTTAAGGAGATTGGAGCACAGTTGTGTGTAGCACTTGTTTACCAACTCAGATTCAGCTGGGAAAATGCAGTCAGTGCTTCCATAAATGAGAGGTGAAGTTTCTGATTTTGATACACATTCTCTTTGCTAAGTGCTGAAGGTCTAAAATTCCACCTCTCTAAGGTATTTTCTTCTTTTCAGGTGACTTGGACTGAAGATTTCTGACATCCTTTTGAAGGGTTCCTGCAGAAAAGATGACATTTCAAACCTATATATTACCTGAACCTTGATCTCATCCTGTCTGGTTTTGAAATATATGACCCAAAAGTGCTTCCCTATGAATTAGGCACTCATCATGCATTTTAACCTCCTTGGAGAAAATTATGCAGGTCTCTGAGTTGCCTGCATGAGTTATCTTTTATTCATTAGAATCCTAAATGTTATTGACATGCATTCTTAATTATTCCCTGCTGGAAACAGTAGTGTTCCTGAACAAGTATTTTGCATTTGTTATGTCCTGCTGCTATCATAGTTAATAATGTATATAATAATAAAATACGAAACTATCAGAACAGAATAAGAGAACTTATTAATATGATTCAGTATAAGAAAATTGTTACTTGTGACTTTCACAGCCTAACAACAACATTTTCTGAATACTTCAAGCATGCAGAATCTTTGATAGGTCTAGCATGGAAATGACACTGCCAAAAGAAAAGCTGGCAAGACATCACCTGCTATTCCTCCAAAAGCATTAACTGGAGTAGTACCTTCCTTAGTGGAACTCATGTTGCCAAAAGCTTACAAAAGCAGTCTCTGGACATGTGTCTGGAATTAGCAGCTGTTTATTCAAACAGAAAATCCCAACCCTAAAAATTATATTTGTGCTTCAATGTTTACCCTGTCTACTCTTTTTCCATCTCTTCCTGTGTGCACACACATACATACCTTTCTTTTGCTTTTTGCTGTATGGGAAACCCAAAGGTTTCTAAAAATTAAAAGTTTGTTCTGGAAAACTACAATATTCAGGGTTGCTCTCTGGTAGGAAATCTACAAGCATCAAAAAAGTCAGTAAAAATGACAGCCTTTTGTTATGTTGTACACCAGACAGAGTGTGAGTGATTTGCCAGCGTGTCCACATCTTTTTCCTTAGTCATTTCCAGCTGGCTGCAATTCCTTAAATACACGCCTTTGTGTGCTGTGCAGTTAAATATCATCCAGTTCCTATGCTGTCATCCCAAAGATTTTTCATTTCATTCGGTAGGATATTTCAGTCTTCTCTGTAGCTGATAACATGTCCCACCTTTGACATTGACAGATATCACTTTCTGCATCTTTTTAATGATAATGGCAAAATTAAATATTAAAGAGATGTAGTCCCAATTTCAGACCTTAGAAAGACCATCTAGGAACCAATTTTCAGCCTTCTCATTTTGGCACAAATTATCAGTTCCTTGGTTTAATCAGATCCTTTGCTGCTTTATACATATTGCACTAAATGTTTTCCTCAGCCTGAAAAACTTAAAGTGCTATTTAATCACAGCAGGTCTAAACTACCTGGAATTTCTTATCAAAGAAAATACGAGAATGATCTCAAGGGTGTGCTACTGGTAATCTGATACAGGATATTATCTCGTTGTCCATTCATCACTTCATCTTCAGTATTTCTTACCTTTAAAATGTATCCTAAAATCTTAAAACCCATTAAAAATAGGCCAACAGGCTCATAGTTGATAAGATTGTTTGTGATTGTTTGTCTTGCTGTTATTTTCCAGCCATGTGAAGGTTAACTGTCAACAGCTTCCTGTAGCTTTTCTTCATGTATCTAAAAATCATAGCATCATAGAATAATTTGGGTTTGATGTGACCTCCAAAGGTCACCTAGGCCAACTCCCTGCTCACAGCAAGTCTAACGAGATCAGGTTGTGGTGCATCTGTCCAGGTGAGCCTTAAACATCTGCAAAGAGGGAGGGACATTCCACAGCTGCCTGGGCATTTGGGTACTTCCATGGTAAGAAAATTTGCTCTTTAATTGCTTTCCTATGTTCCTTCTTGTGCCTGTTGCCTTTTATCCTATTGCTGTGCCATTCCAGGAAGAATCTGACTCCGTCTGCCCTGTACCCCCCAATCAGGGAAGCACAGGGAATCAGGGAAGCACGGGCCGCAGTAAGGATATCCTGGGAGTGTTTTCTCTTCCAGGCTCAACAGGCCCACTTCTCTCTGCCTCTCCTCTTCCATCACATTCTCCAGCCCCTAAAGCATCTTGGTGGCCACTTGCAGAACTCACTCCAGAATGTGAATGTCTGTCCTGTACTGGAGAGACCAGTACTGGATGTTATATCCCAGAGAGGTCTCACAAGTGACAAACGGAGAGAATGATCACTTCTCTGGACTGGTGGCCACAAGAACAGCCCAGGCTAAAGCCTCCTAGGCTCCTTTGATCCAGGGACACCCTGCTGATTGATGTGAAGTTGACCACCTGGACCTTCTGATTTTTTCTGCAGAGCTGCTTCCCAGAGAGTTGGCTCCAGCCTGTCTGGGTTGTGAGGGGTCATTCCATCCCAGATGCAGGAATCTGTATTTGCTTTTGTTGTTTAACTCCCCAGTTCCTGTCAGGTCCCTCTGCTGGGCTGCCCTGCCATCCAGCATGTTGACAGCTCCTCCTAATGCTGTGTTATCTGCAAACCTGGCAAGAGCACACTCTGGCCCATCATCCAGATCATTAATGAAGACATCAGACAGCGCTGATCCCAGCACTGATCCCTGAGGGACACCAGCAGTGGCTGACTGCCGGGTATATTTTGCATCAGTAGTTATTATTGATGATTTCTCTCTCGACATGCCACAAACCAGCAGATCTGAGGGAGATTTGTGTGTCTTATTCACATCTGTAGTGAGATCACCAGTGGCAGGACAGACACAGTCCTCAAAAAGTACAGGTTACTAGCAGCTTCCTAGTGGAGCTTAGTTTGAGTACAAAGTTTTGGGAACACCATTCAGATTATGCCATTTATGTTGGGAATAGAAAGCATTGTCTAAAACCGAAGTCTTTAGACTGAAGAAGTCTTTCCAATAATGATTTCTCATATTCCACATAATGACATGGGGTTTTTTTCAAGCAAAATATGTAAAATGAAAAATATTTCCATACAATTCAGCTGGAGACAATTGAAAAGGCCATTAAAATAGAATACAGCAGTGGGCTGAAAATGAAACATTTTTGTAACTGTCAGTACTAAATGATCCTCTTTACCGCTGTCTTGTGAAGAAAAACAAAATGATAAAATGCAAGAGGCAAAATGAAAGCAGAGCACATTGTGTCCACTCTGGACACGTATGTAACTTTTGAGATTTATTCTCACAGCCAGAATAACTGGCTGATGCTGAAATAATCCCTTGCCGGAGTAACAAGAATTACTAGCCTAAAAAAATTTTTCTTGCAGCACATTTTAATATCAATATTATCGGCTCTGGGACTTGTGTTCTATCACTGGCTTTGACAAAGAAGAGAAAGCAATTACAGAGCTGAAACATGTTTGCCATCAGTTGTACTTGAAAAGCCTTCAAGTTAAAAGTGTGTATGACACCAGATTGGGTAATGTGTTAAGAGATGTTTAAAATGTACAGGAATAAAGGCTGAATTAAACTCTTTTCTTATAACACTCTTCAGGAAGCAGTCAAACTAATCCATACTTGATGTTAAGTAATATTTCGGCTCTGCATCCATTCACAAATTCCCTGAAGGTAAAATTCTGCTGGATGATGTAGACAGGAGGAGTTTGGTGACCCTGTGAAATTCTGGGTTAACAGAATAACAATGCCTCAGCTGTAACCTGGATCAGAAGAGCGAAATATACAAAGAGAAAATGAAATCATTGGAGGCAAGGCTGAGATAGTAAGGGAAGTCTTTTTTTACACTGCCTTTTTAGAGAGAAAATTTGTAGAACAGCTGTTTCAGAGGTACTACCTGGGATCTCATAAAACAGTAACCTTGTGGGCAGATCTGTCTGACCTGAGCATGTTCAGATGTTTAGAGCAGTCAGACACTGGATGTCTCTTTCTCTCCAGCCAATAAATTCCTCAATATACCACTCCTGTGTGAAGTTTCACCTGTGTTTTACCAGGGAGCTCACTAATGAAGGCCTTTGTGCCGATGTTATGTTGACTTTGAGGGCGAGAACTGGACGTAATCACATGTGACAAACGGGCTGCAACTCCAGCGGGAGTTTGTCCTGTAATAACAATGTTTTGCTGAGTAAAGGCAGAGGCATCGTAATTCAGACTCTGTATTTGGGGGGTTGAAGTGTGATCTTTCTTCAATTTCTCCTAAGTTTGGGTTTGTTTTCTTTTTGTTTTTGGGGGGGGCACGATGTCTGTGTGTGTGTGTGTGTGTGTGCTGGTTTGCACTAAACAGTGCAACTTCAGACCCAGTTTGCCAGTCTGCTGTTCCAGCCTCTGCCACGCTGCCGTCTGACACAGAGCAAAGCCTTTAGGGGCTCGATTCAAACACCGTGAGTCTCCATTTCCATGGAAGCTCCATGGGAACTCCGGTGGGATCCCTGCTACTTTGCTGCAGTCCAAGTTGTGTGAGCCCCTGTGCCATCCCTTTGTGCCTCAGGAGACAGCAGGATCATGGACACGGTGGGAGTGCTCTGCTTTCACGCTTTAGGGCATTCATTGCAAAGAATAGCAGTGCTTTCCTCCTGTCCTCAAAGCCACTTGTTTACCCACCTCCTTTGTTCAGATCTGAAATACTTAGCTTTAAAACCGGAGAGGAAAACTGTCATTTTTTTATTTAGCAGCAGTAAGAAAGTCACACAAAATCACTGTCTCTTTTAATATGCTTGTTTGTTTAAGCATGCAGGGTGGTAAATTACCTTTCTTTTCTCCATGTGGCTTAATACCCCACCCACCGATTGGCTGAGGACAAAACAGGTCATAACTCAGTTTTGTCTGCTGTGACAAGTGCTGAGATGAATTAGATCTTAAAGGACTGAATTAGGAGATCTGGTATCACAAGAACCTAAAGTCTAGTGAACCCTATACTGACTGGACTGTGAACTGCACATTTGTCATAAGTGTGAATAATTCTGTACATTTGAGAGGGAAAACAATACACCCAAGACTGCTAGTGCTAGGCTTTTGGGAAATAATGTCTTTTACCAATTCTACTGCTTACTACTACTTACTTACCAGTTTCAGTGAGGAGGCTGTTAATATGCTGAAGGCTGCTACATTTAATTAACAATTTATTCAGTGTAAAAGTTTGAGGATGCACTCGTTTCAGCTGGGATAGGTTAAACCACATCAGAAGGTTTACAAAAAGTTTGTAGTTAAATATTTTCACTTCTGCAGGAGGTTTCTAATCTGCCAGAGTAGAAAAATCCAAGAGAAAATATACTTACAATGCACTGTAAATAGGGGCCTCTAAACATTAGACAGTACCCTTAGATAAACACAGATTGTTTTATAGTCTGCTAAGAAACCAGCATTTGCTCCTGGTGTGCTAGATCTCAAATAAAAAACCCACATACAAGCAGTGCAATCTCATTTTACTTAAGAGAAGTTTAACACATAAACCCAACTGAGACTTATACAGTGGTTTTACTTCTTGAAATACAGGCAGCCAGAAAAAGAGATAAGTAAGTTTCATAGCATACCCTGTCCAGGTCTGGGTTTTGTTTTCCTTTTTCCCAACTCCACGTGGTCCCTCTAAACGGCCATAAACTCTTAAAAGGATTTACTGGAGGTACCTGGCATAGTTGGTGTGTCACGTTTTTTATTGTTTCTTTGAGACACCTCAGGTCATCTCCATAATTCCCACCTGGCTTGGTTTTACTTCTCATTCAGGGAGGTGAAGTAAATCCAGTGTAGCTGAAAGGAGAATATAAGACGCAGCTTGCTTTGTATCTGAGCCCATTTAAAGGTTTTTTTTAAAAAAGTCTTTAAAAATGTACCTAAAATTAGCAGAGTTCAGTAGAACTCAAATATGCATTAATTGTAAGAATGCTTTCTTCATTCAGAACTTGCACTTGACTGTGGGCAAGAGGCTTGCATTGCTATCTGGTTTTCTAAAAGGGCTAATTCTCCTCCTCTTAGTCATGCTGATGTAAACCTGAAATAACCCCACTGAGGTCACTGGGGAATGGCAGAGCTCTTTTTGTGTGTCTGAAATCAGCCTGCAAAATAAGCACAACCAATATAGACTACTTGAAAAACACTCAGAATCTACTAAGACTGCCACTGCATGCATACAGGGGGAAAAAAAATCACTTAAATGTTGTTTCAACTTCAAATTCAATTTCAGAACTTTAGTTTTTGAGGGGAAAAAAATAGACAAATTTCAGTGGCCAATATTACTCTCAAGCTTCTGAAAAGAAGTATCAAACTACTGGGAGTGGGGAAGGGGAATGAAATTCTCAAAATAGGAAACTCTCTTCACTTGAAGGCTGCCAGGAAAACGAGCCCCCGGTTTCCTGCAGCTGCAAGAGCAGCCAGAGCTCTCTTCAATGACAGTCAGTGAGAGAGAGGTGCTCTGTTTTCTCCACACTTGGGCTGCAGCTCACAACGTGTACAGATGTTTGGTGTTGGGACACACATCCAATCCCCAGTCCTCCCACAGCACAGTCGTGGAGAGGAGGGTCCATACTGGGAGTTGTCTGTAGACCTTTGTGTAAGTGTCAGACTGAGAATATTTCTGCCCTGCCTGTCTGTCTGGTTGGTAAGGCCCCAGGCATGTATTCCTTACCCCGTGTAAGGAAGCATTTTGGTGGATCCCTCGAGTCTTGATCCTTAGATAGGACCTGTGATCCCTCAGGTGGGTTCCCTAATTCATTTTTTAGGGGATCTGCAGCTTTTTCTGGGTAGCAGCAGTAAAATGCTCCCAGTCTGTCCAACAGCTGAAAATGAAGCCCTTCAGTCTGCTGCAGCTAGGTCACTCTTCACTTGGGATTGTGGGATTAATCCTTCCTGACAGCTCCATGCATATGGATATGTTTGTTTTCAGACATGTACTTGAGCTAATGAGCGTTTGGGCCGTTGCTTGGCTAATTCTTTTCATTATGGGCAATCTGATGCTCATCCACGGGACTCGTGTTATTTAGCTATTCTCTGCTGTGACTGTGATCAAATGGTCTCTTTATCATCACACAGTGCACAACATTATTTGTCTCTCTCACATGCCTGCCTCAATACCCTCCCATCTTTGCTTGATCTTGTCCTGCCCTTGAAACATGCTAGTTAGCTGTATGCAAAAACTAACAAGACAAAGACATCACAGTTTTTCTGAAAAGGGAAAAAAAATGTGCGTCCTCAGAGTGACAATGACAAATGATTTATACTGGCAGGCACTCTTCATTAACGCTGAATGCTGATAGTCTGCATTCAGCAAGATAGAGGTGACCTCTAGGACCATCATTTGGCCTGATATTTGTTCATTTAACCTTAAAAATTATGCTGTCTTTAACATACTAAAAATATAAAATTTACATTTCCCCTCATGACATATGCAATAAAGGGTAATCTCCAAGTAGCCTTTTTAGCATCTATAATTTTACAGAGCACTCTAAAAGTTGCAGGTTTTTTTCCAGCCATCATCAGACCCACTGAAGTGAACGTTGCTGCCATCACATTGCACAGGCTGGACCTTCAGCTGTGGGAAAGGGTCATTCCCCTGACCCAGCATCACATCCCAGCTCAGCATCCTGGCCCTTGCCTCTCTTGTTTGTGTTTGCCATGCTTCACACGTATCTGAACTGATAGTGGAAATCTTGTAAGAGCTGATTGTTGAGAGCCACTGGTGCTCTTTGCAGAATATTAAAAGAACTGATGAATACACCACACAATTCGCTGAGGAAGGTGCCTCTGTGAATGGCTGTAAACAAGAAATGTTGCTCATGTGGAGAGGAAATAAGTGCTGTGGTCCTAAGGGTGCTCAGGGGACCTAAGGATGCTGCCCAGCCTCACCAGCTGCCCCCATCCAAAGGCACGAGGAGATTTAGGAATTAACTGCCTAAGGGGTCCACAGGTATAGTAGAATGGGGGATTTTCTTTTCTTCACAGGATGTGCTCAGCAAAGATCTCTAAGAACAGGAGAAGGTGAAAGGAATCAGGCAGTGCTACAATGGCAGGTTTTTAGATATTCGGGGAATACCGCTTATAACTGGTGATCACAGAGGGCTCCTTCAGGCTGAATCAAGTATTAAAATACGGCTTTTTCACTTCCTTGTCTGAAAGCAAGTTCTCCTAAGACTGGAGCTACTCTTAAGGTTACTGGAGTTGTTCCTTTGACAAACCTTAGAGTACTGAGGAGGAAATTAATTCTTGAAATCCTCACCATATGTGGGTGTAAAAGAGAGAAACCTGGCTTAGCCACACTGACTGTTTTTCCTCTGAGACACTGAGAAAACACTCCACAACTCATTCACTCTCTACATTCTACACACTTCCTTGTTTGTTCCTACACACTGGAGTAGTGCCTTCTGTATGTTAATGCAGAAGAATTGAACCCTAAAAGTGAGGTGTATTCTGACACAAGTATCAAATGCAGCAAGAAATAAATGATATTGAGGTGTCTGGCTTTATAACTGCTTAGTATGTTACTATTCCTGCCTTGGAGCAATTACATGTGTTCATACTGGAAGTTCATCTGATACAGCAGGATGTGCATGTACGTGTGTAGAAGTCTTCTGCTGATTCACAATATACCAGTCAGTGTTAATTATAAGCAGGAAGAATTAAAATTTTGGGAGGGTGGATCTTGCAGTGCTATTTATCTCTGCTTAAACTAGGACATGGCTCCAGACTGTATGTGTCTTGCATTCTCAGCCAATGGATTTGTGCACAGAAATAGGATGCTAAGATACTCAAATACATAAATTATTCATTGTTATTCATATTTCAAGTAGCAATAACTTAATATTCTTATTTGAATGTTGTTTCTTCTACACTCACCCATGTTATCTGTGTTCATGTACACCTTGTTTCCTGATGGAACATCAGGTCTGGATGCCAAATGCAGCTGTACCTGCTGGCTTTGATGCAAAGCACTGTTCATGCCCACAGCCTAAGGAGACTGACATTCCTGTTCCATATGACTTCACTGCCTCTCTGGTGACAATAAGTATGAAAAATATCTGTGTGTCAACACCAACTTCTGTGCATGTGTGTCCATAAAGTATTCCAAGGCTTTTCCCAAATTCACGTTTTGGACAGCAGTGTGGGACATAAAGGTGCCCTTGATATTGATTTCAATGGAAGGACAATGACTCAGGAGGAAACCGCCACCACTTTTCATGTCTGCCTGGGGTCCCTCATGAGCTGGTTTGATGTGTATCAGAGAATGGGGTAATAAGGAAGCTGGAAGTGATGCTGTCAGTGCTGAAGGCTATTTTTCCAGGTAGGTTTCCCTAATTATACTTTTTAAGTTGGCAGTTTCCTTGAGAACTAAATACAACAGGGAAATAATATCATGTGCTTAAAATTTTCCTAACTTTGTGGACAACTCTTTAGTTCTGTACAGCCAGAAGGGCCAGAAATCTTCCCCAGCAATATACCTGGGAATTCCTCAGAAGCCAGGAAGCATTCAGACACTAAAGCCAGTTTTGCTGGCATCTCACCATCTGGTCCCAACTCGCCCGGCAACAGAAGGGCTAAGAGCTGTCACTCTGAATAACTTTACTGCCTACGTCTTTGGCAAGTTGAGTCTGAATTTAACTAAAATCACAGCTTGCTGCAAGAATATTTATGAACTAGGAAACCCTCCTGTAAGCATATAAGGGCAATCTTATATATATATATATACACGTATATATATATGTACGTGTATATATATATATTTTCACACCCCCTCCCCTTCCTCCTATCTCCATGTTAGCAGCCAGCAATGCGGCCACCCTCGTTGCCTAGGAAGCTGATTGCTGCTCCTAAAGGATCTGTTTAAAATTCTGATCTGGATTCCAGTCAGGTTTGTGAGACCCTGGGAATGGAGCTCTTGAAGTGATGGGTACTTTCCATTTTCCCCCCTCTCCTCAGCTCCTCTGGACTGAGAGAAGGCAGCTGTGCTGCTTTGTGAGACAGAGCAGCTGGACTTGGTTACCCCTAGAACCAATTAAGTGCTGGAAGAATGGCTTGCCTTATTCCAAAGAGACAGAAGGAGCTGTTTGGGATCATAAATGACACTGGAGAGTAGCTGTGTATGTATGCAGTTATTTTAAGGGTTGTTTTTGAGGCTTTTTCTATGCACCTGCCGCCTTTTTGGGCATTTGTACTTTCATCTGCATTGTCTGAAATGCAAATAAAAGCAATGATACATATTCAGACAATCTGAGACCTGTGTTTCAGAGGACTATGCTGAACCCTTTGTGGAGTTTCTTTTCAGAAGCTAATTCTAGTGGAAAATTACTAAATGGAGCTTTAAATAGGTGAAATAATAAGCTGGCCAAATAGTGCACCTACCAGAGAGGCAAAGGTGGGTGCTCTCTCCAAGTTGGTTTCCAGCCCATAGCTCTACTATTTGAACAGGCAAAGCAGGGTTTTTAAGAGGAAAGTTCCTTAACATTTAATTTTGGCCTAAGGCTGTTCCAGAAGTTGTCTGCCACACCTCATTATATGTGCTGTTCAAACCTAGATAGGCATTCAGAATAACACCTGGATAAAAATCTGTGAGTACAATTACTGATTATCAATGCAACAGATATTCATTAAAAGAGATCTTAGATGGTAGCAAAAGCTAGAGTTTGAGTCACTTGTTTATGCTCTTAAATGAGTGTAGCATCTCATTTAAAACTGCTTTGAAGTGTGAGTTATGAACAGGAGCCCTTTGATCAGGAGTGAAGGATGATGTGTCACAAGGTGTTATGCCAAAATAAAGAAGCCACTTAAGCTTTCTCTCCAGAGACACTGAGCAAAATGAGAGCCACGGGTCCCCTACTGTGTCTCATGCTAGCAAGTCCATGCTGCAGAAATTGGCATATGAAGATTACTGCTGAACCTCTGCAAAGTGGGAAATGGCATTTGGTTTTCTGCTGGGGAGAAATCAGAAATGCACGATATAAGTGTTTTCTTAGTGTACCTATAAAACCTATCTCTACTGCATGCTTTCCTCCCTGAGTGTGGTCCCACACACACTTCCTCTTTCAACAGCTTCAGCCCCAAATTAAGTTTGTGCTTTCTGCTGCTTGCAGCAATTTCTCCATAAAGAAGTGACAACAAGCCCTGTTCTTCAAAACATGTCACTCTGCACATTTAGAAGAAGCACAGCTGGAATGTGATGGGCAGCACAGCTGGAATGTGATGGGCAGCACTGCCGTGGGGTGGTTGCTGCCCCACGAGTGCCAAACCACCTTTGCAGGGAGCTGGGTGCTTTGCTGCTGGGTGCCTTCACTGGCCTTCGTCATTCTGCCATGCACTGACAATGCTCTTGTGGCTCCTGCTGGGATCAAGCACGGACCTGCTGGGATCACAGGCCTGTGTTTTAATCCAGTGCTTGGTCTGCATCCAGCTTCATGGCAGTGGGACGTGGAAAAAAAACAAACCAGGAGGATGTAATGGGCCAAAGTAACTGTATGAGTTATATTTGTGCAGAGGTCCTAATTTATTTTTTAAGTCCTGCAAATAAATCCGTGATTTTCCAAATGGAGGGGTATTATATCCTCCAGGACACAGAGTCATGAGCGAACAGCACTCTTCTGGTCACTCTGAAAAATAAATGGGGTTTTCTATGATGTTATCCAGAAGAAAGGGCAATATTGGCATGTACAGCCAGATAAGGCATATTCTTCTGTATCTTTCTTCACCTAGAAATAATGTGGAATTTGTAATTATTATCTGGGATTTAATCAACCCATGAAAGAGTAGAGGAAAATAACGAGATACGTGGTAATATTCCTAGTATGTACTTTAATTACTGATTGCTTGATTACTGCTGAAACTGATGAGGCTGAGTGTGATGATATTATCAGGAAGTTAAGCCTGATAGCAAGAGATGAAAACATAGCATTTAACATGATCATGATACTCAGCAAAATAGCATCTTTGAGGCTTGGATTGAATGACTCCCTACAGAGATAATTTAAATGCTGTGAAGCCATATATGTAGAAATGCTGATGAATAAGATAATAGACAGCCTCTGAGGAAAACAGAAGCTGCTTTAATGCAACAGAAGAGTTACAGAAATCTCTGTGAGTGGCTGTGGCACCATATCCAGACCAATGGTTACAATATTATTAGAAGATTCCAAAAGATCCAGTGAGACTTAGAGTCTGGTAATTTAATGGGTAACGGTATTTTCATCCCAGGAAGTTATAGGAGTATAGTTCTGAAATAAATATACATGAGTCACCAAGGCACTCAGAGCTATAAAAACAGGGGGAACTTCGTCAGGCATTGGGCAGATACACCACATGGCACCTGGAATGACACAAAAACATGCACAAAACAGCTGAAAGAGGTGACATCAGACTGCAGGTATGTGGCAAAAAGAGGCATAAATAACTGTTTTCAAAGGGGTTTCCTTCCAGAACTGTCAGTTTCTGTTATATACTTAAAAGCAGTAGGACTGAAACACAAAGCTTCTCAGCCAGTAATTAGCAAAATGAAAACAGTGCTTGCTAAGAATGTCACCTTTTACTAGATGAAGAGTGAGGACTCTCTGAAGCATCCAGGCGTGTAGCTGAGAAATCCAGCCCAAGTCAAACAATGGAACTGAAAGAATGCTTCAGACCACTGAAACTCCTCTGTTCCTAAAAGAAGAAAAAACCCCCACCCACAGACTTAGAGGGTCTGAAACTGTTAGTGAAGAAATAACCCTAGAAGTGAAACAAGCACATACAAATATTACTTCATATACAATATTCTCACACAGTTAAAGGGTACAATAGGTTAGAAGTGCCCCAAACCTTTCTTTATGCACAAAACTGACCTTAAACTTATCTCTCAAGCAGTAGCTGGGATCTAGCTGGTATTTTAGGTAAAATCTTTGAGCTTACTCCCTGGTTTTCATTTCTTGCAGAAGTATATGCTGTTGGATTGAATAGAAAATGGAATTATTTTATGCTGTGAAATCGAATTGATTGTGTACTATGTGTGTTAGAATTTGTCTGCAGTACAGCTATGAACTAACCCCTTGCTTCTCCCAACAATCTCCAATTCAAAAGCTGGCAAACAGAAGCATGTGGAGCTGCTTTGACTTAGTGACTAGAAATGAAGGAGAGGGAGAAAAAAAACCCACCTAACTGTTGGAATAGACATAATTCCCAAAACAACAACAACAACATTATGATCATGAGCTTGAAAATCTAAGTAAACCATTAGTTTAGAACTGTTCTCGCAGGCTGGTGGGGCTGCATTTCACCATGACCTATCATCTCTAACTCAGGTTGTCAGTTTTCCTCTTGGGATTGAGGTCAGCCAGAGGAACACTGCAGTGTTTTGACCATATATAACAGTGGATTGTCTCGGCCATGGCTGGTTGATGGCAGTGAATGAGCATGCACTTCTAACATCCAGACATGCTCACAGCTTACTGTCTGGTTAATGCAACAAAACTTTTGTCAGTTCGAAGCTAATTCACTCTCCTGAAAGGACAGAAGATCAAATCTTGATGCTATGAAATGCTATTTGCACTATCATTTGATGCATAATGGTATGTATAGCAGAAAGTAGTTTCAATTGACCAGAATAGCAAGTGAGGTGATATGGAGGGGCTGTGAGTAACTCAGTCTGCCCCAAGGACAGGAGCTGCAATTGCTCTGTCTTGTGAGTATTCAGTTCATCTTCTCCAATTTCATCTTTAAAACCCAAGTGTATGTGGTTTCTGCAGAGAAATTTTCAGGATATTAACAATTTTAGAGTAGACAGTAATTTGTTTTATAAATATCATAATGACTATCTCTAAGGAAGTTGATTTCTTTTGTGTAATATGTAATGTGTAATATAAGCAAGCATAAAAAATTCTCCAAAGTAAAAACATCCTGTAACAAAAATTAAATCCTTTTATTCCACGGAGAACAGATTGATAGTTTGTGAATCCTAAATCCTTTTTGAACTGCACTTTGTTCTGGAGGGACATGGAGATGTGACCACCCTGGAAGGCATTTGCCATCATGGCAAATCACTGTTTCCATACAGAGATGATTGATCTGTAAAGTATGTCTTCTGCTTTCTGGGCAGGGGAAGGCCAGATTTCTTTGTGCAATTGTTGGGCATTTTGCAATCCTAACATGCCCTAAAGTGATCTGGTGAACTGCAGTCAGAGCTCACTGTCCACATGTAGGGGCCCATAGTTTGTCTTCTGCTCTTCTGCAAAGCCATTATTTTTCAGATGGTTGGCACAGGTTTTATACAAAGTAAGAAAATCGTTATGATCAATTAGCTCTAATCTGATGTGATGCTGGTAGCAGGGAGGAACAGCTGTGCCTGCGTTTGATGTGCAGCAGTCGCTCGCAGGCTGCTGAGCAGCTCTGGGGATGCTTTTGGAGAGCAGCAGTGGGTAAAGGCTCCGTTCTTCTGATCTGCAGCTGGACAACCCCTTCCCACACTGCTCTGCAGCCTGCTGGTTAAAACTAGATCGATTCCTCCTTCTTATCCCAAACAGAAAGTTGGAGAACCTCAGCACACTGCCAAGTGAAATCGTAACAGTCATGCAAAAGTACGAGTTTAGCCAGAAGCCATGCCCAATCTGTTTGCGGGATATGTTGACTCTGTGGATGTGCAACATCAAAGAAAGCAAAGAAAGAAAATTTGGCTCCACGCTGCTGTTCGCAGGGCTGTGACCACCAGTCACCGTGACCCAAGGGTAGAGGCCACAGAGATAAGCGTGTCTGCGGGTCTGGCAGAGCAGTGTGACTGCACAGCTGGAAGCTGGCAGGATTATCCAGGGCTGCAAGTGGAACCACGGCAGTATGAGAACCACAGACATTCTTCGAGGTGCCTCCTGACTGCAACAAAAACCCCGACAGCCACTTGCTATAGACACTGGTGCCAAATATTTAGTGTCAGTGCATTGCTTTTGATCACCCAGCATTCACAAAGGCTCTGCATCCACATGCCAGAGTAGGTGTGTAAAGGGAATTAGGGCATTTCCCCAAATCTACAGAATTGATTTTAGAGTCTGGTTTAGGGATACATGAAAAATTGGGGTATTTGAAAGGTGATCAGCATGGAGGATTGAGCAAGCACTCCAGCTGGTGGAGCAGAACTGGCTCCTGCGAGGGCACAGGCTGGTTAGCTGGGAGCTGCTTAGTTGGGAGCAAATCCTGGTGAGTACAGCGCAAGTTATGGAATGAATTCACTTCTATCAGCTGCACAAGAGAAAGTGCCTGTTTTATCTTTGTATGGTAATTTGTGGCATTTCTTCCGAAGGGCCGTGACAGCTTCGAGCCCCACTCCCGGTGAGTGAAGCCTGAGAAGAACGTGCCGCGGTCAGCAGCGACCGCCTCGGCAGCTGCGGGCGACGGCCGTGCCGCATCTCCGGGGCAGCGGCGGCCCTGCCCCAGCGCGGCAGGCAGCGGCAAGCTGAGAAACGGGGCTGGGGCGTGGGCAACGCGGGCTGCGCGTCCGCTCCTGGCCCCGGAGCCTCTCGCTGCTCTCCGCAGCGCTCCCTGTGAAAGAAGGCGGCTTCAGAGGGCTGACACTTCCCGGCTC
>VZRO01006943.1:829961-926573 GCA_013397915.1 Daphoenositta chrysoptera
CGGCCCGGCTGGCGGGGGCTGCCGCGGGGCTGCCGCGCTGCTCCTGGCACCGCACTTGGCATCATCCCCTGTCGGGATACGCTGCGGCCGGAGCGGAGTAACTTCGTGAATTCACCTGCTTCCTCATGCCTCCAGTCTTTAGCGTGTCCCTTAGCATCCTTTTCATCGCACATACTTAACCTAAACATTTTTACAGCCTTGAACAGACTTCTTAGTCTATATCTGTGCTGTAGGTTCCCGAAAAATAACCCTGAGCGTTTTGACAAGCATGGACTTCTCATTGAAAGTGTGTTCTGAGATGGACATTGTCTTGGCCTTCACAGAAAGTGTGGCCCTTTAAAAAAAAAAAAAAAAAAAAAAAAAAATCTGTGAAAGTGTATTTTAAAATGCCGGGAAGTAAGGGGTTAAACTATGCATTTGTAAACACTGTAACCTGAATTTCTGGGTGGATCATTTTACATAAAGTCTTTGACAGTGGAAATCACAGGGTGAGAAAAGCATGTGTAATGATGACCTTATAAGCCCTTTATTCTGTCTGGCATCATAGTCTCAAATGAGCATCTGAGTATAGACCTTAAATTTTCTCTTCTACGAATTTTACAAAGATATTTTTATGTGGTGAAAAAACCCATACTGAATAAGTGGCTCTCTCCTTGACTAACTGCAAAAGCTGTCACATATAATAAGTTATTGTGCCAGTGTTACAATAGTAATGGGATATTAAACCAGCGCATTTTGGCAGTAAGTAGCTGTAATACTTATGTCCTGTTTTGACGTCTCTAGAAGGAGGATTAGCTCAGACAGAATTTGTAGTGGGAGGGTGTGAGTGGGATGAAAAGCAAAAGCTGCTTAATTTTAATCTTCTCAAAAAGGTAACTACAAGTAGTGCACATGGTTAAAACACATATGCTCCTCTCTCTAATGGCTTTTAACTGTAGTATCTAAAATATTTTATGTAAACTCAGTAGTGCTGAAATACTACTTTTTATAAGATTGAATCCGTAGCGAACAAGCTCCCTGTTCTGGGGCAGAGGGAGCGTTGAGGGATAGCAGGGTGTCCTAGGAAGGTCTGACAACAACAGAGCTGTGGAAGGGCTGTGGTGTAACCCAGGCTGTGTCTGTACCGGTGTGGAGGTGTGCCTCGGCTTAGGCTGCGGCATTTACTTAAATTGTTTCACTTTCATGAGTGGGAACTTCATTTTCTCTAACAGCTTTCTTTTGTCTTCTGAGCTGTTTTTGTCTAGATTTGGAGGTGGGCATCTTGGAGTGAAGAAACACAAAAAGCAATGCTTCAGGGTGTGCGAAGCCCGTGAAGTGTGCTTCCTCCAGTGGTTCTACAAGGGGTGTATATTCCTACACACTTACCATAACCTCCTTAGACGAATGAAACCTCAAGTGTTCTGTGAGGTTTCTTATGTAGCTCTTTGTTTATGTTCGCAATCTCATAGGAGACCTTTGAAATTAGACTTCGGTTGAATTTTTTTGGATGCTTTTTCTGATGAAGTTGCAGATACTAAAAATAAAAAAAAAATTCTTTTACTTATAGAGGCTTTGTATCGTAAGTGTGTCTGCACATCATTGCCCAAAAGATGAATGGTGGATTCATGTGGTCCTCGGTGTGGCTTTTATCTGGATTTATGGCGAGTTCTACTTGCAAATTCATCTCCCCACGATTTTATCTTCTGACTAACAAAAACATGCTGGCAATTAATTAAGTGGAAAACCACTGCGAGATATGTGTTGCTCACAAACATGCATCACATGAGCATAGGAATTAAATGTTAAGCCACCTACTAACATATGCTTTATGATTTAGATTTATGGTTTATGATGGATACTGCAAAGGAAGTGGTGGTACTTTAATTATTGAAGAGGGTGGAGTCTTCAAGCCTGCCTCTACCAAAAGGATGAAGGTGCTCTCTCAAGGAGCTTGGGAGTGTGCAGAACATACGTACCTATTGCTTTCATTGTTAAGAGAATACTTTGGTGAAGGAAGTATGAGAAGATCAAAGAAGATGGAGTTTGTTATCGGGAGTACAGGAAAGTTTTGGGAGTTACTGGTAGATGGTTACCAAAGATGCAGGAAAAGGCAGCGTGGAAGCCCAGCCACGCTGACAGGCACTGGAGCAGCACACACACAAACACTGGTAGACAGCAGCCTCAAGAGCTGCTTAAAAACAACCTCAGTGATCCAAAGGTTGGACAAACAGTGTAGTTTGGGTCAAAACTGTCCCAGCAGTGCATCACATTCGGGAAGTGTTTGAACACAGCCTTTAATCTTGACTCTTCTGGGAGAGAGAGGCAAGCGAGTGATGCATTGATTCGCATTCAGAAGGGTGTATTTAAAAATACTCTGGCTTCGGTGGTAAATTATATACAAAAATAAAAACTTAAATTTTGCAGCAAAAAAGGAAGAAATGTTAAATGCTTGGGAGGAGACTTTACATGTAGATTTCATGCAAAATTTCTACTTGCATGGGTTTGAGTGTCATGGTAGTTTTACTGGATTTGTATTAAAATATTGCAGTACTGATAAAATATTGTGCTTCAAAGTACTTCTTTTCTTATTTTCTCTGAAAAGCTTTTGGAAATGCTTTCCATAGCAGGGAGTGGAAATGCAAGCCACTGTATGGCATAAATTACAGAGAAACAGAATTTGGAACAGTTGATCATAAAGCTACGTAAGGGATGATGACGACTGAAGGTTTCTGTAGCAGTTTTCCAGGACGATACCAGGAATGCTGTACAGACTGTGACATGCTTCATATTCTGTTAAAATCAGGCTGCTCTTTGGTGAATCCCAAAGAGAGTCCCCTGAAGCAAGCATTTGGCTTTGCACACTATTTAGGGTAGAAAAATTTGGGAAATTTTATTGTCTAAAATTTGTAGGGGAGGATACATGAGTCTTGACTTATGTCAATGTAGGAGCGCATGAGCTTTGTCCATTTGGCTTGTTTTGTGCCACTGGGTTTAGGTTAGAATTCAAAATTCTTGTTCTTGTTTGTCTTGAAAATACTAGATGTTCTCTGATTACAGCTGGGTAAGGCATTCTCTTGTTCAGTGAAGAAATAAAAGAGTGGGAAGGTGTACTGTGACAAATGGCATTTATGATTCTTTTTAAGAAATCAGATAATGCCTGAATCATCAATGTAATGGTTCATCCTAAGCAGCACGAAGGAGCATTTTTTTGCATTGTGCAAGCTGATAATAGAAACATTTGCTAGGAGGGCTACAAAGGTGGATGGTAACTGTGTGATTAGGCACTAAGTGGTTCTGATGACAGGCAGAGGATTCAGAGCGTGATTGACAGGCTATTTCATATTGATTAGAGAAGTAAACTGGGCTTTGAAAAGCTAGACAGCTGGCATATTTCTTAGAAGTAACTGATTTTTGGAAGCTGAAATAATTAGGCTTATTTGTTTGTGCCACATGGTAAACACGTTCAGAACTCTGTCTGGAAATACTAATCAGGGGCTGTTTTCAGCTGATCCATTCATAGTTTCTACAGCCGCCTAAAACTTCAGCATGAACCAAGCATGAAGTCAGTTTCCCCCAGAAATTGTCACAGGATTCATTGTGAAAAGAAACAAATCAACACCACAGCTTCGTGTCAGTGCCTGCAGTGATAAATGCAGGGTTACTCGGGTAGGGGGATGCTGCTCTGTGCCCTCCTGGTGCTGGCAGTGGCTGCCTGGGCACCCTGCAGGCAGCTGGTGCCCTCTGTGGGTAATCACTGTTCAGAAGGACAGCGCAGGGCTGGCACTGCTTCGTGCACTTTGCCATGTATTTCTCATGCTTTATTCATCCTCCCCGCGCCTGTGGTTGTGGTGTTGGTTTGTTGATTGCTCCCGAGTCTGAACACAGGCTTGTGTTCCTGTCTCTGAAGACCTTTGGGTACCTTCAGGAGGAGCTTCTGTGGGCTGATAAAATGTAAAACCAGCTAAGCAACTAAAGCAACAAAACTGAGCAGCAGAGCTGTAGCCAAAGGGCCTTTCTGAGGAAATGCTGGGACATGATGTTTAATGCCAGCGCTGTTTACCTAAACCTATTTTTATTTCTCCTTTTGAAGCAATAACTCCCCGGCCTGCACCTGTGTGTTCAGCTGTCTGTAGCTGTAAGATGATGTGTTCCTAGTGGTTAGCTTGTGCTGCTGCCATGAGGATCCAGGGAAAGGCCAGGCATGCCCTTTTGCCAGCAGCATGGCAGTTTTCCCAGTATGTTGCCTGTGTTATTCCCCATTCAGCCCTCCAGCAGCCAGGCAAGTTGGCAGTTGTGCAAAGTGTTGTGGGGAAGAAAGGGCAGCAGAAAATGCTGACTGTGTGCTAATGCATCTGTGTAATCACAATTCTGGGGTTAGATTGCAGCAAGATGACAAAACTGCTGAATAAAGTGTGTTTAATCTTTTTTTTCTTCCTCTCCATGAGCTGCAGTGGGTAGTAGCAGAATCTGTGGAGAAGCACAACTTTTCCATTTGGAACAGAAGTGTGTATCTACTCTGTAATTTTGAATCCTTGAGATTGTATGGAAGTGGTTGAATATGGGAGTTCTGGGTGACCTGATGGATAATAATGTATATTCCTTATAGGATGGAACGGATCTCATGCAGGGCTATCGGCAGAAGAAAAATCTTTTGGGATGAGGGTCAAAATACAGCTTGAGCACAAGAATAGGATAGAGTAGAAATGTGATGGGGAATGAAATCAGCGTCATCCCTTCCATCCCTCTTGCACAAACTCCTCTAACATCAGGTTGTTCCACTACCATTTTTCATGTATAATTTAGCTAATTCAGTAAAATGGTGTTTTACTTCTTGGACAGCTCTTGGTAGAAGCCAAATCAGCAGATGTGAAGTGGTGCATTTTAGGGTGAGCTGAAAGCTGTGTGGGAATGGCTGGGGCACTGGGTGGGTTCAAATTCTGGCAGTTTTCCAGAGGGTGAGGGATGAAGGACCAGGGGAAGATGGGATGAAGAGCTTATTAAGTCTCCCTAAATCCATTCAGTTTGGATACTGGGAGCAAATCAATCCGTGTGAGCCCCTGAGGGCTGTGGGTGTGTAACTTTCACCAGTGGAATATGTGTGAGGTAGGGTATAAACTGACCCACTATAAGGTCATTTGGAATTAAAAGAAATACAGATTTGGGAACTCAGACCACATTCTCAAATCCAAATCTAACTTGAGTGGAAGAGCTGACAAGCAGTGAAAAATGCTTAGTTTTTAAAGTCCTTAATACTAACATCATCTTGAACACTGGGTGGGATAAATTTGACTCATTGTGGGAAAATAAGCATTTTTCTGTGTTTATGAGCTTTCTTCACTGATCTTTTTATTCAGCTTGTCTTCCCTGGTTGATCACAACTAGCTTTGAGAGCATCCCTGCAGTGGTTGCTTTCACAGTTAGTGCCAGAAGAAGGTATTTGCCACAGGACACAACCCCTGACGCTGGGGCAGAGGGAGGCAGATTCCTGCTCAGAGGAAATACGTGCACAGGAGAGTGTCATAGCAGGAGATGGAGTTGTTCAAACAATTAAAACTGAAAAAAGTAAAACCTTAACTTTATAAAAAAAAAAACCAAAATAATTTTAACAATTCAAGCATGTTAACTGCTTTGCCTTTGTGTGCTTTTTGGAGCTGTGATGGTATCTGATCAGCCACTGGCTGTGATCTGGGGGTGATTAGGATCTGTGCTCATAGTTACGAGCATATGGTATATGGTTTTAAATTTGTAAGTTTAAAATAATTACATTCTGGTGCGTTTTTTAAGAATTATTTAATTATCTGTATGTTCTAGAATGGTTTTGCTGCCGGTTAATATTCAGTTCTGGCCTGGAGCCATCAAAATCATAAGGTTTCTTTCAAGTTTTATAATACTGTTAAAAAGGAGTTGCTCAGTTTCCTTTAAGGAAGTAAAAGAACTTCCTTTGGTTTTGTTTTTACTTTCTCTGCAGTTCAGAGGCTTGTATGACCTATTACTGCATAGGAGAAGGAGTAGGAATATGGGGACCTTCCTGAAGTGGGTAACAGAGAGTTGGGCTTGTGACAGATTTCCCTAGATACTAAAATTTGGTTCACCCAGAGTCTCCAAAGTGATGTGCTGGACTGGTGAGTTGGTATTGGCTAAAAGTTTTTTAAGATTTCTATGCAGTAGTGTAGGACATTGATCTTATTTCCAACCAAACAGAGGTAATCAAAGCCAGATCAAAGCACTTACTGAGGAGTTTGTCTGAATGGAGGAATCTCTTGAACTAAAGGTTTATGTGGACCTAAAGAAACCGAAGTTAAGGACACCTACTCCTGGAAATATTTCATGATCTCATACATTTGCTGTTCAAATGAGTAAACCTCATGAGACCTATAAAATCATAGTTGGAAAACCAAAGGCCAAAGCATGGAACTTTCAACAATTCATAAAAGGAATATGAAAATAAGAGAAGAGGTTTTAAGCTAGCAAAGGAACTGCAGTGGTCTCTTCAATACTTAAGATTTGGGTATGCCATGAAGTCTGACTTTTTAAACAGGGGAATGGCTTGTGATCCATTGTTATTTCAACTCTGTTGGAAGCTTTGTAATTGGACAGATTTTATTACAGACTGGATTTCATTGGTAGACTGTAAGACAGTGAAGCCTCTCTGTGGTCTGAGGGAAGCAGTCCTGGCTGTATCACGTTCTGTCCGAAATGCAGCTCCAGGTTCAAACCCACATCCATCCTCAGGGACTGTGCTGCACCCTGAGCCCTTAGAGCAGCATTGGCCGTGCCAAACAGACACCTCTGCTGAAGGGCTGGAGTTCAGAGGTTCCTCTGGGTAACACGTGGAGCTTTCCCCGTGTGTTTTCCATGATGTGGAGCAGAACTCGGGCGCAGAGGTTCCTGCCTGGGCTCTGAGCCCCCAGGGGGAAGCGAGACGCAGCATCAGTGACTAAAAGTACAAATAAAAGGGAGAGAATGCATGAGCTGGCAAGCGTGAATTTTGCTGCTGACCACTGTTTTGTCCTCTGATCTAAACAGATGTCTAAATCTGTGAGAAAGTAGAACATAAAGGAGACTGCAGACAGGTTGGAATAAACATTCCATAATTGTTTCTGTGTGCAGCCCTGCTTTTTCTCTTTGTTTACAGTCAGAGCTAATTTAGACTCTTGTTAAGTTCCTGCAGGCAGGGGCATGTCATCCCGGTGTCCTGGCTGATGGGAACACTGGATATTCTGTATAAATAGACTCATGAAGTTGGTAGGAGCAAAAATGCCTCTGCTGTCAGGGTGCTGCCAGAGCCTGGGCATGAAGGCAGCAAGCTGTCTCCAGGCTGAGTCTCTAAAGGGGAGGGGTTCTGGGAGGAAAGGAGACTAATGTTAAAGTGGTTTTATTTATTTATTTATAACAGAAAGATATGCAGGACATGGAAATAATATTTGAATTACTGATAATTTTAGGAAAAGCAGAGAGCATGGAGAAGGAAAAGAGTGATCTAGGGCAATGGCTTCATCACAAAAGAAAGAGATATTTACAGTACCTTGTATTTTGGAATTATAGTTTTCTTCATCTCTAAGTTACTTCATGTATTTACTTATATTTTTCTCATTAATAGCTCTAGGAACCATTGTGCTGAACAGCATCACAGATGCTGTGTTACTTACTTTGTGATGCCGTGCAAAATGCACCCTCAGTGTTGCAGGGATCATATGTCCAGATTAAATTGGTGCTGCTACAGTGGCTGCAGGGGTTTTGTGAGGGTTTCTTCACCATGACAATTACAAGCACCAGTAACTAAGCAGGTCATGCTGACCAGAGAATTGGTTCTGCTGCGTGTTCCCATTTCCACTCTGTTCTGGTGCTTGTCACAGCTCTTTACAGCACTGGTCGATTTGGTCATGACCAGAAAATCCCAACCACTATTTTGCATTTCTGCAGGAAAAAAAGCAAATCCCTTGAAGTGCCAAAGAAAAGATTTGACTTGTGCCATTTGCTGACACAGCTATTTTCTGTAGTTGCCAATTCAAGACTATGAACTCACTGTCTGAAGTTGTCTGGGGGCTGGACTTGTGAGTGGATGAAAAATGAACCTGGTGGGCTGCTGCCCAATGGCTGGGGAGTGATTGGTGGAGCATCACGAGTTAAAGGGAAAATCAAGGCAGAACTTTTCACCATAATTGTATCAGGAGCTGTCACCTTCATTTCAGATGCCTTCAAAACAGGCTTTGTCAGAAAATAAGCCTACAGATGGAGATGAAAAGCAAAAGATATATCAAAAAGAAGTGGCAGTTTAAATATCTTATGCAGTGTAGAGATATCAGACTAATGGGTGGGTCTCTGTGTTATTCTGCGACCTTTTCTAAAACTATCTATGAATGTTACTCCAAATCAACTTTATGTTGTCTGTGGGCTATTTATTCTGCTTCCTACACTCTATAAGCTTGCTCCAAAATACAGTTTTCTCTGTCTTTGGCACATAGTTATGTACAGACTGAGTACTGCCTTCCTTTTGGGGCAAAGTCACCATATGTCTTTGCTGTTTTTCTCATTGTGACCACTTTTGCTCACTTGTGTTTCAGTAGACAATGTCATTTTGATGCAGCACATCAGATAAATACAGTAATTTTATTGAGGTAGACTTTGAGGAGTAGTATTGATTATTTATGGAGACATGCTGTTTTAATCAAGTAGATTCATTTAAGCTGTCATGGTGAGTCAGTATAATTCTGTGCTTACCCTCCGTGCTGGAGAGTAGGTTTGTATTATAGATGGATGCTGATGGTTTAGAGGATATAACAGCATCAGTCAATTGGCACAGGAGTTTGGCAGTGCTGGTTTAGTGTCACATCTAATCTCATAAGTGCTTGGAAAGCATTGATGTGAGGTTATTTTCAGGACCTGACATAAAACAAACAAAAGAAATAGTTGAGCCAGTCAGCCCTGCAAGAAGTGCCCTGTGTGTGGTTTGCTGAGGAGCTGGTGCTGCCAGGGGAGGTTCTGTGTGATGCCCTGGCTGGCAGTGCCCCTGCAGTGCTGCACAGAAAGTAGGTTAGTGCTGCCAGCTGCTCTGCTCCAGCTTCGTGCCTCGCCTGGCCTCCGGGCTGGCTGCCTCTCCCCCAGCATTTCTAGGTAGTTACTAATTTTTCCTGACTCCCTGGCCTGGCCTTCAACCATAAGGCTGTTTTTACCTTCGTGTGAGCATGCAGTAACACCTTGCACCAGCACTTGTGTGAGATTAGGTAAGAACCGAGGGTGCATTAAATGGTGTGAGTCATTCTGGCATGTTTTGATGAGTTGAGATTTTGGATCGTGTTTAAAAGGAAAAGTTACATTCTGTGGGTAGGTATGTAGGTAGGTATGCTCAATTCTGTAGGTAGGTGTGCTGCAAAACGTGGCTCAGAAGTAGCCTTTTACTTACCTGCATTTCGGTGTAGGATGCTTTATTAATAACTATCCTTATGAACTTCTAAACTAAAGTGTGTCACATTTAAAATCAGTGTGGCTGAAATGTTTGGAGTTCTATAGGTCATCTTTATCAAGTACTGCATTCATAGAAACAGAATTGTGGAATTGTTTAGGTTGGAAAAGTCGAGTCCAACCCTTCCCCCAGCACTGCCAAACCCACCACAAACTCTGTCCCTGAGCACCGTATCCGCAGGTCTGCTAAATCCCTCCAGGGATGGTGCCTTCACCACTGCCCTGGGCAACCTATTCAATGCTTGACAGCCCTTTCTGTGGAGAAATTCTTCCTAATATCCAATCTAAACCTCCCTGTCTCAGGGATGAGCATCAACCAGTTCATTTTGGGCACACGTCAGAAGCTGCTGCTCCTGGCGCTGACTTCCACCCCAGTGTGGTGCTTAATTCCCTTTAAAGCAGTAAGTGCTTGCCTGGCTCCAAACCCAGAGGGTGCCAGCCAGCCCCATTCCTGCAGCCCAGCGAGGTGCTGCTGTCAGCTGTTGGTGGAATTCCCTTTGGGAGCTCACAGTGTGGGGAATTCCCTTTGGGAGCTCACAGTGTGGGGAATTCCCTTTGGGAGCTCACTCACAGTGTGGGGATGCTGAGGCTGGGGCAGGAGCTGCACTCTGGCCTGGGGAAACAGATAAAAATCAGCAATGCCTGAATGTGGGGTGAGCAGTGGGTGCCCTGCAGTGCTCTTGCTCTGTGGTAGTCTGGCCTCAACACCCCAAATGTGTTTTGATCTGTGGTTTGTTGTTCTGTTTCATCTGCATGTAAGAATGGCTTTGTGGGAAGATGAGGTTGGTTTGCTTTTATTTCTTCCCCCTCCAGGCTTCGTTTTATCTTTTTTAGTTTAAAAATGCTCACTTCAGTGAGTGCTTACAATACTTACTGTGCTGCCTTCACTTAATGTGTGCTGTGCCCTGGGAGCACCTTGTGTGCCAGCCTGGAGGGGCAGAGGCTTCAGGACTCAGCCTCACATACCTTCCCCTGGTTCCCAGCAGCTTCCTGCCAAGGAGGAGCTGGTGGCAAATTGTATTGACAGGCTTTTAATTTACAGTTTCTCAGCAGGAGCTGTTCCTGTTCCTCATAAGTCGCAATACAGCAACTTTTAATTTGTTAGCAAGTATGTTTAAAAGAAAAAATCTTTCCACCTTGTTTGTAATGTCTTGAATGATGCATTTCACACTCAGTGTTTTAAAACTTCTGATCTTGCAATTAAGGCTTAAAGCTCATTAAGCTTACTCACTAAAACGTTTTGCTAATATGAGGTGTGTAAGATCTCCTATTTTCCAGTCTTGTAATTTTTCCTTTTTATGGCAGCTTCATTTTATGCAACAACAGTATTAATGAGTGTAGACTGTGCACAAGACCTCTTGTTCCTGAGAGCTTTTTAATAGATTTTACCTTCTCCTCCCTGCTAAGTCTATTTTTTGATTTTTCCTGTGGTTCCCCTTCTGTTCTCCCATCTGTTTGGCTGAACTGCTTTATTCTCTCCTGGTGTTTGGCATACACTAATCCTTTTACCTTCTATCCCTCACAGCTTTGTTGAGTTGCAGTGGTGTAGTTCAGTTTTGCTTCTGCCTGCCTTTCACTAGGATGTTCCAGGATGAGCTATGATTTTTTGAAATTGAGAACTGTTAAAAATTGTTCCTTCCAACTTTCTCTCTCCCTCTCTTTTTACTTTATTTTTATTACTGCTTGCACATGCCATTTATGGTGCTGTTGGCATTTGGGAAAAATACTGTAATCACTCTGCTTTCTTGCTTCCCAGAATCTCCAGATCTTTCCATTTTTCCGCAGTTTCCAAAAGCTCTAAAGGTAGCTCTCCAAGTAAAATGAGATGGAAAGACCTCAATCCTGTAAAATGTATGTGTATAATGAATTTCACCCACTGCATTTGTTTCTGTGATCACCACTTGTGCTCGTGGGTGCCATTGCTTCGTGCTGCTAAAGCCCTCTTGGGGCACCTCACACATCCCACAACTCCTTTCAAGACCAACCCCAGCAGATAAAACAAGTTCAATGATTCCTGAGACCTTTTCAAATACTAGTAAGAAAATTTATCGGGGGGAGGGGAGGTGTAGAAAAAAATGAGAATGTTGAGGGTGTGATTTTATCAGCACTCAGATTAAAATCTTGCTAAGATGGTTAGTTTTTGGAGTCCAGAAGTGTTTTGGTAAGCAAATATGTATTAATTGCATGTGTATGTAAGACTGGTCATTCTCAAAAGCAGGAAAAATAAAGAAGAGACCTCTTTCTGTGAGGAAATAAGTGCTGGGGAAAAAAGAAACAGTGGTGGGGGAAAAAAAGTTACTTTCTGTCAACATGTTTGAATGTCCTGTCATAAACAGAGCTCAGTTCAAAGGATCTGGGAATCTCAGAAGATTTCTTTCAAGACTAACCAATTTCCTGCAACACGCTGTCAGTGCTAGGAAGAGGCATCTCTTGCACATAAGAGCAGCTGGTTGTTTAAAAAAGAAAAAAAGGCATGTAGGGGGGAGAGCAACCCCCCCTCAGCCCTTATATAGAGCAGTTTTCCACAGGAAAACGTACATCTGTGAACACAGGGCGCTTCAGCAAATTCTGTATTCTCCAGAATGTCATTTTGCAAGGAAAAGTGTGTTTGGATGTTTTCAGGAGAGGGCTTGGTTTTTTTGTATTTTTATTTTTGCAGCAAGTAATGACTTCTGAGGTTTTATTACTTTTTTGTTTACTGTGTAGTGATATTGACAGCTTTTCTTACCCTTTTTTCTCTTAAATAAGAACTGTGAATGTGAATATTAACCCTGTGTTAGCAGGAGCAAGCTTAATTTTTTGGGAAATCTTTTTATTTACCTGAAAGTTTTGTTGTGGAAATACAGTTAATCCTATCATTAGGGTGAAGGCAACTTATCCATCCAACTGTTGTTGCCAGTTTGAATTACCTTGTGTGCTTGCCTTTAAGGAATAACACTGTCAAAGGGATATTTGAATTTGCTTTGCTATAGCTGATGCTTCCACATCTGAAATATATATTTGCCAATGTTTTGTTGTTTGCAGGAACCACAGATATCTGAAGATGGAACCATGAAGAGCAAGCAGAGTGAATAATAATGCTTTTCCGAAACCGTTTTCTGTTCTTGCTGGCCTTGGCAGCCTTATTAGCCTTTTTGAGCCTCAGTCTGCAATTCTGTAAGTGTCCTCATGTTTTGTTTCCCACATATAGTGGTCTATAGGTGTGTTTAAAAATGGCCATGATTACATGTTGTTTGAGCATTCTTTCTGTATTGAAATACTTGGGGTTTGTTTTGGGGTTTTTTGTTTGTTTGTTTTCCAAAAAAGTAAGAAACACAGTTTTGTGTGCCATATAGGAATGTATATGATCTAGAGAGTTCAAATCTATTAAAAAAAAAAAAATCTGCATTTTGTAGTGCAGTTAAGTAATTGAATGTGATTGAATCCCTCCATGAAAGTAGGCAAACCACATTGGAGCAAAAACTGCTGCAATTCCTATTTTACATTGCATCAGACCAGACGGGATTGAGGAAACTGCTGTGAGAGGTTTGAGTGCTGGAACTTCTCCTGATTTGTACCCTCACATCAGGAAACTTCACACAGTTGAATCGGTTCATCCCAAGTGGTTGGATTGTTGAAGAACAGATAAATTGTGCTGTGCTTCAGGTGAATGGATGGTGGGTCAGTGCAGGGGCCCTGGTGTCCTGATGAGTGAGCAGGAGGGGGTGCTGAAGGCAGGGCAGGGGACAGATGAGCACTGTGCCCTGTGGCTGGTTGTCCCCTGCTCCGTGAGACAGAGCATTTCCTAGGTAAAGCCACGTGTGGTGATAATGTGCTCTGCACTAATGCACAGCAACGTGATGAGTTGCTGTTGGAGGGCAAGTAAAAGTGCATGTCCATGGGACAGGATAACATTCTCCGTTGCTGTTGTAATCTTTCATCGTGTTTTAATGAGCACAGCCCTTCTGGGCTATGCTTTTGTTGCATAGAGTAAAAAAAAACCCCAAACCATTATGTTAGATTTAGAATGTGTCTTTTGCATATGACAGACAACTTTAAAAAGGGGGGAGAGAGAAGATGAAAGAAACTTCGTGGTTTTCTGCTATTATTTTTGTGTGCTTAAACTCATCTGCATGTAGTAAAGGGACCTGTGGCTCTGAATTGCTTTTTGAGCCTCCTCTGGGCACGAGCCAGAGGGTCTGATTGCAGCTTGTTTTGCCCCTTAGGCTCGTTGTGGCTCTGCCCTTGATGTTGTAGGGTTGGTTATGAATTGTGCATAGGGCGAAGGTCCTAGAGGAGCTGCAGCTGAAACATGAAACTGAATTGTTAACTAAAATGAGTTTTATTTAGAGATGAGGAGGTAGGCATTTAGGAGAGTGAATCACATTTCATCTAAAGATAAAATTATTTTCTACTTAATTAGAACATAACATTTCTGCTAGAGATAAGGACGTTTGAGGGGTGCTTTAAAAAGCATGTAAGCTGCAGCAGGCAGCCACCGTGAAGCCAGTGCCAATACCAACACTGATACAGAAACTTTTACATAGTGAGAACTGCAATACGGTCCAGTGGGAACCAAGACATTCAGGTAGCCTGATACTTTAGCTTCTACCAGCTTCAGGATGTAGAGCAATTAGTCCAAACTTGGAGCAAAGACCATCTCCACAGCAAAACCAAAACTCTCTTTGACCACCCTGTGCTTCTGGGTGAGCTGTGCCAGCTGGGCAGCCTGCAGCTCTGCAGCTTCAGGTGAGTTATCAGTGCTATCACTTGTTGCTTTCTTCATCAGGAGCTTTGTCACATCCTCACCAGTGCCTGTTTCTGTCAGGAAACACTGTTTTTTTCACATCCTCAGAACGTTTAACTTGGGGATTTTTGAGTCAAGCCAGTCTCAGCATTCTTCAACACCAAAATCAGCATGACCCCCCCCTTCTCCATCCATCACTGATAACTCTTGCAAATAGGGTAAAATTTGAGCTGTTTTACCCACACTTAGGCAGAGCATCCTGCTACAGGCCCCTCATGACAAGACAGATACTGAGGTCTGGAGCAATTCCCCAATGGAGCTGGTGCAGAGTCTGGAGCACAAGTCTGATGAGGAGCAGCTGAGGTAGCTGGGGGTGTTTAGCCTGGAAAAAAGGGGGATGTTACCACTCTCTACAACTACGGAGAGGAGTTTGTACAAGGTGGGGATCTTCTCCTGGGTAACAAGTGATAGGACAAGAGGGAATAGTCTCAAGCTGTGCTAGGGGAGGTTTAGATTGGATATTAGGAAAAATGTCTTCACCAAAAGGGTGGTCAGGCATTGGAACAGGCTGCTCAGGGCAGTGGTGGAGCCACCATCCCTGCAGGGATTTCAAAGAGATGTAGACGTGGCACTTGAGGTCATAGTTTCGTGGTGAACACAGTTAATGGTTGGAGTTGATCCCAGAGGCCTTTTCCAACCTAAATGGTTCTGTGATAATATGATTTATGTTCATGGAATGAAAATGAGTGTTTATACATTCAGGAAAATGCCAAAGTCACTGTTTTATTTTGTTTTGTTTGAAGGGAGGTACCTCCTGAAGCATTTGGAGTGGAAATGGATGTTCTGTGCTGTTGTGAGATTGTGAATCTCTGTTAGCAAGCAGTGCACAGCTTTGTGGAGGAGGGCTGGTAATTTTAAAACATGCTATTGCTTTTCTAAGCATGGAATGTTGAAAATGTCTCTTCCTTTCTGTGATAAATTTGTTTATAAAAGCAGAACAGTAATACTAAATGTATAATTATAGAAGTGGTACATATCTTCCTTTTTTAAACTTGTGCTTTAGGGCAGGGCATAACTCCCGTAAATGTTTTATATTTTATCCCTCTTGTTCACATGTGGAACTGTGGCATTTGAAGCCAGACTTGGGAGTTGTAGCTGACTCTGAAGCAAAGGGAGTAGTAAAGGCCAAGCTCAGCTGATTTTCCACAGGTTCTGACTCAATATTACAAGCAGCCCACACTGGGATGGCTGACAAGGTCACAGTCTGGCTCATGCTGGAGCTATGAGGGTTCAGGAACTGCTTGCAGCAGTTTGCCACCCAGCCACACAGAAAACGATGCTGGTTTACTTTAACAGTGTGCTGGGAAGGATGTGGAACTGCTTTATGAGCAGTGACTTCTGCAGCCACGATGAAGTGCAGGTGATGGGTGTCATGTCAGCAGTCCTAGTAAATCTGTCCTTGCTTGTAAGACAAACTCCTGAGGCAATTGTTCCAGAGTTAATAGTTGTCACATCTCGAGTTTAGACACAGGGAGAGAAACACTGGGGAAAACAACCAGTGTAGGACCTCAGAATCTTCAGTGTTGGTAGGCTGGGGATAGACCCAGGATTGATAGAAAACTCTGTCCCGTTTTGCTGTTTGTTTGTTCTTGGTCCTTTTCTCTTCTGTTGTGGTTTCTGAGTTCTGTAGTCTCCTTTCCTGTGTTGTTTCACCATAAGGCTGGTGCTTTACATGGATACTAACAGTTCAACTTACAGGGTAAATCATGCAGGAAGTTCCCCCAATGTCTCTCTCGACAGCAAACAGCTCTGGGTGCTAGAAGTATTCTCTCCCACCAGCAGTTCCAGTGGATGGACACGAAGCAGTTGGCAAGGATGCAGGTCAGAAGCTGCCCCCGGAGCTCTGTCCCAGGAGCACAGCAGGCAGCTCTCGGAGCAGTCGGTTCACGTTTGTCACACGCTGTGTGCTGGCTGGATCAAATGCCAGCTGCATCTTCATCTCCTTCTCCTGGGAAGAAGGAGATGTGTAAGCAGACTGCTGGCCAGCTGGAGACTCTTCTTAAACTCTAATAGTCACTCTGCAAGGTGATGTGAGGATGTGGGTCCTGTCAGACACCCTCCTTCCTGCCAGGGTCCTCTGTCCTGGACGTTTTGGGCAATGGGGCACCTGACTGGTGCTGCTCTCTATGTCCTTGTACAGGAGCAGAAGGCACAGGGTCTCTGTATGAGCTTTGCCTGAGGGGTTGGCTGCTTTCCTGGGAATTTCACTTGGAGCAGTAGGGTAAGGGAACTTTCTTCAGGAAGTCCTACTGTTTTCAAGCCCTGTATATTTTATTTAGATAAATAATGCCACAAGTTTTTTTTCTGCACGTACCTGGTGGATGATGGGAGAAATGCATTTGAGATGCATTTGAAAATTTACTAGAATATTCTAATACCTATTCATAGTTTTGCCAGTTTTGGTTACCATTTCTAGTAGGCACATAGAACACTTTTTAAAGGGAGTTTATACTTGCTGAACACACAAACCTGGAGAGTTCTAGGTATCTTTAATATAATTGTGTTGTCTGGACTTTGAAGGAGAAACTGGGGATCAGATGTGCCCCCAGGTTCACTTTGGCTGTAATGCATTATACGGAGTGAAACCTGGAACAGTCAGCAACAGAGGTAACCTGTCTTGAATGGCAAATGCCACTGGATTTTGTACATGTTTGAATTTTTAAATAGTGTAGGAAAATGACACTGCTAAAAGTTAACACTAAAAGATGTTCCACTGCTGGCTAAAAGCGTACTCTGATGTCTCTGATGGATAATTATATCAATGGAGAGTTTTTGTTTGGGAAACCCATTGGATAGGGAAACTGGTTGACTTCCAAACCAAATATGACTGGCAGATTAAAGTTTTATTAGGAATTGTCATTGTTTCCCTCTTGTTTAATGCTTGGGGCCAGATCTTCAGAAAAGGGTGAAGAATTTTTCTTACAGTGTTTATCATTCCACATGTGTTTTCATTTTTCTCCTCTTTGTTTATGTAAATGGTCATGGTTGTAAAACAGTTTAAAACTTTGGCATTAGAGACAAAAGGTGAGCTAGTTTTGATAGACTTGTCAGTTACGGCTGTTCTAAAATGTAATTATGTTGTTTTTATCTAAAGTTCTCAGTGTTTTGCTTTGTCAGAAAAACTGCAGAATGGAAAAATTACCTGTGCTATACTGTGGGCTGTATTTTTGTCTCTGTAAACATTATCTGTAATGCTGTTGACTAAAACCAGGCACTTTCCTCCTGTACAAACACAGGGAATATATGTAGGGATACTTGATCCTTTTTTTGCCAGAAGAAGAGGTTGCAGTGGCTGAGGTCTTTCTTCTTTCTGTGCTGTGTAGGACGCCAGGAGCAGTGCAGAGGGAAGGTGAAGGCAGTGGTTGGGGGCAGTTCCTGCCTGTCAGGGACAGAGGATGGCAGTGCAGCCACATTCAAAGGGTGCTTCAGAATCCAGCTGTGGTCCTGCAGCTGCACTCTAAGGGGAAAAGACAGAATTTAGGACCCTGTCAATATTAATTGCATTGGTGAGCTGTTAGGTCAGCTCAGCAACAGGAGGTTGCAAGTATGCCTGAGGAGCTGCTCTCTTTTTCTCCCAAAGATTGGTACCTGAGAACCCAATTACTGGGCAAGCACAGGCCTTCCACGACACTGGGACATCAGTGACTGGCTGAGGGAGCCTCAGGGTGGGTCTCCTCAGGATGTTTCAACTATTTATCCACGAGTTACCTTGAATAAACCAAACTGAAAGGCAATTTAAAAGCTAGCTGGTAGGATGCCATGTGTAAACTCTGTAGAGTTTGCTTGACAGTGATTTTTACTCTGTAATCAAAGGCATGTAAATTAATTTTTTCCATGAAGTAAACACTTTAGTTTAATTTTGTTGTTTGTTTTTGGTTTTTCTTCTCTATTTACTGAAAGTCTTAGGAAAGTAACAGTCAAGAGAAGAGGACTAAAACTATAGTAGGAAAGCATCCCTTTCTACAGGGATGCTTTTTATAACCCTGTGGCCAGTATCCATTCCAGACTGTCCTTCTGAAGGCCCTGGCTCTCGGGCAGCTCTTGCCCATGGAGCTTCTCTTCTGGTTTAGAGTTTGTTTTCCTGCATACTTTGATACTTTGATCAGTGGCTTAGGCTTGCCTTTCGATAAAAAGAATTTTGGTATCTGCCACTGCTCTTTAGGATGTCGGCCGCTGCTCCGGCACCGTGCTGGTTCCTGTCTAAAGTGTGGAGAGCTGTTTTATGCTTTTTGGAGGTTTTTAAAATTACTTTCCCTGCCTTGATGGTTCAGGCTTGGGTGTTGGTGTATCAGCATGTCTGGAAATGACATTTTGCTGTTCCAGTAATAATTTCCCTCTACTTTCTGCCATTTGATTTCGCACTGGAGGTTTTGGTTTTAAAGATGAGTCACAGGAAGCAGAAATTGGGATTTTCCAGACAGAAAAGCAGTAGAGTTTTATTTTGTTGGCTGGAGCTTTGCAGGCAGCTCTTACTGTGTGAGGACAGTGTGGGCATGATACGCAACACTGAGGTGTTTGGGGCTCAGCCTGACATCCTCACCACTCATCCTTCAGCCCCTGCTGGGAGCCAGAGCCCTGGGGCAGTGGCTGCTCGGGTGGGTATTGCATTTGCTGCTGTAGACAAGTAACTATATTTAAAAAGCCACAGCTTTAGAATTCTTGGTGTAGAGAACTTCATTTTGTCATGTGTTCCCAGCATACGAAATTAAAAGGAGAGCAGATATCGCCCTTCGTGAATTCTGCCTTCAAGCTCATAAGCATGGCAAATTTTCCACTCATGAGAAGTCTCTCTGGGTTTTTTTTAAAGTGCTAATTTAATCTGAATTTAAGATTAAAGAGAAAAACGACCCATAAATAATAAGTCCAAGGCTTTGTGCATTTTAATACTGAGTGAAGAGAACTAACTGTAAATATAGAGATTTTTGTTAAAGATCCTTTTTATGTTGTAACTGGAGATTTAAATAACTTTTTTGTGATTTTCAAAAGTAGTGGTATAATGCATCAGTCCACAAAATGAACCCTTGAAGGGAGAGGAGACATGATGAATGCTTGAGAATGATACTATGGGTCAGTCTTACTTTCTTCCACAAAAATAGAGCAATCATTTCAAAATAGTTGCTTTAAATATAGGTCAGGTTAAGTTGCTTGAGATGCGATTTGACCAATAAAAGTTACTTGTCAGGCTACAGAACTTCATAATTCCTCTTTAAATATATATTCTGACTTCATCCATGGTGGTTATTTGGACCGTATTTAAGCAGAATTAATATGAACTGTTACAGCACATGTTTGAAGCCTACTGTACAGTTGATTCTGTAGCAGTAGGCCATGTCATTTATTTATTAAAATTCTGTTTTGTCATTAAACCAGTTCTCTGCCCTTCCTTTTTCACAGCTCTCTCAAGCCGAGTCAGGCTGCCTTAAGGTCACTTCAGGCGTGTTTTGGAATGGCACCTCTGTCTTTTAAAGCCAATAAAATTGTTCCTAGGATTGTTCCCTATGTTACTTGGGCTAAACTGTGTTTTAACAACTTGAACATTGTTTTTAAGCTTGGAAATTCACCCTATTGTGTTTGTAGAAATAACCAGGAGAGAATGTTGTTTCTGATGTGCGCTGTTCCATTCTCTGTAAATGCTTGGTGAGTCAGGGTTAGTTCACACAGGCGAAATCTGCACCTGTGTAAAGCCTCGATTCTCCCAAGAGCATGGCCCCTGTGTGTGGGGTTTGCATTCCAGCTCCTGTTTGGGGCTTTCAGGATGGCAGAGCTCGGTGTGGGTCCAGTCCCCCAGCCCTGTTGGGGCTCTCTGGGCTTTGCTCCCCTCTGGCTGAGCCAGCGAAGGCAGAGCTCGCCCGTGTCTGCCTCTGCCCTCCCTGCCCAGTGCTCCTCTGGGGCTGGCTGGCCACTGGGCACGGATTCTCATCCCTCAAGGTTTGCTCTTTCCATAAGAGTTCCTCAGCTGCTCATCCCCTTGCTGCAGGGCTGCCTTCCCTTGCACGTCTGTTTTTCTCATGTTACAGAGATGATGGCATCAAAGCAAAACCTGGATGTCTTAAGCTAAGAAGCTAACTACAGCCTTCTCACTCTGCTTTTAGTTGGAGCCTTTTGTTAATCTTTTGCACCCCACTCTGATGTTAGACCAGTTTTCTGAGAATTCACAATCAATTCACACTTCATTAGCTTTATTCCTCTTACTTTACATTTATCAGAGCTTTTAGGACAATGTTATCTATTAATTGCAAATGGGTTCATCATACATTAATCATTTGCTGTCCTATGTTTGAGATTTGGGTTCTGCATCTTCATCAGAGGATGTTCTGACCCAAATTTCTCTTCCCTCCTTGTTCAGTGAGCAGAGTTTCAACTGGACAGCACTAGGAAAGCTACCTTAATGTCTGGGTATAATGCTGTTGTATTTTCCCTGTTTCTAGGCCATGTGCAGTCTTCTGAAAAGCGTGGAGGGCTACTTAAACTTCATGTTTGGTGATAGGTTTGTTTCTCTGAGCTGTGCTTTGTGCCTGCCTTAATCCCCACTGTGCTGCTGCAAATTAAGTTGAAAACCATCAGGTTTATGGATGTGCTGGTTCCACTGTGTGTATCTGAAAGAGAGATGCTTAATATGCTTCATACAGTTGTTCATGTTTCTTCTTAGTCCTTTTAATTTTTCTCTTGTGGGTTATCTTTCAGAGAGTTTTGTTCTTTTATCTGTGCGTTTGCTGGGCTCTCATTGCTGAAACGATATACTGACTGACTTAATCCAAAGTGTCTTGTCACTTGCCTGTGAAGGTTTTTGAAAAATTTACCGTGTGTTCTTGGGCATGTGGAGTTTCTGTGATTAATAAGGTGTCTCAAACGGTACTGATTTTGAAGATTTTAATGCCTGCAGGCAGTTTTTTATTGCCTTTTTTTTTCTAGTCAGAGTAATCTCTGTTTCCAAAATTAGTTCCCTTTTAGCTTTTCAAAGCTCACTTTCTGAGAGAAAAGCAGTGCTTGTACATAATAAATGGCATTGTGGTTTATTTTAAATGAGGCAGTTTGTATTTAAAAGACTGGGGCTTTTGTGGACTTGCTGCAGTAAAATGTGAAGTCTTATAAAGTGGAAGTGATCTCCCTTCATGATTTTTGTGAGATGGTTGGATTAAAAGAGCTGGAAACATATGTGGTGTAATTTTGGGTTTACCAACTGTGCACATTAATGCTGAATGAAGACAAGAAATAAGATTCACTGTCTTCCCCTAAGCTGTTTTATGGCAAGGGTCCCAAAGATACCGATAATTCTCTGATCCTGAGAGCACTGTTCTGAATTCCTGAGATTAATGACTAGGTCTGTCATGGCAGGCTTCCCCAGCACAGAAACCTCTCAGGTTCTACTGTATTAAATATGTTGTTTGAGGTTTGCTGCTGGCAAATCCATGGCAGCTTTCTGTGCCCTGCCCTGGTGTTGACAAGGACAAACAAGTGAGCTGGCTTGGCTTGGGTAAGCAGTGGCATATGGTGCTGAGATCACTTCCCTCAGCAGGTCAGTTTGTGGACAGAAAGCAGTTGGGATTAGATGCGAAACAGAAAAGTGCTAATTTAATGCAGTAGTGAAAATATTGATTTGAATTTGTAAGGCTCTTTATCTTGGAAGGACAGTGCTGTAGAGAAGTGCCAGATGTCTGTGGATTGTGTGGATTGTGTCTGACTGATGACATTAACATATTAAGCAGTTTGTGCCCTGTGCCTTTGCAGAGGCTGTGGCTGAGCTGCAGACAGGTGGGTGTCCCTGCCTTTGGGGTGGCACCCTTGGAGGGACAGAGGTCTCTGCCCCCAGCCCAGCTGGGCAGGCAGAGGAGCTGCGGGGAAGTGCAGGAAGCAGCTCAGGAGAGGGCATCAGAAGATGCCTTTACCAGGGAGCAGATGCAGGTTGTTGCAGCCCAAAAGCTGCTGCCCTGGTGTTTTGACACCAGGGGAGCAATACTTGTGAAGATGTGGTGGGCAGAGCTACGGTGTGTTTTTGAGTCCCTTTATTTCTTTGTCTTACCTGTGTATATTGGGATTCCTGTTTCAATAGCTCGATGTTCTAGTACACGCCCTAATAACAGTTGACTTGAATGTCAGAAGACATTCTGAGTATTTTGGGATGCTGTCTGAGAAGAACCCTAAGGAAAAGAGACATCTAGGACAACAGAAAACAGTAGTGCACACTTCCCCTGTGTGCAGGGAGCACTCAAAGGGCTTCAGCTGCAGAGAGCCCACGTCAGAGATGTGAACTGTCAGCAACAGATTGCTGGGTAACAGAACAGGAGCAACTCTTCAACTATCTTGAACTCTGCTTTATGGGGCATATTTTTGTATCATTCCCAGCTGCTGTAGATGAAATGATCACTGAAGCCAGAGGATTTGCAGTCCATGTTCCTGAGAATACTTTTTGCTACATTTTCTTCTGCTATGCTGAATCTTCTTGGCTGCTATGTTGGTGTTCAGTTCACATGTGAAATCTGCCAAGCATCTTTTTTTCAGTCATGTTGCAATTGCTGCTGCACAGCTTCCCACTCCAGTATTTGTGAGAATCATGCAGGACAAAAGGCAAAAACAAACACAAACAAACAAACCCCAAACTAAAAGCAAAGGTCCCCACCCCCTGGAAAAGGATGGCAGAGGCATTCAGAACAGTGTATATCACTGTAAAGCAGTTGATCTTTATTTTGAGACAATACTATGGAAATGGGAAGAGTTGCCAACAGTTTCTGAACACAGCTTATAAAAGCTGTTTTGAAAATCTGTTCCAGGACAATTCAGCTGGATTAGTTCATTTAGCAGTTGCTGAGTTCTGTAGACAGAAGCAGGACAGTGCTTTTAAAATCTTGCAATGCTCATGAGTCTTGTTGGCTAAGCAGCAGTGGCTGGATCTACTGTATAAAAATCATGTGCTCAGGCCATAATTCTACCCTGTTTAGTCTTTGTGTACTTAAGCCTTGTTTGGTGGCCTTCAGGACACTTGTTTGATGTAGTTGAAGTCATCTCACATCCTGATGAGACGTGGCAGCTCAGCAATAGGAGGGGCTTCCTTCAGAGCGTGGTGATTTGTGGTGTTTGTTGCCCTTCTCATTTGGGAATCCCAGTGAGCCTGTGGTGGGCCAGGGACCAGCATAACTGTGACACTTACTGTGTCACTGCTGGGGCTCCTGCTGCATCTTGTCACTAAACAACCTGGAGAATGAGCAGGATGTGACTTGAGCAGTGTGTTTATAGAGCAGCAAATCTGTGTTAGTCTGGATGTCTTGTAGGAACCTCCCCCAACCCCTCCAGACCGAGTGGGGAGCCAAGCAACGGGGTAATTACTGATATGCTGGAAAGGAAAAGCTTTAGTATGCACGTGTATTTATTTTAAAGAAAGTAGTACATTAAATTGATGAAAATATAAATCTATTCTGTGGTGAACATTGTAGAGTTTTAGTGCAGTAGAAAAATACGATAAAATACAGTAATTCTTTACTTTGGGAGGAGAAGTGGAAAATTATTGTCATCTCTAGAGTTTGAAAAGGCTCAGCTTTGCAGTCAGCATTGCTGTATTATTGCTGTCAGGCTGAAAATCCTGGAAGCTGTTTAAGCAGTGCCATATGCCCTTCTGAATTGTCCAGTGAAAAACAATGGGGGGGCGGAGGGAAACCCCTAAAACTATAAAGCTCTTTTCAGAGCCACATCTGGACTTAATAAATGCAAGCACACATTGTATAATTTAATGTATCTGCTTAAATTAGGTCTCAAACACGAAAGTGCAAGGCCTGCCATGCTATGTTTGGTGCAAAAAGGATTTTCCTAACTTACTTATTTTCCTCAAGTAAGTCCGATTATGACCTGGTGAAAAAATCTGCTATCCATGAAGCTAATGCAGCTGGAAATAAGAAACCTGTTCTCTGCAATACTGGTGTGAGTGGTTTAAAGCTGGTAAGCTACCAGGCATGGTGGTTGTGTGTAGTTGTTCTATTTTACCTGTGAACATGAGTACACAAGTACTGAAATCTGGTCTTTTGCCCTGACTGCAAAATGGAATGGGTCAGTACCTGCAATCTATGGCTTTGTGGGCAAGGCTTCTTTTGGCAATTGCCCCAAAATGAAGAAAACCTTTAAAGAAGTTCACAACTTGTGAGCTAGAAAATAGGCAGACAAATAGGCCTTGCCCCACTCCTGGAAAGAGGTGGGAGGGTTGGCTATTTCTGTCTAACTCTGTGAAAAACAGCTAAGGAGAGCAGCCTATTTATGGTAGTTCTCAGTTGTCCATAGGAACATTTGCATCTCCAGTGGAAAACTTCAGGGATCTGAAAACTCAGATGGCATTAGAGTGAAGAATAAGCTTTTGGTTGCATTTCATGTGAGAAAATGACACCAGGATTGATTAGAAAAAGTAAGATGCACTTAAAAGTTGTAGCTGCAATTGTATTATGATTGTTGTGGGGAGAAAGCAGGGACTGTGGTGAGAAAGCTCATACTGGGGTGTATGTGAAGACTTCCATTTCACTTGTGCGTGGCAGGAGAGCATTGTCATGTCTTTAGGGTTTTCTTCCTCGTGTTCTTATGTCTGTGATTTTCTTCAAAACATGCACATTAAAACTGTAAATACTCTAGAGCTCACCCTCGTTCTCCCTCAATCAGATCTGACTTCCACTGGGTTAGCTGAGGTACACCTGCAGCCTCCTGGTCTCCCTGAGTTCCCATTTGCTGTCAGTGAACCTGTGATATACAGGATGCTGCAGAAAACTTGCATTTCCTACACGTTAAAGAGAGAAACAGCATTTTCGTTGCAAACTCCCCTTGGGTATTTTTCCAGTTGGAGGAGAGTGGTTCCTCGTGTTGGCTGCCCTGCTCCCATCTCCAGCATATTTTGGGTGGAGAATGACTGTAGCTGAGTTCTCCAGGTGGAGAAGGGCAGGAAGGGACCTGGTGCTTCAGGCTCTGTGGTGACTGAGTTTGCAAGGCTAAAAGAAAAAGGAAATCCACCTTTTTTCTTTATTAGATCAGTAATTGGGGGAGGAAATGGGACTGTAACTTCTGTGTCATCACTATGAAGATGTAGTTTAAGGAACCACATGAGGAAATACAGACATAGCACTTAAGAGAATTTTAAAAGCAGCATTTTTATAATAGTGACCCAAGTAATGCAGAAATTCACCCAAAAAAGATGAGTGCACTGAAATGGACACCCCCTGCCCCCCAATCCACCCAACTCCCCAACTATGTGAAATAATCAATTTCTTCTGACAGTTTAAAGTTTCTCTGTTAGAAGTTGAAATATGATGTTCTATTTCACAAGTCCGTGGCAGCATTCCTCATGGTCTTCCAAAGTAATTGGTTTTTTTGCTGTAGGAAGGGAGATGTCCATGTTTATTTGATAGGATCGATAGAACTGTTCTAGTGGGCTTTAATTTCTGGTGTCAGAATATGCTGAGCTGAAGGCCACGGCAGAACTGTGGCTCTGTAGTATAAAATGCAGGTATTCAAGGCTGCTGTAGCAAGCATTTTTCAGCACTTTTGATTAGAAACACTGGCATGAAAAGAATATTTATTCAATGATATCTGCTACTTGCTTGCTAAATACTCTTTGTAAACATTTTTTTAAAGTTTGTCCTAGAACTTGACATGTAGGGTGCTGGCAATAGGACTGTGCTGTAAGACTGCTTGAAAAGTCTCTAAATTACTGTGATCTCTTTTACAGAAGGAAAAACAGCAGCTGCAGTCACAAAACTGAGTGGGTTAAATAGGTATATGTGTCTGGGCATGTGTCAGCCCATAACTCACCGCTGGTGCTGAGTGTTTGCAAACTGCTGGAAACTCAGAGGAGGGGATCTGTAGTCTCTGTTTTCTGTTCACTCCCATTTGGGTGCTTAGTGAATGCCATGAGCTTGGAAGTTCCTGTCCTCTTCCGTACTGAGGCTGATGAATCTGTGTTAGAATCATCCATTTCAGAGTTTGGGTAGGTAACATTGCAAGTGTGAAAGGAGGGGAGGGCTTACCTCTGCTGCCCTGCCTCAGCTGGAGTGTGTACCTGTGTCACCCTGGAACACACACGATTGTTAGGCTGAAATATTACGGAGAAATTACACTCCGAGGAACCACCTTTATCTTCTCAGGGGTTTGTCAAGGCAGAGCATTTTGTTGTTGCTATTCCAGGTTAAATTGAAGTGTGTGCCCTCCTCCGTCCCCCACTGTTCCTCTCTCTCTTACCCACCTCCCCCAGAGCTCCCTTCACTCGTTTTTTTCCTCTCCTTTTGTAGTTGTGCTCAGAGAATTTAGCAGCTCTGTGGGAAGAAAACCTTGAAGCTCAGAGCCTGTTCTGTAGTAGAGAGAGGGCTGTGGCTGCCCATGAACACATCTGTGCTTTAGGGACCCCTGTTCCTCAACAGGCAGGACACACAGCAAAAATGGAGAAAATGGAAGGGCAAATGCTTGGGGAAGCAGAGTTGTGGTGAAAGAAGTAGTTAAGGGATAGAAACTGCAAAGACACTGGCGACTGTCACTTCTGCGTAGGTTCCGTGTGGACAGATACCACATAAAAAAAAAAAATTCCTTCTCAGGTTCTGTAGGGCAAGAGGTTTGATTTAAAATAAAAATTACTGGCTTTTTTTTTTTGTTTAATTAAACTACACATTCTTAATGTACTAAAAGCCAGTGAAAATTTAAGACCATAAAAGTTTTGTAGCTCCATTTATATTTTACATAAATATAAAATCTAAAGCTTAGAAACTTAAGTTCACAGGCTTAGAAAGCCTTTTAAAAGACTTTTATGATTATTTTTCTTAATAGTACTTGATAGTTTGACCAGTGTGAGGTTAATAAGCCTTTTTTTGTTTGTGTGATTACTCAGCATTCAAATACAGCACACGAATGATTGTGGCCTTATGCATTCTGGATGAAGGCCCTTGCTGTTAATACAGATCTTACCTTTGAGCCAAAGCCTTTATTTAGCTTAAAAAGGAGGAAGTTGAGAAGGGTGGGCTGTGTGTCACACAGGCGCATTTGATCATCACTGAGACCCAAATGTGTGTTTGCAATGCAGGGCAGAGCTCTGAAGCTGATGCTGGGGCTGTGCTGCTCCGGGATGAGGGTGAGGTTTGCAGGGACCACACCTGGGACTGGCAGGGATCATTCCCAGAGTTACAGCTTGTCAGAGCTCTGGCAGTGCTGTGCTCAGGCTGCTTCATTTCCCCACTGGCAGCGAACCTTCAGTGTTGCACGATGTGCTCTTCAGCCCATGTGTGCCTTAGCTGCTTTTTCCAGATTTTTTCTTCGCCTTTTTCCCCCCACCTCAGTTGTTTTCAAGAATTCCCGCCTCTTTTGGGTTGCTCTTCCATGCACTACTGTTTTTTTCAGGGAGCCAGCAGCTAGAAGAAGAGCTGGGGTGTTTAACCTGGATGAAAGGAGGCCCAGAGGGACCTTATCTCTCTCTACAGCCACCTGAAAGGAGGTTGTAGCCAGGTGGGGATCTCTTCTCCCAGGTATCAAGCGACAGAACAAGAGGAAATTGCCTGAAGTTGTGCTGGGGGAGGTGTGGATTGGAAATGTGGAAAAATGTGTGGATGTGGCACCTGGGGACAGGTTTTAGTGGTGGAGATGGTGGTGCTGGGATAACAATTGGATTCAAGGATCTTAGAAGTCTTTTCCAACCTTAGTGATTCTGTGAATCTATGAAGTGCACATTCATCACCAGACTTTCAGAAGCCTGAGTGTTCTGCTCTGTGCTAGGCAGTCTGGTAGGAGCAGAAAGGGGTGGGGGGAAAGGTGGAAATGGATAAATAACTTTTTGTGCTCTCTGAAATGCGTGTTTGCTTTTCTTTACCCATCAGCTTAAGGTTACCTACAGTGGGGTGGCTGTTTTTCATTTCTGCTGTGTGGCTGCATTTCTGTTTGACTGTTTTAAATAGTATGTTTGCATGGGGCTGAAAGAACCTTCTGTATTATAAAAGATGAAAATTTCAGCTCTCTGTTAAGTCAGAACATCGAGACTGACATGGCTGCTTGTGCTGCTGCTTCTCAGACTGGTTGGAGCTACAAGGGAAAACAGCAATGGAAACTGGTTTTATTGCCCATCTTTCTGGTTTTAGGTAAATGTTGATTCTTTTACATGGATAAATGTGTTTCTTCTTGGTAAACAGTGCTCCTACCTTTTGTATCTCAAGCTGAAAGTACGACTACAGGAGGGAGAGAAATTGATAATGAAGTGATTAGCGTTTAATTTGGTGTTCTTTCTACATGAATTGCGCTTTGCTTTGTGTTTGGTTTTCTGCTGTACTGAATTCTGTCAAATTCTTGTCAGTTTGTAGCCCTAATGCGTATCTGGCTCCCTGCTTGGGCTTTTGAGCACAATAGCTGATTTGGTAAACTTGACATTTTTCCAGAGGGGATTAGTTGCTATGTAGGAATTGTTACGATTGTTCCACTGAAAGCACTTCTGTATGATTGTCTCTCTTACTTGGAAACGAATTATCTAATATTTAGAAGGTTTTATATATTTTGTGGCATTCAGGAACTTTGTGGGGGGTGAGTTTGGAAGTCAGACAATCAACTTGTTGCTCTTTAAATAGGTCATACTTAATATACACTGGAAATAAAACCATGTTCATAATGTTTGAGACACCAGAGGGTTTCTTCTTAAAGATATTTCTTAGTCAAGCTGTTGACTTCATTTTAGAATGTGGTCTTCAGGTTCTGTGGTGTGATTTAAAATAAAGGTTCCTGGAGGTTTTTTTTTTAATTAAACTTAGTATGAGAATTTAGATTTTATTCCTTTTGAATTGTGTTGACTTAAAAAAATAGTCTTGGTTTGGAGTGGCAAGAATTCCTGAAGGAGTGATTCTGCAGCAGTATTTAGGTGTAATACTTGTGACCAGTGCCTCTCTGTCTCACAGGGCAGCACTTGCTGTTCGAGTGTTCCATCAGGTCTTACTTTTTTCTGATGCCAGCCTATGTGTTTAGTTTTATTTCTTGTTTCAAACACTTTTAGCCTGGTGGGACCCTGGGAAGAGTTCCATTGAGTTCTCTTTCCTTTTATTGTTTCTGTAACTTTCTGCTTTTTTTCCTTGCTACAACTTTTTCAAAATTATTGTTTCAAAGTAGTTTTTATGTAGCGTCTTTAGTTCTAAAAATAAATTTATAAATATTGGGAAATAAAATATGTTCTCTTTCCCTTTTTGTTGTCAAGCTACCTCGGTAATAATATGTCCATATTCTTTATAGTTTCAGTGTTGGCAAAGCTTCCAGTTAGATGATGAAATATGTTTCAGATCTATTTTATTAACTGCTCTGGCTAGGGTAAATGCACATCAAGATCATCTGTTCCATTCCTGGTTTACATTGTTGTATTCCTGTCATAGTAAAACATGAGCTTTGAAAGGCACAGCAGTGGAAAAATCCTGTTCAAAATCTCTCTTAATCATAGATTTAAGTATGGCAATGTGCACACTGGCAGAGTTCTGTTTTGGGCAAGTGCATGTTACTGTGAACTAATGGAGAAATTCATATAAAATAGTGCTAAGCTGTAAAAAACAATGTGAAAACTGTGTAGCAGTATTCTGACCTTGTAATGCTTTACAGCTGGAAGAGCAGAACTGCGTTTGGAAAAAAAGATGTATTTCAGCTTCATGTGAGGAGCTTTTAAAAATTAATTTTTATTTATTTTTTCCCTTTCCTCTCGGAGCTGTATCAGTCCAATACTGTTTGTAGGTTTGCTCATTACAAACAGACCAGAAAACCCAGGTGGGAGACAGAGGTGGGATTGACACTGCAGAGGAGGACTTTGGTGGGGAAATACTTGGATACAGAGACATTTTCGGCTCTTCAGAGAGCTTTAGAGAACTGCTCTGTGTGGTACAGGGAGTACGAAAATGAAGGAACGAACTGAGCCTGGAAGGGAAGGGAGCTGGAGAGGATGAGGGGTGCAAAGCAGGTGGTGGGATAAATGAAGGCAGCAAGGGAGCATGAAGGGCAGGTACTTGAAATGAGAAGGGATGAGAAAGAGGAGAATGTCATAAACACAGGAGGCACTAACAATGTCCCGGGAATGGTAGGAGATGAGGAAATAATTGAGAAACAACGAAGAGCATGGAAAACACCTCTGTTGTTTCAGCAGCCGGAAATACAAAGAGGGGTGTGTTACTTGGGATCCTCATCCCAAAGCTCCAAAACTGCAGGAATGTCCCAGCTTGTGAGGAGCTTTAACAAGGGGGGAGGAGGACCAGTGTGGCTGGGTGGCTCCTCAGGGTGACCATGCTGAGCAAAGAGAAGGCAACTCCAGCTGGCATTCATCTCTTCTTGCTCTTGTGGTGTCATTCTTCCCGGTTTTCCCCCTCATCCTGGTCGTCCCCAGTTCCCCAGTTCTGAAATACTTGTTATTTTCATGGATATGCACTTGGTCTGGATTTCCAGGACACTGCAGAGACCGCTGCCCTGTTCATGTAATTATTTTTTCTATTTAGCTGTGCTAAATAGAAGACCCAGGTCTTTGCATAGGTAGTTTGATTGATTTTGTCATTATTTTCACCCAATATTTGTTATTTCCAGTGTGTTAAAGGAAAATCCTGCTTATCATCTGTCCTTTCTTCTTCCCAGGTATAAGCCAAGCATATTCATTGTACAATAAGGACAATATTTACCAGCTAGTACATGAACTATTGTTATTTCTAATCTCTGAGTCCATTTCCAGTCCGCAAAATATTTTTAAGTTGTACCCATAGCTGCTGTACTGACTTAAGAGTCTCCTTTATGAGTATTTTTTCAGTTGCTTTTAAAACTGCAGACATGTGTTCTGGTAGTCCTGCTGGTGTTATTTTTAATATTCAATTTTATTCTTAATATTCAGTTTTATTTTTAAGGTTTTACAGAGACTAGATTCTTCTCTGTAAGATGTAGTGTTTTTCCTTATTCTTAAATTTGCCTGGTAGTGTTATGGGATTTATCCAACTGGTTTGATTAGAAATGAGACTTGCTTTTTGCAAACAACATATTTGGCCCCAGGAATCATAGGCACTTGATTCTAATAAGCTGATGTATGCATCTGTTGGCTTCTGCCCTTAATAGTCTCAGTACAAAAATGGGATCTGTTCAGGGTTTTGTGGCTTAAACTGCCTTAGATAAAAAAAATTAGAATCTTTATTTTGCTTTTAATTCTCCCCACCAAAATTGAAGACCAGAGTTAACTTGGAGATTTTGCTGCTGGGGAATGGTTTCCCCTGTCTGCTGAAACACTCCTGTGTCTAAGCTGGCTTGAGCTACGTGACCCCTTGAGTACTTCAGCCAGCTCCGTGTCTGTGACATTAAGGCAGCAGCAGCAAAGTCGTTTGCTCTAGAGAAATTTGTTGCAGAAAGCTGAAAGTTGTTGCCTGTAACTTTCTCTGGCTTGGAAACTTGGCCAACAGAATGTACCTGTAATTTGCCATTTGTACTGTGGACAGCTGCTGTCTGTAGTGCTGTTTATTTGCAAAATTCAGTCACTGTTGTAACACATTCATGGGTTTGGGATTTATACCCCAAATACAAATGTGCTGCAAGCCCCAGAGTTCTCAGCCTCTGACAGATATTGCCAAGGCTCTGTGTTACTGCCAGTTTCTTGGGCAGTGGTTTGCCATGTCTCACAACAATTTGAGTCTAAGCAAGAAGCTAAAAAGTGAATCTGGTAGGTAAATGCTGGAATGGCCGCTGAGCTCCACAATTTAAGTGTCCAAAGTCAAAATTACAGTTTAATATTCTCACCTAACATAGCTGAATGCAAAATCTGAAACAGCTTAAAGAGAAGTTTGAAGTCACTGTACTTGGCAGGTATTGGCCTTGTCAACAGCACTAGCAAGGCTATGGAAAATGCCTGGGTTCTGGTTTTGGCAGACAAAGGGTAACCACATAGAAATATTTGAAGTGTAGTGTATTGCAGTGTAAGAATGAAGAGCCTGTGTTTTATTACTGGCTATATGTTCTCAAAATCTATGTGTGATTTGCTTTGGTTTGCTCTCTTCATTGGTTTTCTTGGTCAGCACAACTCTCTGTTGGGAAACAAATTCACCTCTGAAATTTGGAACTTTTTGAACTGGGAGTCAGGATGGAGCTGAGGAACTGATGCAGAAGAATCAGTAAAGTTTTGCTTTGAAATTAGTTTTCTCCTTTTTTCTTTCTTATTTCTTTTTCTCTCAAGATATGGGACTAATGGGGTAAAAATGAGAACGCTTTTCCTCCTCTTTTTCACCTCTAAAGCTTCTGTTTAAAGTACCAGAAAATAGAATAGAATAGAATAGAATAGAATAGAATAGAATAGAATAGAATAGAATAGAATAGAATAGAATAGAATAGAATAGAATAGGAGGCATTTGTTATGACAAGTGTAGTCTGGTAAGGCTCATAAATTACCTGATGCTTTTGCATCAAGGCAGGGTCATTACAACTCTGGCCTTACCTTTAGATGTGCTTCAGCTTTCATCTACATGTCAGAAGACTTGGTGGTGGTATTTCTGTTAGTTTCCCCTCTGTGTGTGTTTACTGCAATTCTTTGTGTTTCACATTTTTTGGGTAGTCTCAGTTTCATTTCAAGAAATATATTTTGTGTGCTTTTTTTTTTTTTTTTAGATAAATCAGACTGTTTAAGGTTGACAGGGTAGCAATGTAAGGGCAGGGATTAGTGAGGAAAATGATGAATAATCCACCTCCTTCAACCACAACTACTTTGTTTTCCTAGTGGTTTGTACTACCCTCATCATAACTGTGCTGTGTCTTTTGCTGATGTCCTTCAATGTCACTTTTTAGGTTAAAATGGCTAGACATACTGTGGCCTTTTTCTGTGATTCATGCTCAGAGACTGATAGAAAAAGCAGCTTCAAGAAGAGTGCAAAACCCAGCGCTGTTCTACATCCAGGTCTGCCTCTGAAGCCTTAGCCAAGCATTGACTTTTCCAAAGAGCTCTCCTGGGCTATGTAAATCAGGAAAGAAATCACAACGAAGTTGTTATATACTATTGAGAAACATCCTTTCATGGAAACCATTTCATTGAAATCACAACAAAGTTGTTACATACTATTGAGAGACATCCTTTCATGGAAACCATAGTCTTTATGCATAATTACTTTAAAATAATGATTAAAAAGTCATAATCCTGTATGTCCCTAAACTCTCCTGAAGATGCGTGGTGTACGTTTTGTATCTTTCAGTGCATTTAATCCCAGTAAACCCTGTCAGGGAAGATGGGTTGAGCCCTAAGAGCCGGAAGAGAATAATGCCTGATTTGCTGACAGAGCCCCCTGCCATAGACCCCGTTTATGAAGCCCACGTTTACTGCAACGTTCCCAGCATTGCCGAGCGCAGCATGGAAGGTAAGCTTTGGGAGGGCAGACTCAGGGGAGCTGCTTGGTTCTGTGTGCTGTGATTAGAAATGAAAACTCCCTGCACTGTCAGTTCAGTGGTGCTTGGAGAAGGTGCAACAAATGCCAGCTGATTGCTGAATTATGTTAAATCATTCAAAACAAGCTGCTGCTCTTTCCTTCCCTTTGTATCCTCTCTGTTTTGATTTTTGGAAATGGTTCTGTCTCCAGCCAATAGTCAGCTTTAGGCCTAAGATTGAAAGGGTTGGGAGAGGTATAGATATTTAATGTTTGAATTGTAATTCCTGTGGCAAGTCAGCTGCATTTCAAACAGTTGACTTGGATTTCTGGAAGAAAAACCCCACAGAAGTAATTAATTTTGGAATTCCAAGCCATTAGACATGGTGAGCTAGAAGGCATATTTTTGCATTCTTTACCCCACAGCACTGCAGCGAGTCTGAATGAAGCTCTTCATTAGCATATCCTACTAATGCTTATCAAATCAATCACAAACTAGTATATCAAAAAGATCCAGATTAGACATGCTGCAAAATCCATCATTATGATGGGGACTGGAAGAGAGGCATTAAAAAAGTGGAATAATTGTGTTGTGTTGACAGAGATCAGTGCTTGAATAATGTTTTGTGTGGTTGGTGGACTTCAGATGTACTGTGGAGATGTGCTAAGATCCTCAGTCTTGTATAACTTGTCTTGCAATCTGAAGCGAAATCTTTCTTGGGTTGGTAAGTTGTACTTGCTTAGGGTTGTTTTCTTTCACTGCAATACCAAAACTAACAAGCTAGTTATACATGCTTTTTTTTATTAAAGAAAGTGTACCCAGGTAACATTTTTTTTCTCTCTCTCTTTTGGTTTGGTTTGGTTTGGGTTTGGATTTTTTTTTTTTTTTTGGTTGGTTTTCTTTTTTTAATTTTTTTTCCCCCTTTCTTCTCTTTAGGTCATGCCCCTCACTATTTTAAGCTGGTGTCAGTCCAAGTGCTGATTCGACACGGTGATAGGTATCCTCTGTATGCCATTCCCAAGACAAAGAGACCTGACATCGACTGTATGTTGGTGCCCAGCAGGTAAAATTCTTGGAGTTTGTCTTTACTAAGCTCTTTTTTGGCTTGAGAATAATTTTTTTCCTCTTCAGGAAACAATTTGTGTAGCCTGAAGTACATTGTGACTTCTGATGATTGTGTATTGCTGTGGTTTAAAAAAACAACTCCTGTATCAGTGGTGCACAGTATTTTCTTTGAAATAAGAACTATTACATGTTAGCAGCTCAGACCAGAGTAAGTTCTTCATGTTTCTTTAAAAAGCAAAAGCTATTTAGTTGGATATTTAGGTTCCATTCCTCTTAGATAAGTTTCTACATTTTAAAAATGTAAGTGCATTGTTTGGGATGGTGTCTTCCATTTCAGCTCAGCATGCTTCCCTTCATCTGAATGCAAAAAGCTCTCAGGCAGTGCAGCACTACAATAAAAAAAATTGATATTTGTATTTTATATTATTTTTTCTTTTACTCTTCAGAAATACAGGCCATCAGAGTTTTCTCTTAATGATTGGTGTCAAAATTCAGGAAAAAATGGGAGTTGTACATTTAACTATTAAAATACAAGTTAACAGGAAGTGCTGCTGTTTGCTGCTTGAAAACTACCCCTTTTCTGCAGTTACCTCTCACTGTTTAGAACTGTCACATGTGAGTTATTTGTGTCTAACTGCCACTAAACCATAATTTTCCTTTCTGTTTCAGTATAGTGCTTTTGTCTAACGTCATGTCTTTGTAGGTTGCTGAAAACTGTTTCCACACCTGAATCACTTTGAGCTGCAGATATGATCTGAATTGCTTCTTTGTGGCAGAACCTTCCTTTTTTGTTTAGATTTTGCTCACTGATACAGATAAATTGTAGTGTACAGCAGTAGAAAAAAACAGTGATGATGTAATTTCCCAACCTTTGCTATGGCTTGTTTGATTACATGTAAGTACTTTTAAGTAGAATGATGATGATGATGATAATTTTTCCAACAGAGGACTTACCAGTAAACCTACTGAACACTTAAAAGAAAAATACGAAGATATGTTAACAAAACCTGTGGGCAAATCTACCTCTCCATGCTGCTGTCCCCTCAGCAGTGTCAGGTGTGGAGATTTCAGTGGCTGAGGGCTGTGTGTTGTGTTCCTGCATGCATCACTCAGGAAAAGAGGCACAGCAGGTACACAAAGCAGTGTAGATGGACCATAAATACCTTTTCCAAAGTGGAATGGAATCTCTTCTGTCTTTAATACCACACCAGAAAAGCAAGAATGTTATTTCTTTATTCACAATTGGCTTTACTCTTGTGTTGGAGGTGTTAATGTTACACTGAAAGTGCATTTCACCTCAGTGCCTGGGAGGATCATGGAGCAGATCTTCATGGAAGGAATTTTTAGGCATGTGCAAGACAAGGAGATGATGCAAGGCAGCCAGCACATCTTTGCTCAAGGCAAATACACCTGACCAGTCTGGGGGCCTTCTGTGATGGGGTGACAGAGATGGTGGTCAAGGGAAGACTGAGCAATGTCGTCTGCCTGGAGTTCTGTAAGGCTGTCAGTGTGGTCCCACATGGCATCCTGAGCTCCAGACTGGAGAGATGGGGATTGGAAGGGTGGGCTGTCCATGGGTGAGGAGTTGGCTGGGTGGATGCAGAGGTGATCAGTGGCTCCATGTCCAGGTGCAGCCAGTGATGAGTGGTGTCCCTCGGGGTGCTGGCACTGCTGCTCTTCAGTGCCTTCACTGCTAACTCGGACTGTGGAAGTGAGTGCACCCTGGGTAGGTTTGCAAGGACAAGGAATTTGTGTCCAGCTTGAGAAGTGGGTCCATGAGAAACTCAAGAGGGTCAAGAAGTTCAAGAGGTTCACCTGGGTCAGGGCAATCCCAGACATGGGGACAGACTGGGAGAAATCACTGAGAACAGCCCTGCTGAGGACTTGGGGGTTCTGGTGGAAGAAAAACTGGGCATATGTGTGCTGGCAGCCCAGACATTGGCTGCTGCTTTTCTGTGTTCACACTTCAGCTGCCACCAAAATGCCTGTTTTGGCAAGAAGTGTCATTCAGTGGTCTGATCCAACATCCTCCAAGAGAAGTTGGATTTCCTTGAGTGATACCTAACCCTAGAAGTATTCTCTGTGCCCACTGCAAACTGAGTGGCTTCCTGAAATGAGATGTGCATTCCTGAGATTGCAGAGAGGAGACCAAACTCCAGTTATCTCTGCCACAGAGTGGAGTGGGCAATTAATTTTTCTAACAAGATGGAAAATGAATAGTTTGCTAATAGCTGTGATAACATTTTTAATGACCTGCCTATAAAGGGTGAGATTATTTTCAGCATGAAAGTATGACTAAGTAGAGAAATATGATCCAGATTTCTATTGGAGTTCCTAAAGGCTCTGATCTTCTGATCTTTCTTTATATCTGTCATGTTAGAATATATGTGAGAAAGCTTTATTGAAAAGATGTTAACTGCAAGTGACAGTGTTGGATGAGTAGCCGTGTTTCTCAATATTAGTGTGCCACAAGAGACCTCAGTTTTGTATTTGTCAGAGAAGCTTTTATAGCTGTTTCCACTTCAGTTTCAGGCAAGGACTACAACATGAAGGCCCTGGAGTCAGAAAAACTATCCATAAAAGGCAAGGAAGTAGTGTGGCTTTGGCACAGGATGACCAAATGGAGCAGTTAGGAGGGCACAGTCAGGCTCTGAGGAGGCTGGAGGGGGATGCCCGTGGCTCTCACTGATTTATGAAGCATTAGAGCATCAGTGTGTAGATGACACATCCCTTACCACTCACAGCCCCTAAAGACCTTGTCTCCTCCAGAACAAAATATATGTAAAATAACATCTCCTCTACTAATTTAGGCCAGCAGAAAGATTAAAGGAGTTGGCTCTGCACCATTCTGTCCAGATGTGTAAAACTGACCTTCCTGAATAAAGCTAGAATTCAGCCATTGTTTGGAATGGAACATTCATTACTTCAGCATCAGGAAGCTATTTGCTGTGTTTGGCTGTCAGGCTTATATTCCTTTGTGATGTAAATTTGGGGCTCGATTGTCAGTGTATTTGTATGGGGAGTGTGACAGGGCCTGTAATCGCTGCCTTTGAACCCCGGGTTTCTCGCTGCTGTACAGTCGAGATGTCTGATGGAAAGTCTGCCTTGTTTAAGCTTTCTGGACTTACAACATCAGATAAGCAAGCTGCTCATATGCAGCCTGCTCTTTATTTGACTTGGCATTCAGCTGATGGAATTCATTAATTAAGCAGATTATGCCACAGCCCCATGGACTTCTAATGGATATGCAAAATAGCCTTGAGGTCACGCTTGGGTTTTGTGAATTATGGATTGTGACATATAAGTGTGGAATGAATATAAGCAAATGGATTAAATGCTTTGGAGATTTCTTCTATCTAAAACTTCAATTAATATTATTATTATCATTTTTATTGTTCTGGATGCGAATTTCCAGAGGGAACCGAATAACACATACTTTTTCCTCAAGAAAATTACTTGAATGATGTTATGAAAATCCTTTCATTGTAGTGTTTGCTTATGGGGGAAATAAATTAATCCCACACATCTTTTTCCTTATGTAGCTCACATTTATAGTGTCAAAAGTAAAAAATATGCAGTGTTTTTTCACCGAATTTGTATGTGAGAGAGAAATGCTTTTTGGAAGATGTTAAAATGATTTCAGAAGACTGCTATAATTTGATAGTAAGCTGGGTTAATTAGCATATACTTGAAGGCATTTTGAGAGGTGTTGATGTTAATCATAAGACGCTTAGTAACAAATACTGAAATTTTAGGTTCAGTATGCACATGTTTTGAAACTGCCACAAAAATGAGCTGGGAGGTGGGAGATGAGACAAGTATCATACTGTGAGCTAAAGGGGGTGTGGGCTTGGCTTGGGGTGAGGTCAAGGTGGGATCCAGACCAGCATCAGGTGAAGAAGGGTCTCCTGAGGCCTCTGCTGACTGTAAAGACTCAGAGAGCAGTGAAGGAGAGGGAATTACAGAGCCATGGAATGGTTTGGGCTGGAAGGGACCTCACGGATCCTCTCATTCCAAGCCCCTGCCAGGGGAGCACTGTGGAGTTTGATATAAAAGTGTAAAAGCTGCGAGACCTTTATGAATAAATGATCCCCAACAGTAGTGCTGCTGCCTTAGGATCTCTTTTGTGGACTACAGTGATCTATTGTTGGGTTTAGTGGCTCTTCCGTTCGTTTGCCTTCTAAAAAGGAAACAGTGTAGTCCTTTGATCTCACACGTTTTTTTGCCTACTTGGACTTCACAGAAAACACATGTTATTTTTGCTTGAAGTTCTAAAACGATTTTTTGCATTTTAAGTAAAGGGAAAGGGACTTGCTTTTGGTACAGTTTGCAGGCAGAATCTTGTGTTGTACAACCACAGAAAGGTCGTGTTTGTGTGTCTGAAGCCTGGTGTGGTCATACCTACTCACTGAGTGATGCACTGAGGGCTCTGCTACTCCTTGTGAGAAGCCTGGTCCTCCCAGCTTTTGCCATGCATCTCAACTCCTTAAGGAAAAAGGAAATTTTATTAAAGGATGCCAGCTCTGTTCCTGGCAGAAATACATAATATAGTTCAAATAGTTGTGCAGTATTTTTTTCCATGTACACTGGTTACAGTGTAGCAATAAAGAGGTGATATTTCGCTTTTTAAGACCTTTGCAATTAAGATATTTAAACGTTGATTGAGGATTTAAATGTTGGTCCGTTTTAATGCTAGTGCATGAGAATCAGGGCATTAAATCTGGGATCTATTATCCCAGTGTTTGGTTTGTAAATAACTGAAAGGTTGCCTGAATTAATTATTTGAGGGAAAAGAAGCATCCTCAGTTTTGTTACAGATAAGATTTATTCTGTTGTACACAAACAAAATCATTAAAAGGCAAATTAAGAGATTCTAAATAAGGGAACCAAATGTTAAAATTGGAAAGTGTGGCTATTGTTAGTGGGTTTAAGTGAAAAACTGTTCCATTTTCCGACAAAATTTGAAATATTTGTTATACTAACACCTTTTGCAAATGTGGCAGCTTGCCATTGTAATGCCAGGAAAATTACAGAGGGATATCTCTTTAGCCCGTTTTTATTTTCTGATTATTTTTATGGAAATAAAATTTTCAGGATAATTCAGTCCTTTCAACTGTACAACTGAGCAATTTCCTTTGCTTCCTGCTCCAGCAGCCCCAGCAGCCTCAGCCGTGTTGCCTGGATACTCCATCTCCTGCAGCATCTGTAAATTGGCCAATTCAACAGGAGGATTCATATTCTAAATAAAAGCCAAGTCTTGGGGCAGGAGGGGGGATGCTTTGTCAGCTGGGAGCCTGAGTGCTGCTGCACATCCTGCTGCTGAGAAAAATGGGTGTTTATTTGCCCAGTTGTACAGGGATATGTATTTAACAAGAAGTAAGCTTTGAATTTCTAGTCAGAAAGATGTCCAGCAGTCATATTTCACAATGCACTTCTGCAGGTGTGTGCTTATCTTGTGCTCACTTTAAATACAGTGTAATCCAAAGTTAAGTAACTTGAATCTCCATATCTAATATTATTAATGCACTGTATTAAGACACTGGAATATAAATTCATCAGTTATCATCCCTCTTAATTTTATCCACAAAGTTAATTTATTTTGCCTGCCATTTTTTCAGAAAATTCCTTTTGCAAACTACAGATAAATACTTTTCTCTCTTCTTTCCTTTCTTTCTTCCCACAAGTGATTGCTGGCAGTTTTATCAGCACATGTTTGATTCCATTATAATTCTTTCAGGCTTTTGTAAGCAAAGCAGCAAAAGAAGCAGAATGGATAAGGCAGTTTTTACTTTTCTTTCACATGTATTTGCAGAACTTGTTAATTAAGTGAACAGAGTTTAAGGAAAATTTTGATAGTCAGTTTATTCATGTGTAGAATTTTGTAAAGTTCAAGATTTAGAAAATTGGTGGTTCAGCCTGCTACCTCTGTAATAAGCTTAAAAAGCCATTTGCTGATGGGTGTTTAATTCAATTTTCTCAACTTAATTCTTCCATTTTTAGATTTCACTGCTGGGCTGTGAAAACAGTGCAATGTACAAAATGTTCTGTTGGAAATTTTCTTCTGGAGCTGGAGTGAGCTTCTAATGTATGATTGTACAAGAGGAAGCCTCTGCTGCTTGAGAAACATAAACCAGGCTTTGTTCCTTTCTCTGCTTTGCAAATACTAATCTTCATTTCCCGTTAAAATTACAGTATACAGAAGAAGCTGTGGATTTAGAATATCATAAATCGGCTGGTTTTCCTTTAATTTGAATTAAAAATGAGAAAAATTAGTCTGATTTTTAATCTCATTATGCTTTTTGTCCCATTCTTCATTTTTTTTCTTACTGGTAGTTGTGGCATAATTGTAACATTTTCCTGCCAGGATGTTTTTTTTCCTGAACGTAAATAAAATACTGGAAAAATGCAGTTTTATAAAATGATATGAGCTACCTTTCTGTTGCCAGGCACTGATTCTTACGAGCCCTCACGTGTATGCAGGCTGTGAGCGTAGCTCTGCAAGAGGTCCTCTCATGTAGGAGAGTTTCTCAGTTGGCTCTTCGAAGTAAGCATGGATGTCTTTGTCCCAGTAAACTTTGATTCCAGACACTCACTCCTGCTTTAGTGGTGTTACTGCTCCCTCTGGTGGGGCCTGCAACTCGGGTTTCTTTTTAAGACCTGAAGTTTTTATATCAAAAACAGTTTATCATTCTAACAAATGTAAATATGAGCCGTAAACACAAATCTCAGACTTCTGTAAGAGAGCCTGACAAAATTATTTTAGATATATTTCATTTTTTTTAAGCAACATGAAAATGTATTGATTGTATTCAAGCTCAAAATCCTATTAAGATGAGAACCATCCAGGGCAGAGTTGGGTTGCCAAACAGTTTCTGATTTAGTTCTGCACAAAATTAGAGAGGTGACTGTGTGACCTTTGGTAGCTGTTGACATTTAACAAAGAAGTCCCCACGCATGTAAGGCATTTCTGCTGTTGGAATGTGATCACAGATTTATTTTTTAAAGCTTCAGATTACCTTTGGGGTACATTGCAGGCTTTTTTTACCTGTAGCTTTCTGCACAGCAGTACCACAGTGAGCTGAGTGCATGGTGTATTTGCAATTTTCAGCACAGTTTGGGTGATCTAAGCATTCTTTCCCTGAACTCTGTTTCAGTGAGTTAACTCAGACATTTTTGTGAATATCTCTTTTCCAGCTGCATTCATCACTTGCAGGGTGGGGGTATCTTAACTTTGTACGTGCCCAGCAGTGTTGGCCTCTTTCATCCTCATAAAAGTGCAGCACCCCAAACAATTATTCCAATTCCAATGGTACTTTCCAGTCCCACATAATCAAGACTGCCTGTTCTAATTGATTGGAGGCTGAAGGAAGTAGAAATAAAAGCTGAGATTGTAATCAGTATTGTACATTACAAAATCTGAGAATTCTCTCAAGATCATCTACTTAAAATACTGGTTATTTGAACCCCTTTAGATTGTTACTGCCTTTGGCTGTGCTGCTTAAGAGCATTGGTACTTCAGAAACTGGAGAGAGGTTTGGAGGGTTAAGGATTTTTTAATCTCTTTTTCATTTTAGTTCATAACAGTATTAGTGACTGAATTCAAAGCAACACTCAGAAATTGTTCTAAATTACTTACTGAAAGGTATCATAACTTTAACATGACAAGACATCTGTTTCCCTATAGTTCTTTGGTAGATAGTAAGTACTTAGATTTCTTTTCCATACTTGCAAAAGTCCTGAGTAAGAGCAGATGTTGTCTCAGTGGGAAATAACCTCACACCATGAAATCTCTGAGCTGACATACTTGGAATACTTGACTCTCTCGAGCTGCTTTCCCATATGCTTTTGGAAGTTTTCACATTGTGGTTTTTTACCTCTCTAGGAAACCTTCTCATCCTCAGCTTGAAGCCTTCATTAAGCATATGTCCAGAGGGTCTGCAGCCCAAATGGATGGTTCCCTGAGCAGCCTGCCCCGCTTCCCCAGTCATTCCCTGTGTGAAATGGGAGAGCTCACACAGACAGGTGAGTTCCCATAGCAGCTCTGTCTCGTCCTCTGCCCTGTTAAACACAGTCTGCTTGAAAAGGGATCTTCTGATTCTCCTTATATTGAAATAAATGCTTGTTTGTGGAAGCTTATCATGTCAGTCCTATCCTAGGCTATGCTGGGATATGGGTAAAGTATTAGACTCTCTACTGTAAAAGTGGCAGCAGTTGTAGAAACGATGCTCTGTCCTATAACCTGACAAATCTGTTACACACTGCTCAATCTTGGCATCTCTTTTAACTTTCTTTGTAGCAAGAAAGTTCTTTCTTTCCTTCAGGTTACTTCACACCACACAGCTGCAGTGTTACCCTTGTGGCCAACAGCAGTGCTCAGTCCCTCCTGAGGAAGAGCTGGTGCTCTGTCACTGACAGGGTTGTGCTTCAGAGGGACCCTGTGTCCCCTTCAAGAGATGCTGGTGTAGCAGACAAAGCTGATGCTTGTGTTATGGAAATGCTTTATAGATTTATCCCTGCCAGGTCCTTGTGTGTTCTGGGATCCCTTTGGAAGATATCCCTGGTCACTGTCAAGTCTTGCAAAGTGACATCAGGAGAGAGCAAGGCAGGACATCACAGAGGAATTCCTAACACAGCCCGTTGTGTGTGAAATTGCACACAACACACGGATTGTGTAACTGAGCTGGCACCTGGGGAATCCTGTGGCCTGTAGCAAGTTATAGGAACGTGTTCTAGTGCATAAAGGGGTCATGCCCATTGCTCTGCTGCTGTGAGAGGTTACTGCAGGAAATGTGCATACTGGAGTAGAGGTTTTGGCACGTGAGAAGGATACACTCTCCCTTTCCAGCTGGATAAAGGCAGAGCTGTAGCATAAATTATCAAGCAGTTTAAATACTCCCTGAAGGAAGATGGAGAAAGAAGTTTGATGCAATTGCTGCACCTCACCACTGTTCTGTGAGTTTACAGACTAGTTTACATTCTGTGTATTTGTTCCCTGACTCCTGGTGGTTTTATCAGCTGCCATCAGTTTTCAGGGACACAGCATTCTCTGCCTGCCTGAAAACCTGACTCAGATGCAGTCTTCAAAAAGACCTTACTTTTATAGTCATGTTAGACCCATTCAGCCTGTTCAAGGAATAAATATTATACCACTAAGGTTTTAAACAAATCTGACAGAACCAATTTCTTTTCTATATTTCAGATTAGTTCCTAGAATCTGAGAGATACTGAAGAATAGCAGGTTTCTCATATTTCAGACAGCTTTTCTAATAGTCAATCACAAGTGAAGTTCAGTTTTGTAAGTTCATAACCATTTAACTTATTGTTCATTTATCAGTAAGGCTGCTAGCTGTATTTTTTTTAAAAAAATTGCAAAGATTCTAATCATGTGTTTTAATTTGTTTCAAAACTCAGGGGTTGTACAACATTTGCGAAATGGACAACTGCTCCGAGAAATTTATATCAACAAACACAAGCTGCTCCCTGGGGACTGGACAGCCAAGCAGCTCTACTTGGAGAGCACGGGGAAGAGCCGAACCCTGCAGAGCGCGTTGGCACTGCTCTACACCTTCCTGCCAGATTTTGACTGGAAGAAAATTACCATGAGGCACCAGTGGAGCACCATTTTCTGCTCGGGAAGCTGCGACTGTCCCATGAGAAACCACTACCTGGAAGAGGAGCAGCGCAGGCAGTACAGCTTACGGGTGAAAAACAACGATTTGGAGAAAATGTATGTGGATATGGCAAAGATTGTGGGCATTCCCACCAGGCAGCTGAGAGCTTCTAACCCAATAGATTCTCTCTTGTGCTATTTTTGTCATAATGTCTCATTTCCATGTACCAAAACTGGCTGCATTGGTATGGAGCACTTCAAAGTAATCAAGAGACATCAGCTGGAGGATGAGAGAGAGAGACAGGAAAAGAAACTTTATTTCTTGTATGCACTATTGGCTACTCATCCTCTCCTCAACCAGACTGTCAATCGGCTGCAGCGAATTGCAGAAGGCAAGAAGGAAGAAGTGTTTGTTCTCTACTCTGCGCATGATGTCACCTTGTCACCTGTTCTCAGTGCCTTGGGCATTACAGAGGCCAGATTCCCCAGATTTGCTGCCAGATTAGTTTTTGAGCTGTGGCAGGATGGGAAGAGGCCCAGAGAACACTTTATCCGCATCCTGTACAACGGTGCTGATGTCACATTCCAGACCTCCTTTTGCAAGGATCATTATAAACGTTCCAGCAAGCCAATGTGCCCACTAGAAAAATTTGTCAATTTTGTCAAGAGGGATATGTTCTTGATTTTTAACAGTACCAGCTACTATGATGCATGTCGTAGGAGAGCACTGTAGAGAAGGGAGGAGGAAAGGAGGCAGTGTTAACTCGTGTCAGTGATCTGTTTTCTGGTGGAGGCGCAGTTCAGCTTCGTTACTTCTTGTACTTGTACGTGTAAGTACAGAAGGGTAATGCTTGAAACATTCTTCAAATAGTTTTTTTTTCATTCAGGCTGCAGATGGCCCTCAGTGGAAGAACAAATGCCAAGGGTTATGTGTATGTGGATGCTCACAAATGCTGTTAACTGTTGTGATAAATCATGTGGGTGAATGTAACCTGGCCCTTGCTTGATAGAGTGAGAGAGCATAGACTTTATGTTTCTCTGTTCCAGAGCAATACTTGCATAGCATAAGTTTAAACCCAAAGCTACTTCTTTTTTTTTTTCACCACCACCATCTCACAGTCATTTTAAGCAGTTCATGTCAGGGTCATTGTGAATTCCAGGCATCTGCATTAAGGCATTTGTAAGGAATTTTTGAATTTCCTTACTCAGAGGAAGCCTTCTAATGTTGTGGGGCAGGTCCTTAAAGCAAAGTGCATGTATGTGTGTGTGTGAATACTTGCCTGAGCATGTACAAATGAGCATGTGCCTTTTGGACCTCACAGACCTAGAAACCCTTGGCTGTTGTTGCCAGTGCCAGAGAAGGGTGCACTGGAAAAGGGATACAAAACTCTACTCTTTGATCGCACTTTCAGCACTTTGAATAGTTCAAACACAGTCTAGAAACATGTAAAGGTCTTGTGACATTAAAATAGATAGCAAACACTAACAGCACCACTAAACCTGAGTGGGAAATTAGGGTTAGAAATCAGTTTTATGGTGAAGTGTTGGGCTCTTTCCCATTGTGAACACATTCAAGCTGTTGTGCTATGGAACAAATTAGTGTTTTAGGAATTTGCTATGGTGACTGCTTGAGACAGCTTGACTAAATACTGAGAAAATTTTGTAGTTGAGTTAGTTTTTTTACGGACTAGGAAGCTCTTATTTTGTAAGACCAGACTTGTATATATTGTACTGTGTATATTTATAACACAGTAGATCTTTCTTACTTGTTTAGTTTGTAAAGACTTGTGGAGGTCACTTTTTAGAAATTTTTTCCCTTGATCAGGATGTTTAGACTTAAGAATAAACTGTCTTTTATGGGTAATTTGAACAATGAGTAGATATGAAAACTTGTACTTCAGACTGCTTTAATCTCTGTAGGAGTAGTAAATTGAGAACCAATTTTTAATAGAATTCATAGCAATTTTATAATGGTGAGGTTTTTTAACCTCTAGAAATAAATTAGTCTGTGACCTGTGATTCAATGGTGCTAGTTTGTCAAAGAAAACATAACTCGACGTAAGTTCTCTGACTGTTGGCATTCCTCTCTCTCTGTTCTCAATGCTGCATTTGAACATGTTTCTTTAAATAAAATTCTGGGGTCTCTTTGTATGTTGGTGTGTTCTGTTCGTTGTGACTTCCTCAGCTGTTTGCAGGAACGAGGTGGGTGTTGTTAAGCTGCTTGTTGCATTTGTACCTCTGCACTGAACCTGTCCTGGGCCCCAGTCTGGGCAGGAGCAAGTGAACATTCCGTGAACACTGAACTAGAAACCCTGATAGAGTATTTGGGCTTTTGTACCACACTGGAGTGGTAACCTAGTGGTAATCTGAGAGACTGGATCTGCCTGTCATCATCCCTGTTTGTGTGCTGGTGGGAAACGAAGAGAATCTGAAAGGAGAGCTCACTGTGGAAATCAGGTGAAGGGGACCATTTGCCTGATGTAAGCAGCAAGGTACAGACCCCATAACTTCTCCTTTATGTTGAGGTGGAACCTCTTGTGTTTGTTTGTGCCCCCACTGCCTCTTCTCCTGTCACTGGGCAAGACTGTGAAGATCTCTCTCAGTTATAGTTCCCTTCAGGTATTTATCCACATTGGTGAGACTCCCCTGAGCCTTCTCTGGGTTAAGCAGACCCAGCTCTACCCTCGTGTTCCTGTCCCTTGATCCTCTTGGCTGTCAGTGGGGGCTCTCTGGTAGCTCCATCTCTTGTCCTGCTGTGATAAAGAGCACTGATGGCTGTTTCAGCCAAAACAGCCTCCACTGTGGCCAGGGCAGTGACAAGAAACTTGTATTGGGGAATTTAAGGGAATCTGGAACAAAATTTTCAGTTACAGCTTCAGTACCAGCTCACCTGTATGTTTGAGGGTCACTGGGTGGGCAGAACCAAATCTCTAATGTCAAAATAATTTTTTTAAAAAAGGGCAAAATCTAATTATTCTTGTGTGAATGCATAGTTCATTAAGATACACTGTTCTCTTCTAAGCCACACACGCAGAGGATCTGCAGCAATGAAAAACTTGATCCATTTCCAGTGCCTCCAGAAGTGCTAAAGGAAAGAGCTGCAGGGCTGAGATCATTCTCACAAGCCTTGGAGCTGGCTGTGGAGATAAAGTGATAAGCAAACTGCATTACTGAAGTTGATTAATCATTACCTTTTGAAGTTTGACCTAATTTATGATTCAATTTGCAATTTCAAGTGGATTTATATTTGGATTAAGGTAACAGATGTAAGTACCTGAACAATGAAGAGAGCAATCGGTGGGAATTTATTTATCCTGGAACTGATGAATAGGCATTCTGTAGGGGTGCAGTGACGGATTAGCCCTACCGGCTGGGAAACATTGACCTGTGCAGTTGCACAGTTTAATCAGGTGATCGAGCAGGATTAAAAGCTGCTGCTTTAAGGAATGCTGCTTGAGATCGTACAGGGGGCTGGAAACCGATGTAGGAGAGGGCTGCTCTGTTGTGTGGTCAGTTCGGGATTCAGAAACTGCTGTTTAAACACGTTGGGTGCGTGAGCTGTGACCGGAATCCGTGCGGTGCCTCCTGCCCCGGTCCGGCCCCCGTCCCAGCGCAGCGCCGGTGTCCCGGCTCTCCCCGCCCGCTCCTCGCTTCTCTCCGTGCCGTTTCCAGGAAGGCGTCACAGCTTTGGTTTCAAAGGCTCCTTGCACCCTGCGAGTGCCACACGGCTTGGCTTGAGCTGCCGCGTGTTATTCGTGTACAAAAAGGGAGGGAGGGCTCCAAGGGCGGAATTCCCGGTGCCGGAGGGGCCGGGCCGGGAGCCCTCGCGTGGCCGCTGCGTGCGGTGCGGCCCGGGCGGCGGGAGCGGCTCCGGACACGCAGGGGTTAACCCAGGCGGGCTGCAGGTGGATCCCGTCCCGCAGCTGAGCCAGAGCCCTCCTTCCCCGCGGTTTGAGTGAGCAGGTGTCTATGTGAGATGCTCAAAGCCTCGCGGGCCGCGGAAGGAGTAGCGATGACGGCTGTGATGGTTATTCTGAAGTGAGTCATTCGTGTTGCTGAACACAGGTGTATTCTGCAGGTATTCACAGCTTCGCTGGCCTGTGTACTAAACTCAGCCCTACAACTTTCAGTAGAGCTGTTTTTGAAAATAGTTAAGCCTATTCTATATAGCAGTATAAAGCAGAGTATATTTTTTCCCCTGTCAGTTTTCTGGTTTGGTCTCAGTTTGCTTGCCTTGCAGTTTTGTTCCTTGCCCCTCTTTCACACGAGAGGAGCTATGCTGCGAGTATTATGTCCTTATTAAAGCAGTTGAGATGTGACAGAGACTTTGACAGATGGGACTCTGTAAAGTTCCTTCAAAGTGAAATCAAACATCATTTAGCTCTTTTTTTTCAAATATCCTGGAGAACCATTTTCAAAAACTACTTAGAATTACACTTAAGCTGTTCCTTTAGGATCCCCTGACCAAAATCATCATTAAGTTTTTCTTCTGTTGAAAGCAAAAAGGTAGGGTGAAATAAAACTGATGGCATTTGACATGTAAAGCAGTCCAGATGAAAGTAAAATAATTCATCTGTGCCAGTGTTTAAGGTGCCATTGTAGAATGGTCATTGGAGGATGTGGGAGGGAAAAGTTTGAGCTGAAATTGCTGCTGTAGGTCCTTGCAAAACAGGATACACAAGATGATAAATAGATAACAAATAGAGAATGTGGCCTCAGTTGCAAATTCTTGCATGGATCTTTCCTGGAGCAGTACAGAGGCAGCTGTTTGAAGCTGTTCCTACCAGGAGACGGAGGACCCAAGCTACAGGGCAGAAGGAATGTCTAAGGGCTGCTGCAGGGGTGTCTGTGTGAGTGCTGGGGTGTCTGCAGGGGTGTCTGTGTGAGTGCTGGGGTGTCTGCAGGGTGTGTGTGAGTGCTGGGGTGTCTGCAGGGTGTGTGTGAGTGCTGCAGGGGTGTCTGCAGGATGTGTGTGAGTGCTGGGGTGTCTGCAGGGCGTGTGTGAGTGCTGGGGTGTCTGCAGGGCGTGTGTGAGTGCTGGGGTGTCTGCAGGGCGTGTGTGAGTGCTGCAGGGGTGTCTGCAGCAATGCCTGAGGTAACTGCAAGGTTGAAGGCCAGCTCCTGGACACGCTGGGTGCTGTCTTACTCCTGGCTGGTCCTGGGTGGGCACAGCTGCAGCTACTGCACAGGCCCAAACAATTCTGTCATCGGAAGCAGAGTGATCTAAGAAGGGATTCTGCAGCTTTAGATGATGACAGGGATGACTGTTACACTGTTCTGTCTTTTAAAAAGTCTGTCTGCCCCCAAAAGTGGTGAGTTACAGAGATGGACTCAAGCCTGGTTTCTGAGGAATCAGTATTGACTCACTTGTTGCTAATTTCATTTTCCTTTTTGAACTGATCACATACTTAATGTTCTTCTTTAGCAATGCCAGTTATTGGTCAGTGATTATCAACAGGCTTTTGGCCAATTCAGTGCCTTTTAAAAAAAACCATCAACAACCAAACCTTTGTAAGTAACAGGCTACAGTGCTTTTCTGCTACACTCACACATGCATAACTCAGGCTTATCTTGAAGGATGATTAATAGCTACTGTCATTTTTAGCTGTCAATTGGACCACAATAATGGCTTGAGTCCTATCTCAAGCACCAGAGAGGTGTCTTTTTGCTTAAACCTCCTCCAAGGGGGATTAAATGACGTCCATGGCTATGTAATAGGACTGGTGTAAGATGACATTTGTCAGCAATTAGTGTGCTCTCAGCCGTGTTCCTAACCCTTTAGATGTGAACCCAGAGTTAAGTAGGTTTAGGGAGAGTTTTACCTGTTAATATTTAACTTGAGTCTGCGACGTGGTAATTGGGGTTTTGGTAAGAAAGGGCACTGCATCTTGCTGAAGAGTGATAAAAATACTTCTGCTTTTAATAGGGGACTGGAAGCAGGCAGTGCTGCTCTGAAGTGGTGTTTATAGGGAGGAAGGCAGACAGCTTAAACACAGATAGACAGGGGCTCATTAGCTGTAAGGGCTTCTTGTGAATCCGGGCTGCTTCTGGCAGTGCTTGTTCTGATTGGCACAGAATGGACGGTAATTGCCACAGCAGCATCCATGCATCCCGGTATCCATGTGCAACCACTGGGTTTGACTGAATCACCGCTTCACAAAGGACTGACTGCTTGCCATCCTTAATTTTCGTAAGGCGCTTCGCTGGGATGCAAGCCTTCACTTTGCCTGCTTGGCCTGGAGGAAAACTTCCTGCGAATCCTGGAAGCCCGTGGCAGGAGGGAAACAGCGTTTCTGTGTCCTTGGCAGCTCCTGCCGGGCTCCGGGGCCGCGGCTGCTGGAGCGGGACGAGCCGCGGCTGCTGCGGGCCCGGCCCGCGCCCTCCCCGCGGGACCCCGCTCCGGAGCTCTGCCCCTCGCTGGGCCCTGCTCCGGCTGGGAGCAGCGCCGGGACACGCTGCCCCGGCCTTGCCAGCAGCTCGGTGGGTGCACACACAGTTTTAACAGCAGCTTGCTGACCTCGGCCGTCACTGATGGTTTCAGTTTTAATTAGGGGTCCCAGTGTTACTTCCTCAACATCAGGTGACAACGCCAATGTTCCACCTCGCTTTTTGTCAGGGAAAGAGACTCCAAGAGTCTCCCAAACTCCTTCATTGGATACAAAAAGTCGAATTTTCTGCGAGTGGTCCAGATTCTCAATCCTGCAATTCCACCCGTGAGGTTGTCTCATACCCTGGGCAGGGGGGCAGTGGGGAGCACACGGGGCTGCAGGTGCCGGGCAGGGCCGAGGAGGAAGAAGAGAAGGAGGAGGAGGAGGGCGGAGGCTGCCCCGTGAGGCGGAGCTGCCCCGCGGTGCCGGAGGTGGGAGCATGAGGGGCCGGGGCCGGGGCCGTGTCCGTGTCCGTGTCCCCGTGTCCGTGTCCGTGTCCCCGCCGCTCCTGCGGCCCAGTTCGGGGATGCGCCGGCGGGACGCGCTCCCGAAGCGGGGAATGCGGGGAGCTGTTCCGAATCGCCGGGGAGTGGAGCTGCAGCCGAGACCCCCGGGCCGCCCGCCCGTGCTCGGGCAGCGTCTCTGCAGCCCCGCCGCGGGGACCCGCAGGGCTTCCTCAAACCGCGACCAGCGGCCAGACTGCGCTCACCCGCGGGTGGATGTGGTATGAGAAGGTCCCGCAGAGCACCATGCAAAGCCGCTCGTGTTCGAGCTGTGGCAGCGCAGGCCTCGGGGCTGTGACCGTGCCGGTGGGCCGGGCACACCCGCTCTCCGTCCCCGCTGCCGCAGCCCCGTGTGCGCCCCAGTCCGTGCCAGCAGCTCCGGGCAGCAGCCGCGGCTGAGGGCACGGACGTGCAAGCCGGGGCTTTCCCTCGAGACGGGATCTCCTCTCCCTGGAGTAAATCCCCAGAAAGCATTTCCTCCAAAAACTGGAATGCCACCCTAGCCAGCTTTTTGCTTCATCCAGAAATTCGGGATGCAGGTTGAGTTTGTACCCTGTGCTGATGTTGTATCCCACCTTCAAATGATTTATTTCCTGTGAGTTCTTATGCTCTCATGTACCTGAAGGGGGAGTAAACCAGCAGTAGCACACTTGATGGTCATCAGCTGTTGTACAAATATTTATTTCCTTATAAATATGGTATAGATTTCATCCACCTTTGGCTGTTGTGAAGATATTTTGGTAGTTATATGTTGGGCTTGGAACCTGTCTGATCAGAGAACATAAATATTAAAAGCATGTGAATGAGATGAGAAAGCTACAGAATGTCAAATATTAACCACTGGTAACAGCAGGTGCAGGGAACAGTTTGCATTAAAGCTCAAAATTGAAATATGTTATGAAATCCCTTTGAATATTTCTGGATGTGGCACTGAGAATATGAAGTTGGATTGATGATCCTTCAGCTCAGGCTGTTCTGTAATCCTGTGTGGTTAATTTGTGGATGGAAAGATGATAGATTACTAAGTGGTTCGTTGTGCACACTTCCGACTCTAAACAAACTGTGAGCAATTTGCTTACTGCTCTGGAATAGGAAATGTAATCTTGCTTTAGTTTCTTCTTAAAATGGCATTGTTTCGTCAGTACAGAATCCAGGTCATGTTTTCTCAATCCTGTGTGCTTTTAAATAATGAATATGGATTGAGGATGAAACATGTTTCATCCCCATTCTCTTAAGCTTTCAATTTATCACAGAAGCAGTCACAATTCCTTTTGCCTCTTGGAGCTCTCAAGCACATTGAAACGTATTATTTCACCACTATGAAATGGTGTTAAAATACCTGGTGCAATCTTTGAAGGTTTCTCTCCTCTATATTTATTAAAAATAACTCTCAGGATAACTCAAAGAATGAGTGCCCTGCAGGCTGTACTAATTAAGACAAAATACAACTATTTAGCAACAGCGCTGACAAAGGAGGAAGGGGGGTCTTTCTCAGAGCCTGGATGGGGCTGTGTTCCTGAGGGTGGTGTGAGAGAGATCCAGAGCCAAGTGGTGCTGCTGTCTGGGAATGGCATGGGGGAGATCCAAGGGAGGAGAGGATGGTGCACTAAGGAATTTGTGCCCTACAGAGTGCATGGAGCAATCCTCCCACCCCTCAGTGCTGGTGAAGGACTTGCCTCAAGTGCCACGTCCACTTTTGAACATCCAGAACAACGAGAAAGCTCAAAACTATGGTTGAACAACCTGGAGGGAGACAGACTCCAGAGAGAAATATGGAAGGGCAGAGGCATTTAATCAAATGCAAATATGGTTACTATGAGAGAAAAAAAAGGTTGAATCTCTTCTTCCTCATGGTTAGGGCTGGAATTAATTGTATTTGAAAATACTGAAGCTGGACACTTAAGAAAGAATTTGTGGGAGTACACCTAGCAGAATGGAGGGATGAACTGGTGGGAGAGGTGTGAAGTCACAGACCTTCAGTGTCTTTAGGAACAGGAGATACAAACACCTCTCTGACCATTTATTTTGTTTTGGAACTAGGAGATGAAGAGGTGGCTTCCAAGTTTCTCTCATCCTTTATTTTTCTTTGATTGTATGGAAATACTTTCCTGATGTCCACGACTTCTGACATGTATTTGTGGTAGCCTCCTGGCAAACTACTCATGAATTTGGGTATTTGGAAGCTGTGCATTTCTCCTAAGTCTTCCATCCATGTACAGTGAGCTATCTAAAGCCTCTTCATCCATCAAAATGAAGCTACAGAGCTTGGCAGGGCTGGGGTTTCTCAGTTCCCACTGGAATGTGCAAATGTAGATTTCATTCCTGGGTTCCTGCCAAAAATCTCCTCAGGGAAAAACTGTATCATCTTAATCTGCTACCTTTTATTACTTCCTTCGAACCCATCCCTTCCCCTCAAATTTTCTCTTTCTAAAGAAGCTGATATATTTTTCTCTTAAATCAGTGATGACCCAGGCAACTCCAAAGTATTGATATGTTTGTGTGCAGGGGATTCTTTTCCAGACACAGAAGTGAGGAGGGCTTATTGCATCTCTGATCCACTCTGTTTAGAAATCTTATAAACTTATGATTTTTAACTTCTTATTTAATCTTGTTGCAAAGTTTGTCTTTTCCAGAATCCAGATGGTGCCTATAAGTTCATGTGCATTTGTTTGTGTGCCTGCATATAAATACAATATTTTATATGGGTTTCTCACAAAGCTTTTTTCGCTGTTTGTTATTTATGCCCAAATTTCAAATCTGTCCAGTCAGAATTGGGATTGAATTGAACACCTTGCTCTGTGTGCACTGTTCTCTTTCCTCAGGCCCTCCTAAATGTGAATTTTCAAAATTTCTTGATGTGATTTTCCAGCAAGGTTCCCTGCATGGAACGTAGTATTTGTAAAGAGAACACTTTCCTGCGGGAGGAGATTACAGTCCTGTTAAATATTGGTCTAAAATTTCAAGCTTGTTGCAGCATTTATCAATCCAGTTTCTATCAAAACTTCTGGGATTTGAATAGTTCATCTGGACAGAGATAGGCAAAGACATTGGTTGTTGCCTCCTTAGATGTTAGGAACAGAAAATGCCTTTGCCAGTGGAAGAAAGTGAAGTGTCCTTATCAAACACTCTCAGCAGATGTCTCCTCTGTTGAAGAGTTTTTTTCAGGCTGACAGAATGCCAATATCTGCTGTTACCCTGGTGGGCCTGCTCTGTAAATCTCTGATTTTTTGGATGTGTGGGAGAAAAGAGCACAAAGCTTTGGTTCTTTAATCTGGTACTTGACTGAATCTGGTCTATTGGCAGCATCTCAACACAGGAGAGGAGGGTTTTTGTAATCACACCTGGCACTGGTTTGGGGAGAGCTCTCCCCTTGGTGAATTTTGAACCTGGGTGGATTTCAACAACATTTGTCAGGAATGTGGAAGTCACCAAGCTCTACAGATTTTGTGAAAATACGTGACCAGGCAGAGGAAAGAGATTCTCTAGGGGAAGTTAGAGAATGTTCTGAAGACACTGAAGCTGATCAGAGGTAAGATAAAAATGTACAGACAGCAGGCTTCTAAAATCCTGAGCCTACTTTTTTTCTGTGTTGTTTTCCATTAATAGACACGTATCCATAAATGTTGTGCAGGTAAAGCACCATTTCCAGGTTCTCCTCGTACTCCCATACAGCTGGCCTGCAGAGAGAAGTCTCTAAGGAGAGAAGGAAGGTAAGTTCCAAACTGGTTTTTTTGCCATGGAAGTCTGCCTTCTTGATGTCAAGAGAAGAAGCAATTTCAGACGAATCTGCTGGAAATGTGAGCACGCAATTTGCATTAAGAAGGGATACATGCACCTCCCTGGTGGGTGTTATTAGTGATGAGCATGGTCCTTCACAGATGGGAACCAGACTTAGGAAAGGCTCCCCTGCACCCTCATTGAAAACCCTGACCTCATTCCAACTTGCAATATCTGTTGGGAAGCTCTACCAGAGCACAATTCCTTTGTGATTTTACTGACCACTGAAATTGAGAGTTAAGTGAAGAAGTGTCAATCCAAAATAAGAATGGCTGGAGGAAAAAATTTTCAATAATTTAAGTTTTACGGACTTTCAAAAGAAGCAGTGAAAAGAATGTCATCCTTAGCATTCTGATGAAATTCCAGACTTTGTAATTATGTTGACTCTGAACTCCACCTGCAGTTTCCATATAAAAAGCTGCTCTGCTTCCAGCTGCAGCCTGCTGTGCAGAGATGCTGCTCAGTGTCAAACAGGTGCTAGAGCTCATCTGAGAGGGAAATGATAATATAATTTATATAATTTATACTGTGCTTTGCTGCATATTTCAAAGTCCCTTCAGGATTCCTCTGGATAAAATTTCACAGCAGAAATGAGATACTATTTGAAGAGATTTTTTTTTATCAGCCTGGCTGATTATTTAACTTTTTGGGGATGCTAAATTTTTATGCCTTTTTGTGTGTTTTGCCAAAACTTAAAACCTAAAAGCACTAGATCAGTGTATACATATGTCAATCAGGTGTCCTGGAACTGAGGTCAGCTCTTCTTGTAAAAGCAGATCAGCAGAAAGGTCCTATTGATTGAATAGAGAATGTGTGCAACTCATTTAGGAGCCACTGCTGAATCCTGTTTGCTGGTCAGGTGTGTATGGGCTCTGAAAAAATGTGCTGCCAGTGCACAGTTACCTTCAATGGAAAGAAAGCCTCTCATCTGTTTTGGGAAGAGGCAGGGAAAAAGGAGGTAATCTGCAGTTGGCTGATGCCAAGAGTGTGCCATCCTTCACCTGTGTTTTTGTAAATGCAGGCGTTACCCAGAGTCTGTCATTCTGTAGGTCGTGGTTAAGGGTTGCTCTGCATGGTGGCTTGCTGAAAGGCTCTTTGGCTTTAGCATTTTGTAACAATATTTAAAGGATTTCTCTTCAGGCAGGCAGCTTGTAATTAATGGTGCAGCAGAGTTAAGAGGTTTGCATTGGTTTCTCTTTAAGGAAGTGTTCTGTGGATTTATGAATTGCACACTATTCCTAACACAGCAATGCAGGACTTCCAACATCTGTAGCCTGAATTTTGGCTTTATACTGGATGTGAAACATTGCAGTCTGCATTAAATTCTTGCATGTAACTCAGATTTTCCTGGTTCCCTAGACTGATAATGATTTCCCCTGGTTCTTCTCCATTAATCCGGCTGGCATGATGATCAGAAGGATAATTTTAATTCCTCACTTATGACCACCATCTTTAATGTGTTTGTACTTTTAGTCATGGGACTGCCAGCTGAGATTAGACCCCACTGCCATGAGGCAAGTGTGTGTACACTGAGAGATTACCCTTTTACTGAAATGAACTGGACAAAGTGCTTTGACCAGAGAGTGAAAGGAAAAAGTCTTGTCTCCCTGATCCCCACCAGAACCTCGGTTATCCCCCTGGAGCCAGCTGGGTGCTGTAAAGCCTTCAGTACAGGAGCCTCTTTGAAGTGGTTGTATTTAATTTGCATCTTGCCTCTGATTCTTGAAGGTCCATTCTGACTGTTTATAGACCAAACCACAGATTCTTAGGCTAAGCCTTACACCAGGAAATGCTGAGAATTTTCTTTTTCTTTATAAATTCCAAACTATAATTGAATGTAGAACTGTTTGAAGTGATGGGAAGGCTGTGACTGAATTTAATCATGGCTTTAATGTATGGTATGTATGAATATAAGTCTCACTCCTTCCTAGAGGTAATTCATATTCTGCTAATGCTTGTGTAAGAAACCACTGTGTGTGTTGGGGTGGAGAGGGGCAGAGTAAATGATTTGAGGAGAACTCCTGACACTGTGAGATGCGACTCAGTGTGAAATGACAGCTTGAGCCTGCAGGTGATGATTTAGCGTTCAAGTAACTTGAGGGAAGGAATATTTTCCAGTTTGCCTTGGGCACTGAGAACCTTTGTGCTTAATGCATTTTAGAAACTTTCTCTGCGGACTTTTTAAGGCTGTGAGGACTTCCTAGGGGCTTCAGTGCCTTACCCTTGCTATTCATTCCTGCCTTGAGGTAAACAGTGCCTGAACGCTCCTGGAGCTGTGAGGAATAATTCTGCTTTGATCAGGCATAGCCTGAGCCGTGTGCTGCTGCTGTTCTTCCACTGATTTTTTTCCAAATTGGGCTGCAAACTGAGAGAGGTACCTGCAGTTTGATCATTTGTAATTTATTACAAACTTGTCATAGCTCTGGAGACTGTGGTTAGAAGCTCTCCAAATGAGAGCAATGTTAGCAATGTCAAATGAAGTTCAAAATTCACATCAGTGACCACATTGAACTGTGATTTTCTCTCTCCTCCCATTCTTTTTTGCATCTAATTAAGATACAAGCCAGCAGTGTCCCAGTCAGAAGCTGTCCTGCTTTCTGCTCACAGCAGAGCTGCCAGCCACCTCAGGGGGGGAAGGAATCCCCCAGGTGTTTGTTCCACTGTGGTGTCTGAGATATTGCTGCCACTGTAAATATGCCTGTTGGAATCCAGGCTGCTCATCTGATAGCCCTGTACTTGTGAAGTTCTTTCATTTTTAAAGGGTACAGCCAGTCAGGAACTTATCACATTGTCACCTGTAGCCTGGTCACTGGCACCACAAATCCCTGCTCTATTCACTGCTTTCTTATTTATCCACAGGCAGTAGCATGTTGGTTGTTATTTTGCCTCTTGGAGGCATTCCTGTGAGAAGTTTCATAGCCTTACCTTTTATAAATTTTGCAGATGACAGCCTAAACTGATACAAGTGGCTTAGTGAGAACTGCCATAATCCATAACGATATGAAACTATGACATCTTAGAGAAGTGAGTGCAGGAAATGTGTAGAACTTGGACCTTTAGCCAAACAAGGTGACCTTTTGTTTCCATCTGAGCTATTTTAGTTTTTAACTTTAGGAGGTAACCACCTGAATGGTGGTATTCTGCCAGGTTCAAAGTGATGTATTTTGTGATGCAGTCAAGCAATAGGATCTCTCTTGTGGAAGCTCTGAATTTGAGTCAAAAATCATGACTTATTTCACCTAGAGGTTCCTCTCTTTATGATTCTAATATAGCTGTTAATTGCTTGAATGTGAATGAGTTAATTTTCTGCAGGGTGCTCTAACAGTGTCTTTGTCAGTCCAGAGAAGAGTCTTGTGCATATCAAGGGGAAACATTCCTACTTACTGTCATTATATCAAGTTTTGTTGTGGTAGTTTGTCTGCAGATGCCAGGAATATCACTGATTCCCTATTCTTTCACTGCTGGAGCAGAGGAAGTGTGTCTGTTTCTCCAGGAGAGGGTGTCCCATCACTGCGTGCCAGAAAGATCTTACACGTAGGCTTGCACACACTTTGGTCTGCTTTTCCTGTGCTGTATCTCTCAGCCAAAAGCAGCTGGGAGAAATGCACAGAGAGTAAATTAAAAAAGAATAGAAAGAATAATGTGTTAGAAAAGGTTGATGGAAAGACTCTACATATGTCTCTTTCAGGATTATTGCTATTGACAAATCCTGCTGCTGAGCATTGAATGTAGGTCAAATGTCCTGGGGGAGTTGTACCTACCACACTCCTTTTTCCTTTTCTGGTTCTGTAACAGTCTATCCTGTAAGGGGTATTTCATTCATTCCTTACCAAAGGGCAACACCCAATTTGTGGGCCATATTTCTGTCCTTGTCAGATTTTATTTTCAGAAACAAGATGTGTTCTGTACAGCAAGTACAATATTATAAACAACTGTGCTGTGAAGTACTTTTATTTGATTTTAACTCCTCTTCGACATGAATGCACTGTGCCTCTTTTCCTCTTTTTTCTTTAAACAGTGACTCATTATTCAAATGCATGGCAACTTTAATGGAAATTTGCACGGGGCTGTAGAAGTTGAGCTGGCTGATGGTTATGGAATGAATGTGTGCAAAATTTGTTTGGGACTTCAAGTTCTTTGTTATAGTTTTGGTTGTTATTGTTTTCCAAAACCCTGGCAGCTGAAGAATGAGAAAAAGAATAAGCAGAGAGAGGATCGATAGCAGGAAAATTAACTCCTAATGTAAAATGACAGCTTGACAGTGAACACATTCAGCATGAATTGCAAATGCAGCAGAGTCTGGGAACCCTAATCTCATACTTTTTTCCCCAGATTCTATGTAATTCTTCTATAGATAGTCTTATATGGGCTAACACTGTTTGTGTCATAGGAGGCTTAATGGAATCAATATTATATTGCAAAAGCATTCTCAATATGTAGTTAGAAGAATCTCATGCCTCGTCAATGGAATTTGCAGTTAATTTTTTACAGTGGTAAATATTAATTTTGGGGGAATACACATAAGTCCAAGGAAGTTCTCTCTACTCCATTGACACACTTCATAAGAACAAATAATCACAAGACTTCTGTTCTGTGGTGCTCAGATGTCACGGAAGTAACTTAAATTGGTATTATTAGACCTGAATCACAGCACTAGTCCTGACTTGGCTCATGAGTTGTGGTGGCAATCAAATCCAGGCTCAGATCCTCAGCTCTTTTGGTTTAAAGGGATAGCTGATGGTAGTGTGTGTGTGGTGTTCAATTTGTGCGTTGTGTCCTTGGTAGCTGGGGTTCAGCTGTTTCTCCAAATGCTGTTGTAGTGTTTGCGTTTTTCTCCAGCTCATTCCAGGTCTGTTTGCTAGACCTGATCCTTGCCCTTCCTGAGCCTTGAAACAGCCAACACACCTTGCATCCCATGTGAGCACGTACACAGCCCCCCACAGTCCCCTTTAGTGCTTTGGCTTTCCCAGCCTTTGCTGTGTGGCAGTCTCAAAGGACCACGCGTGGAATGTTTCGTCTGAGATCCCTACAAAACAACCCCCGATTCTTTCAGATGCTTTCCACAGTTGCAAACCATTCATTAGAACCAAGTGAACTCGATTGGAAACTAGGGAAATGTCTAGTTTAGTAGCAGTAAAAGGATTAGAACTAGATGTGGTTTTGTGGCATGAGCCTGTTTTACGTCTGAAGCTTAACATTTAGTAGCATGTGTGGCTGAGAGACTCGCCTTGCCGTGGTACCACACACATTCCTGGGCTGACATGTGTGTCGCACTTGGACACGAAAGGAACACACAGATTCAAGCTCAGCCAGCTCAGCATCCAAAACCAGGAAAGGCCCCAGCTCTTTATTCTTCTCATATATATATATGTTTCTAGGAATGGCCATGGATTGGAGGATGAGGTTACCACCTCTCCAACCACACTGGTCAACTGAAAAGTCCATCATTCTTCTCCGCCTCAGGAGAAAGAATGAAAACAATAAAAAACAGTTAACAAAACATGACTATGTTTACAGAAAGTACGTGAGAACTCTATCACAGCAATCATCGAAAGACTGCAAAACTCAGGGCGACACATGTGTCCAGTGGAAAAGATGACATTTGAGGAAAGCCAACGCTTGACTGCGTTCACCGAAATTTCCAACGGGGACTTGGTTCCGGTCTCCTGAGAATGACTTGCAAATCCTGTGTGCTGCAGCGATTCAGATGCCCTTCCACAGCTACAAACAGACCCATCAATTAATTATCCCTCCCCATCTGAAGGCAGGCGGTCATTCCCTCACCCCGCCCCTGGCTCATTGGCCATGGATCGCAGCTCCTGCACCCGGGCTCATTTTTTTGGTGGAGCCCAGGGATCATCAGCCGGCTCGTTAAGGGAAGTGTGATGATGTCTGGCCCTTCCCGGGGCTCATCAGCGCTCGCTCCGCGGCGCTCCCAGCCTGCCTGCGCTCTCGGGAGGGAGCAGGGCATGGTGTGGAGGGCTCTGCCAGGACACAGAATCCATCCTCAGCAATTCTGGCTCTTCCCCGTGAGGAGTGAGCCCGAGGGTCCCTTCCTGCCTGGTGCCACACGCACACGGTAGCACTGGTGGCACTTGCTGCCCACCAGGAGTGTGCACAGGCTCTTGATGAACAGCCTGCAGCCAGAGAGGCTCTGTGGGTGTGAGCGTGGGCTCGCACAAGCCCAAAGACATGGTGGTTATTGTGCCACGTCAGAGACATCAGTGTCAAGGCATTCCACAAAGCCTAGAAGGGATAATAAAAGTATTTATGAATGTTAGAGTCATAACTGTTACATTTTTTAAGACCTCCACAGACTGGACTGATTTATGGCAGTGCAGCTCTTTAAAAAAAAAAAAAAAAAATTAAAAAAATTCCAAACTTACTACATACAAAAGAAATTAAGGAAGTCAGAAGCTATGCATTCAAAGAACTATCTAAAAATAAGAAGTACAGCTATAAAGTTTAATATCCCACTGAGCAAAGGAGAAGGTTTTTCTTGCCTGGCTACAGGAGTGTGTGCAGTTTTGCTGAAATGTAGTTCTCATTTTGCCTCATACAGTCTCTATGGCAGTGACTGCTATTTTTACTTTTGACGGGGGTTTTTTAATTTCCTTATTTATGTTTTCATTAGCATCATAAAGGAGGTATTGTGACTGTTCTCTGCATTCTGCATGTTTAATTCTAAACTCTGACATGCAACAGCCCTGGTTTGGGCTGTGGCAGCTGGAAATTCAGTACAACTGGCATGCAGTCCCCAAGTCTGTAAAGGAAGTGGAGTGACAAAAATACAAACTTTGCAATAGAACAAATGAAAAAAAAATGCTCATAGAGACCAACTGGTGTTGTATTAAACTCACATTGTGACTGCTCTCTGTCGCTGTCTGCATACTCAGTATTTTTGTGTAATTTCAGCTCTGTATTCTTGGGTGGTGTGGCAAGGATTCAGTGTTACAGCACAAGTGTCCAGATGTGGAAGTTTGATGTTGCATCGTGGCAGTCCAGGGTGCAGTGCTCTCTTCCAGTGACAGAGATGCAAATTTTGGTAGCCTAAAAGAGCAGTCATTATGAGGGAGATTCTGGAAGTCAGTTAAGAGTGAAACAATGGAGTGAAAAGCTGCTTGTCCCTCTCAAACAGTCCATATTTTTACTGATTCTACTGAAGGAGTTTCCATCTTGGTGAGAAAATTCTAGCTATTCCATTAAGTCTCTACCAGAAGTGTGAGAAAAAGCTGATGAAAGTTTTGCTTATTTTCAGAGAATTGTTAAATTACTCCTCGGCTTATTTGTCATGCTGATAGTCATGTAAGCAGCAACCTGTGTGAGCAGGAATGTGAAATTTAGTACTGATGTTCTTGTGTAGAAAGGAGCAGAGGACTTTGGCTAGCCAAGATGTTCTGGCACTTGTGAGAGGTCTTACTTTTAGAGAGAACAAAAACGGAGCTTGTTAACAACCACTGAAAATGAGATGTCAGAAATATGGTGATTAGAAGTGTAGCACTTCAGGTTTAAATTTAGAATTCCAGTCCAGAAGTTTTAGCCTCATATGTGAATTTATTAACACAAACATTTATTATAAACCACTGCATTGGCAGCTTGTAGGAGGCCAAATTCTTTTGGTCATGCACAAAAGATGCAGCTCTCAGAAAATACCTATGCTTGCTTTTAATTTTTTTAATATGCCTTCTTCCCATGGTGATTTGAGTAGCATCAAACAAGTTGTAATAAACAGAGCCTGAGAGCTGGATAGATTTATGTTGCTGATATGCCTCCTTAGCCATGCAGAGAGATAGCAGAGTAAGAGTTTGCTCATTAGCTCCTGAAACCAGTTTCGAGCTCTTTTTGTCCATGCCTGATTTTGGCCATTGGACAGGAAGATGACAGGGAAATGAGAGTTTAAACACCATCCTCTAATGAAATCTGTTGGAGGTTTATTTCTGGCCTTGCATTGTGCTTGCTGAGCCTCTCAGGGCAAGTACCTGTGTCTCTTGTAGAGAGGTGATGTAAGCAGTGCTCTGCAGCACCCTGAGGGTGCCCAGTGGGGCCCCATGGGACAGTTTGTACTTCTCTCCAGAAACACTGCCCAGACTCTGTTTCTAGAACACTCCCATGTACAAGGTGTGCACAGAGAAGGAAAGTGAGATGTGCCCCAGAAAATTGCCCTGGAAATGATGTATTTAAATGCTTAGGTAATGCAGTGGTAAATCCTGTATGAAAACTGTGTTTAACCAGGAAAGAGCATAGGGTAATATATAGACTTGCTGCTTTTAGGTATTTCCAGAGTCTAACTACATTTCATATTCTCCTCATTAGTCAAAATTTCCATAGCCTCCTTTCACGTCCGTAATTTCATCTGTCATGTGCAGCAGTAGAGACTGAGACTGGTTTTCAAACATAATTCTAGGAAAGTGTCCCCCACTTTAGCCTCTGCCATGAAATACAGCAGAGAAGAACATTTAAAATAAGACGTCAATTATAGAATATATGCAAAAAAATGAAATGCCAGAAGCCTTATGGAGGAGGCTTGCAGACATCTTTCCTGTTCTGTCCTGTAAAGGGAAGTGACGAGAACCCAAGTTGGTAAAAGTTTTGTGAGAAAGATGCCAGAACCTTCTGTCATAATCTCTTCTCAAAGGCTTTAGCTAACAACAAACAAGTTCTGTTGCAACACAAGCCAGGATAATGTGTAAATACACAAAATTCATAATGTCCAAGTCAGTCAGGATGTAAAACAAACAGTTTAAATAAACTCCCCATCTCTTCCCGGTTCTGTCATAGTGGTGGAAGGTAGATCCTTCCTTCTATGCTTAGGTTAACTCATTTCAGTTGTTTTGTGGACTGCCAACACCTCTAGCAGTGCCCCTCAGTCTCTCAGATGGTTTATTAATTATTTCTCCATTTCTTTCAGTGTGCATTTGTTTGCTGCCTGTTTGAGTTTAAGCTTTTTTGCTTTGTGCTGTGGCCTTTTCTCTCACAAGTCCCAGGGCCGTGGCTCAGTTGCTGCTGTGCTGTGAGTGCTGACTGAGCTGCCTGGATGCTGAGGGAGAAGCAGCTCCCAGCCCATGGGCCCCTGTGCAGCTGTGTCTGGCACTGGGGCAGGGAAGAGCTGCACTGCAGACATGGATCTGAGTAGCTCTGGATGTTTTGATCTGTCTTTAGAAACCTGCTCACCTCTGTGGTTATACCCATCACAGGCTTTGCAATACTGGTATTTCTGTTTATTCCCTAGCATAATCAAAACATGAGTGTTCCTCAGTAAAAATAATTGGTAATTGATGCAATTGCAATATTTTTAATATTCATGTTGCTACTGTCCCTTAGCCAGCCTCAGATTTGCTTTGTTAAACACTCATGCACATTGAACAGAGATATGAATTGATATACAGAGTTTTGGCATTGGTTGGGTTTGTTTGGGGTTTTTTTTTTCCTTCCAAGTGGTTGCAATTACTTCAAAACCCATCCATTTCTGTTATTCAGATGTTGAACTGCATTAGACAAGTGCAGGCTCAGGACACATTCGGCCCAGAAAACTCCCACCTGGAAATGCAAATTACATCTTAAACCCCTTCTTCCCCATCCCTGCACACTGTGGGTAGTCTCCTCTGGACAAGGCAATGAGATCAAAACCATACCAATGCTCTGGAGAGGGGAAAGGCCCAGAACTGAATCTAAAGCATCATTATGGGCTCGTTCAAGCTGCTGATTGTCAGAGAAAACTGAGCCTTGTACCGACTTGCTAAAGGTACTTTTAAGCCATTAGCACATCATCATAATACTGTAGGAGTTTGGAAGGGGGGAAATAAGCCATAAAAATAGTTTTCTGTGACTGTAACTTGATCTGGGGAATGACAATATGTTCTGAATGCTGTTTGTGTAGTTCTCATTATGACTGTGGCCTTAGATAATTAGTTAATAAAGAAGGCTATGGCAAAGCCTATGTCACTGCTTTCATCATATGCTGCAAGTATTTCAGAGGTCAGGAATGAATGGCAGAGTCAATGAGGTCTCTTTGAACTCATTTGCCCCTTAATTCTTCTATAATCTTTAAATCTGTATTCCATTACCTCTAAAACATTTGCTGAACATGATTCTATGTCAGTTAAGATGCATATTCCTGGGTTCAAATAACCTCCACTGCCCTCTCTTCCTCTCTGTGGCCTCCACTGGGTTCCACTTAACTGCATTTCAAGCTCTGCAAGATGTGGTAGCTATTTGTGAAAGCAAAATCATGTTATTTCTTCTTTTGTGATAATGGCTGGCTTCTTAAGTGTTTTCTGTCAGGTGTTGATTTTCCTCATTCAGTATTCCTGGTATTGATGGCTTTCTTTTCTCTATTCTTTATGAAAGAACTGCTTGAATTTCATTCTTTTGCCTTACCAAGCTCTGCTCAATTCAGTGAAACTGTTGAGACGAGTAAAACAGGAGGACAGAACTTCTACATAATGTTATGGTCAGTGTTTGGAGTTTAATCTGCAATGTCTTTTCATGTCTCTTTTCTTAACCTGATGATAAGTGATTGTGTGATGATTGTGATTCTGTTGACTCTGGGCCTATCTCATTTTTCCACGATCATGTGGCATTTTCTATGTTTATAATGAGCAGTTTTTTGTTTCTTGGTAGTTTGAGGGTTTTTTTTCTTTTCTGCCCTTGATAGATGGGACTGAATGTCTTCTCAATGCCTTTCTCTTGCATTATTCCTTGATCATTCTTAGACTAAGACTCTGTTCTGGTTTTTCATCTCTCATTTCTTCTCCTGTGTGTTGTTACTCTCTGGATGTTGGCATTGCATTCTCTTCCTCCATGGGCTTTCATTTGTCATCAGTCCCATTTGGCTGTTGATTGTCCTTTTCTCACTCCAGCTACACCTCTAGCAGCTCCCTCAAAAGATCTTTCTTCCTCCTTCTGTCTGAGAGTGGAACACAGAACCTCTCTTTTCTTTGCACCTTTCCAGTGAATATTCTTGTCCCTGATTAATTGTATTGGTGCTAATGGAATTCCGTGGCTCTCTCTTTGTTGAAGACCATTAGATCAGAACATTTCAGATCTGATTCCTTCGGACTGAATTAAATCTTCATCTGGTCTCATATCCTGTGGATGTCTAGTCCATCAACACAACTGCAAGAGCTCTTACTTGTGTGTGTCAAGGGAATCTGCCTCACATTTTCATGCCTTGTGTGTTAGCAGAGCAAGGTCTGTGCAGATCACTGAAGTTGTCCATGTTGCTTTTGTTTTTCTGTTGTTTCCATGGATTCTCCTGTTTGTTACAAGCTCTGTTTCTGCCTGTTAGTTCCATTACTTAGAAGTCTTGCACGTGAACCTTGAGAGGGACCTCTGTGGAGTCAATTGTATTTGTACTGAATTTTGTACCAGTTTTTAGTGTTTCTTTCTCATGCCTTTTATATTCAGAAAGACATATTCCGTTGTATTACAATCTCTGGGACTAAGTAACATTAGCTCAGGGAGTGTTCCTTTGTCACACTTCTGCTAAGAAAACAACAGTCCTCCAATCTTCCACGGTCTTTCAGTCTCCTCAAAAGATCAGTTGCTGGATTTTGACTTATCCAACTTCCTTTTTAGCCCTTCAATACTTATGTTATTGGTAGAAAATATGAGTTCTTTTTCATCTTACTTAAACTAATTTTACACCTGTATATTCCCACTAGCATAGACTTAATTTACTGTGAAGTGAATGAAATCAGAATCAGGGCCACTGAATGTATAAAACATACTTGGGTTTGCAGGTCTGATTAGCTGTGAAATGTTTCATGGCAATTTTGAGTGCAGGATGGTATACAATGACACACTGTTTGGTGCTCTGGGACAGGCAGGCCTGCAGGGCCCACAGGGGACAGGCAGGAGAGCTCTGTAAAAATGAGAGAGGTGACAGAACAGCAAGTGAGAAGAAGAGAGAGGGAGAACGTGAGGACGGATAGAAGAATGTGTAAATGGACTGATGAATGATGAGAGAATGCACAGCTGAATTAAAGAATGTGTGAGCTGATAGATGGGAGATTGGGCAAGCAGACAGCAGAACCAAATGCATTTTAGGACTTGAATAAATTTTCCAAAGAGTTATAAAGAGGAAAAAAGACTGCATGGGATATAAAGATTAAATAAAGGGCTCAAAAGATAAGGGCATTTGCAAGCAGGCTGGCAAACATTACAGTGGCATGACCAGGAGAACATTGCTGAGCAATTAAGGGAAGGAGAAAGGCAGCTCTGGCTTGCATGGAAAGGCTTGGGGGAAACTCATGAGTGACACAGGTGTGGCAGGGAAAATCTAGCAGTGCTTTGAACTGCCCTCTGGAGAAGCTGGCTTTTCCTCTGGGATTGTCCAGGGAGGTTTCTAGGGCCATAGATGGTCTCTGCTCTGTGCATGTTAACGTGGATGGATGTGCAAGCATATTTCTTATATTCTTACTTTGTGGCCTGGATTGAGAGCCCACCTGTGGCATATGGGTGCAGACTCTCCAGGGCTCGTGGTGTACTCAGATATTCATGTTTCCTGAAATAACTTTGGAAGTCTAAGGAACAGCTCGAGTGGTGTAAGCTCTTAATCCTGGCACTGAAATCAGTTCCCTTAGATTAGGCAGTGTAAACCTCCCAGGTCATGAGATGCAGCATCCTCAGAGCATGGAACTGGAAGTGATCTCTTCGGTACAGCTTTTGGGAGATTACTTCGATTTCAGTAGAGGGGACTGGGAACACTCTAATGAACAGTGAGAATCAGCAGAGGTTTTTTTTCTCTATTCCTTGTCTACTTCTTTCCCTTAGAAAACCTTAACTCAGGGGAAATACTGGTAAGAACTCTCTGTGTTGTCTTTGTATGTTTTGGCTGGAAGACTGAGGCTGTCACTTCTTACGCAGTCTTAGCTGGAATTTACTACTGGAAACTAGTCTGAGTTAAAATTAAGTGCTATTTTTGACTGGTCAGATTTTATTCTCCATCTGCTACATAATCTGTTTTGCCATGGTGCTGCACAAATGCTTTGCTGGGATGAGAAATGAGGTTGTTAGGGACAGAAAGAGGCAGCTGTCAAGTAAATCTGCTTTTTGTGAGGGCAGTGCTACCTTAAAAGAGTGTGTGAATCTATAGACAAAGATGCTTCTTACTTATAGTAACTTTTAATTTTTTTTTCCAAACTGATGATGTAACAGACTTCACCATGGGGCAAAAGAGGAGGGCAGAGCTTTCTTGGACTGCTGTCATGCAGCAGGTCCTACGTGACAGCATAAACCAGCATGGGCAAGGGATATGTGCTGGTGAGGGACCACTGGGTGGCTTCATGATCTTTTGGGCATGGTAGGAGCAGGATCTAAGTCATTCTTACTCCCTGATCCCCAAAGGGAGAATATTCCTGTGTTAACTCAACATGAAGCAAACTCATTGTAACAAAACTCATCCACAATACATAAAGATTTGTGATCAATGCACATTTATTTCTCTTTATAATTCATGAGCATTGTTTTGCCAGACTAAATGATCTTTTTTGAGTACTGAAGCCATCCTATCTGATTGCTGAAACCAATCAATATCACTAAAAACATAAACTATGACAGTGATCATTCATAAAGGCCTATTTTCTGCAGGTATTGTTCTGGTAGGCAGCAGAGCTGTAGAGGTTGTTGCATGTTTAAAGCAAACTGTAGTGTACAAATAAATCCAAACTATAAGAATTCTCTTCTAAGAAAATGGTTTCTGAAATATATTCCTAAAAATTCCATTAATCTATTACATGAATTTACTATCTATCTTGTGCCAAGAGCTTTGTGAAGCAGAACTGCTTCCTCTTCACCCTGTGCCTGAGTACAGACATCCACATCTGCACTACTGGGAGACAGACTAAGATGTTCAATGTTTCTGTTGAGGAGTCTGTGAAGCTTTCAGGGCTTCATTTTCTATAGAGTGAGATGACTTTTTTAGTGTCTTACTTCTCCTGGATTAATAGTGTTCAAAAGAATCCAGGTAAAAAAGAGGTACAAATAAAACTCCATGCTATTTTATTAAACTTTGCATAGTCAGGATATAAAGTAGGATTTGATCATTTCACCCAGGAGCTGAAGCTGGTGATCAACAAATGTCTGATCTTGGCTCAGAACAAGTATGGTGAACAAATTGTGCTCCAGGGAGATGCATGGCTTGAATTATGGAAGTGCTGTAGAGGTCACACGTGAGATATGGTAGTGAAGGTGATTTGCTCTGGTGCAGTTCTTAATACACTTCCAAGTAGGAAGGATAGGAATTTAATTTTAGTAAACTCCAAGATTTCTTTCCAACTTAAAAAAAGGTATTGTCATGCCTTCTGTGACTTTCTGAAGTGTCTGTAAATAGCTGAAATAGATTAGAAAAAGTTCAATGCTGAGTAGTTGTCCTTGCTGATCTGATGGTGGGGGTGGCAAGACATTAGAGGCACTGATTAATAATCTACACATCCTCACTAGTCATGCAGACCTTTGTGGTCATGCAAGATTAAAGGTCCTGGCAAGGCTGATAATGGTCCCATGTCCTCACTCAGTTTTTATCCAATCTGTTGCCTGAGAAGGATTTGTAAGGGGTACAATTATAAGTCAATAGGGTGCTAAACTTTAGAGTTAAGTGACAGGGAAAAGGAGTATAAACTCCAACACTCCAAACCCTTATGATCTACCTTTTGTCTCAGAGATAGTAAGCCAGAACTATCTGCTGGAACTAGTTTAGGATTTTATACAAAATAAAAAGGCAGGGAGACCTGGGTGTCTTAGTGTTTATTCTTGCCAATTATATTCTGAATATTTCTCTGTCATGCTTTTATTGGTGCTGGCCTGCTGTTCTTAGCAGTGTCAGTTACCGAGAATTTTAGAATGACCTGGTGAGACTTTCACCCCTTTTTTGATCAATTAAAACTGGATGAGCTGCCCCTTAGTTCATAGTTACAAGTTTTAATGATTGGTGAGGTATCTAGTGAAACGTTCCAGAGAAGACCACAGTAAAATTGTTGTCTGAGTTGTTTTTTCAGGTTCCAAGCACAAGAAATGCACTAAATTTATCTTTTCAGAGCAAAGCTCTGCAGAAATCATGGGAAACTTTGCAGGTCATAGAATAACTTAAGGAAACCAGGGACTCACCATGTTATAACTCCCATGGTGTGTCTGTACCGTGTGCTACAAGAAAAAGCACCAAATGTTAGAAAGCACAGGGTCAGAACAGTCACTTAAAAGCAAATGGGCCCAAGGTAAGTTAGGACAGCACTCAGTGCACTGTGCTGGGAGTGCACAACTGGACACACATCCCTCCTTTTGCAGAAGCTGTGGTGGGTTTATCAGTAAACTCTCCCTCAGTGTCCCAGTTCCGGTGCTGCCCAGCCTTGCTCTCCAGCACTCTACACTCAGGGCGTACCTGTACAGAACATCTGTCCTTGCCTTCCCCCTGCCCCCTGCAGCCCTAAGAACACCCCAGCCTTGCTCTCTGGGGGCAGATGTCACTCTCCAGGGTCTGCTGAGAATCCTTGAGTCAGCCCTAGAGCCAGGCTGGTTGGTCAGAGCACAGCACCGTGTTGGCACAGCCATCCTGCTGCTGGGAGCAGAAATGAAATCTGTGTTGTACCACAGACAGGCGTGCTCTGGTGGAGCTGGGATGTGGATCTGAGCAGTGGCATTCTGCTCTGCTGGTATTCCCTGTCAGGCACTGGGTATGAGCTCTGGTTAGCACAATTCCAGCCAAACAACAGCCAAATAAATCCACTTATCAAGAAAACAGCCTAATTGTCTGTTAGGTACTATGTATTTCTTTTCTGGACTCTGTGCAATATTATGTTAATCTTGTTTATGTTAGATTTTGCTAAAAAGGCTTCCTTTAAACTAAAGACTGGCTATTCTGCTCCCCACCAAGATAGATGTAAAAGTAGCTCATGTGCTAGGCCTGTGTTTCTTCTACACACCTGCAGAGTAGGGCAATAGTCAGTAGCTAAAAAAAAAAATTTGATGGATAGCAGCAATTATAAACCAATAATATACGGGAAACAGCAAAGATTGCGAAGAATTTCCTGCCATATGCATTTAGGAGGCATCTGGACTACATCTGGGAAAGAACACACTCAGGGAACTGCAGCTTGCTGGAGGTGCATGTCTGTGCTATCAAGAATAATGATAAAATGGTGCTATTCGTGTTTACTTCGTTGTGTGTTGAGGGGAGGCATGGAATACTCAATAGGAAGCATTTCTCCAAACAGATGGAGTACAAGGCAGCATTAATTGGCTGAGGAGTAGGGGAGATCACCTTGTGAGCTGTTTGCTCATTTTATTGCTTAATCATATTCAAGATGATTGATAACATCCCTCAAAGAGTGAGGTTCTGTGATTGTGATTAGCATAAGTGGTGACATGTAAATATGACCGACCTTAACATTTACATTTTGGCTCAGTGGCCACAGGGACAAGCTGATGTGGAGGAATGGATATTGCTAATGAGTCATTAAGAACAAGGAGGGTTGGAACCCAACTGAAAGTTGTGCCTGCTGTGTCACCAGAGCAGAGTAATTTCTTAAAAAAGATTTGGATGCCCGTTGAGAAAATTGTGGCAGGAAGGAGAAGATTATTTCTTAAAGAGTATTTTCTAATGTGTGGAAACCTTTCAGGTGGTGCCTTTTTTCTTTCGTTTTCTTTTTTTTTTTTTGGCATCCCTCTCCCCTGATGAAAACTGGTTATGGACTTGACCCTCTGAAGGACAACTGAGAGTTTTGGTCAACTGGGTCTCATCAGTTTATATGCACATTCCTGTAAATATTGAAACAACTCATAGTTGTCTGTGAGGATATTTAAAAAGAAAAGAAAAAAAAAAAAAACCAAAAAAAAAAACCAAGCTAGGTTTCCTAATTCTACTGAAGTAAATTCCAAGAGTTTTCCACTAGTGGACACTGGGCTTTTATCTTGGCCCACTTGTACTGTCTGTCAGAAGAAGCAGCTTGAAAATGCCTTTACACCAGACTACCAGTAAGATGTTCAAAAGTCTCAGTGCATCTCTCTTCTGAGGGTCATTGTAAGGGGCTTCTCTTGCAGCCTTTAAAATTCCAACCTTCAGCTAATAAATTTGACTTCATGAGTACACCAGGGGGACAATGATGACTTAGCTTGTATTTTTAGACAGGCCCTAGGCTGATTCTTTGTTCTATCAAAGATTATATGTTCTGGAAGTTACTGTAAAATATATTTCTGTTTGATCTTCCAAGGCTTGCAATTACTCTCATATTTTCTTTTCTGCACAAAGACTGATGCAGGCAAAAAAGAAAATGCTTATTTTAAAGGAAACTTATTTTACTGGAGATGAGCAACAGTTTGTATCTGATGGATGAGTTTCATGATAGATTATTCCAGAGCTTTGGACATAACTTGTGGGGGTCTAAAATTCATGTGTGAGAGAGGGGGCAGGATGCTGTGTGCTGTAGTTAATCCATACTTGTCAAGAAATTGCAGCAGAGGTCAACTGCTGGATCCTTTAATAACCAAGGTGTTACATTAGCACTAATTACATCCAATCCTTCTGCTCTGTAAGTGTCCATCCCTGGAAGGAATTCAGAATAATTATGGACCCAAGAATCATTCTGAAGCTGAAAAAGAAAGACTTTCGACTCTAAGAGCAATGTTTTTCCAGGTCTCCCTCAGGAAAAAATATTGTTTACATCTGAAACCTTTCTGGCAGGGTTTAAAAGACTAAGTTGCCATTTTTTTTCCTCGCTGAACTGGCCTCTAAACACAAGTGGGTTTTAGTCAAGCTGTCAAGATTGATAGTTCTTTGAGTTGTAACCTGCCTGTGGGGTAGCATGGTTCAAGAGGACTGGTAGATCTGCCTTATTACAAACCTCTGTGGTCCTTGGGAAAAGGAAATATGTTTAAAAGCTTTTATTTCCTTGCTTCTCTGTGTGTTGTTCCCATTTACACAAGTGTTTGTAGGATTCTGTAGCTGGTTCCTGCTGAGTGCTCGACTGCACCTGAATATCGGCTGTGAAACCTGGGCTGTTCTCACCTCCCTACCCCTGCAAACGGGCAGGTAACTGGACAGAAATACCTTACTTTTTTCCTGCTCTTCTGGGGAGGAAAGGGCTTGAAAATCCAGGTGAAGTACTGCAGGAATTAGAGGTACCTGGAGATTTCTGTGGGGAGCACAGGCTGGTTATTCTGGCTCTGCTCCCTGCTCACTCCACACTGTCTGCTGGAGCCTGGGCTGCAAGTTGGTGACTGCAGATGTTGCAAGTCTGTCTAATGCACCCCAATTCCCAAAGTGGCCTTTCTGCTGGCCCGTGGCCATCCAAAAGGTGGCTGGTCATATCTAAACACAACTCTCAAGGATATATCATGCCTGGTAACACTTTCCATAGGGTCCAGAGAAGTGCACAAAAGGAGAGGAAATGCTGCTAAAAATAAATGCAAATATTATTAAAAAATATAATGTTCTGATTAAAGTTATCAACACAACAGGATATGCACAGTCATCTAGAGAGCAGATGACTTACTGTTATCATAAGTGGAAGTGCTACCCCACTATGCAGTAGAATCAATTATTTTCCTTTTTTTAACTTCAGGCCTGCTGATCCTTGTGTGCTGAGGAGGTGGACTCCATACAGACTTGTTTTCAAGTGAAAAAACAATCAAAGGGCAGAGAGGTAATATAAGAGTATCTGAGAATACTTAACATGTTGCCTGGTTTTCTATCTCTTTGAAGGCTCAAAGGTGAAAAAGTATAATTTTAAATAATATTTTTTGTTGTTACTAAATGTTAATTCTAAGTATATTCAACCACCTTCCTGCAAGCATGTGTGTGGGACACAGAGAATTGGAATTTTGCTTTTGCAAAATCCTACAGCCTCAAGCAAATCCCATTTTCTTATGACTACCCTGGGCTTTAATTTTGCTTTTCCCCCCTGCAGTGCCCCAGCCAACCTGAGCCAGGACCCTTTCACCTGGGGTTTGTATTTGTTAGTAAATTGATGCAGCAGAATGGGCCCCCATCACTTTGGGCATCTCTGGATGTGCTTTTATTCCTGTAAGAGCATCCCAGTTGCATTGATTTCCCCCCCTCAAGTCAATATTAGGAGGTTCTTAAGGCCTGATCTTCCATGAAAGATTACTATCAGCCCCGGTGTCATTGAATTTTGTCCTCTCTCTGATTTCATTCTTGCAGTAAGACATGCATGCTACACCCTTATGTTTTCTGAATCAAACAGCCAAGTGCTGATGTTTAAATGGGCTTTTTCTTTTCCTGGTTACAAAAGAACTTCACAAAAATTTAAAGAATCAAAACCTGCCACAATAATGACTTTTTTCATCATTTGGTTAGCTCTGCCTTAAATAACTGTGGCAATGCTAGAATTGCTAACCTGTGAGATATTAACTGAGCTGCAGTCTGTATATAGGAACTATCAAACTAAAAATAAAAAATAAAAATAAACCTTTCACTCCTCACAGAGGTTGTTCAGTGTTAACAACGGAGGTGTCTGGTTCCCTGGTGCTTCCCTGGCCCCTGGCACGGTGTGCTGTTCCAGGCTGTTCAGGCACACAGGGCCCTTCCTGGCACAGCCAAGCCTCCTTCTGCCTTTTCAGCAGTGTGTGCCTTTGGTCTAGTTTTGTCTGCCTGCAGCTCTCCCTGTCAGCAGCTAATTTTTATTGATGTTTTCCTGGTTCTTCCTTTCTCCCTGTTGATTGATCCTCCTCACTCCGCTCCCTGCTGGAGCACAACCCACTGCTGGAAGTGGCCCTCGTGGAAAGCCTTGCTGGCTGTGTAGGATGGGGACAAAGGACACCCTCCATCCTTTAGGGATGGCTGTCACTAGAACTGCCCATCGGGAGAGCAGAAGAGCAGGGAGCCAGCTGGTTCCTTACGAGCTCCTCACAGCAGAGCTACTGCAGCAGCACAGCTCGTGAGCATTCTCAGATACTACTTATTTCTCATTCCTGCTCTTCTGAATGACATTTGCAACACTTTCTCCTCCACTCTGCACGGGCTTTCTTCTATCACAGTGTTCTGGCATTTTGTTGTTTCATTGAGGGCGAGGGGCCCTTTCTGATGCCATTATCCATTCTGGGTTGTGGGCCATGCTGCCAAGAGCCCAGCCCTAACCTAAACAGTATGGTTACCCCAATAAACCAACCCAGCAACATGTTTTCAGACCAGGAAGGACACGAGACATTGCTATACTGGATTTTTAAATCTATTGCTGTCCTAAATCTTCCATGGTATTGATTTCCTATAGGATAGATATCCTTTTGCATTGGTAAACTAAATTAATGCTGCCTGTGAAAGCCTGGCCCTTCTCAGAGTCTGACAAAAACCTTCGGTAATCTCAATGGATCCAGGATTTTGTCCTGTTTTTTATTTGGATTTATAGTAGAATAATTATCCACAAAACATGTATTTTGTAATCCTGTTTTGTACTTCTGCAATTCCAGTCTTGACAGTCTCTGCCAGCATGAGAAAGAGCACTTCAGAGGTCCCAGCTGGGGTTCCTGGCCTCTGTGGGATGACACCAGCCACACCTTCAGCAGCACAGGCAGCGCAGCAGACGGGAGCTGTTATGCATTTTTAAAAGAATGTGTAAACAGAACCAGCGGGGAGCCATGCAGTGTTTTTTGTGGTCTGTCATGAAATCATAAAGAGCTCTATTTCTCTGCCCTGACCCTCCAAAAGTCTCAGAGCCTGGGCCAAGAAGCTGTCTAAGGCTATAGATAATGTGGTAACATAAGGATTTCAAACAAAACAAAGCTGAAGATACAATCAGTGGAGAATGCACAGTGTGCGTAGTGCCTTGCAACTGATGAGCTCAGAAGGGCCTGATGTCCTTGTCTTTTTAAAACCTTACCAATAGTGTCCCATTTGAGCAGGTGTTGCCCTGCAACAAACATGAGAAATTCCATATTTTATAGCTTTAAGATTTCTTCTCTCCTTTCCTCAACAGCACTATTAAAATTATAATGTTGGCTTCTGAAATAACACAGTAAAGCCGAACTTGCACAGTTCTGTTTTCTTTTGGGACTCTGGTTTTGATTGTTTTCCCTGAAGCCAAACTGTTTAGTGGAGAAGCTGCCAGCTGTTTGGTTCAGCCTAAACTCCATCAATTTCCCTGCATGGAGCTTCATGGCTGTGCAGCGTTCTCTCTCTGCTTATTGTTCTCACAAGCTGCTGATCAAACTGCTACCTCAGAGCTCATGAGTGTAGCTTCAGGAGGCATCTTCCTGAAGTAGTAGTTGCAAGCTCAAATTTCTGAAAACACGTTTGAATATGGACATGGTTCAGGAAGTCATCTAAGTGCTTTATGGGCCAGCAGAGACATTGTAGTTTGCGTTTTGGGGGAAGGCTCTGCAACTTTGTTCAATTGTAGTGTACACCAGTCTGCTTCCCCACTTCAAGCTCTGATGCACTTCACTTTGTTGTGAAGTCAAAGGGGTTTTGTGCTCTTGTTAAGCTTTACGTTTGACAAAAAATATAAAAGGAGAGAAATGTGAACACCTGTGTGGAAATCACATGTAAGGCCAATCTGCTGAAGGTGTTTGTTTTGTTTGTTAAGAAACATCTGGCTTCAGCACAGTCACCTGCTATGGCATGCTCTGAGAAAGTGAACATTGCATGAACACTCCTGCTGTTCCCTTCTGCCCACTCTTACACCTTCTTTGTCAACCCAAGGAACATTTTTGTGCCTGCTTACCAGCTTTCAAATTGGTTTTGTAGATTATATGTTAGAGAATGATCAAGCACACATGGAACACGAAAAGCCTAATAGAATCCTAAACTAGAATCATAGAATGGTTTGGGTTAGAAGTGTTCTTTAAAGACTGTTTAGTCCAGTGCTCCTGCAATGAGCAGGGACATCTTCAGCCAGGTCAGATGGCTCAGAGCTTCATTCAGCCTGGCTTTGAAGGTTTCCAGAATGGGGTGTCTGGTACCTCTCTGTGTAACCTGTTCCAATGTTTCATCTCCCTAATTGTAAAAAACTTCCTTATACTTGGTCTGAATTCTCCCTCTTTTAGTTTAAAACCATTACCCTTTGTCCTGTTGCAACAGGCCCTGCTAAAACAGTCTTCCCTCATCTTTTTTATAAGCCCCCTTTAAGTACTGAAATCTTCAATGAGGTCTCCCCAGAGCCTTCACTTCTCCAGGCTGAACAGCCCCAACTGTCCCAGCCTGTTCTCACAGGAGAGGTGCTCCAGCCCTCTGACCATCCTTGTGGTCTCCTCTGGACCTGCTCCAACAGTTCCATGTATTTCCTGTGCTGAGGACCCCAGAACTGGATGCTCACTGCAGGGGGAGGTCTCAGGAGGGCAGAGAAAAGGGGAAGAATCACCTCCCTCGTGCTGCTGGCCAGCTTCTAGGCAGTGAGGTTAGGAATCTGTTGCAGATCTGCTCAGGACTTAGACTGCATTATCAGGAATGCAGAGTAAGGGCACGGAAGCTATAGTGTCTTGGTGGGATAGAAAGGATGAATGCTCAATGTTTAGGTTCCCTGAAATGTGCACCTAGTTGGGTGAAATCTGCCACTGCATAGAAGCCCCCAATTTGAAGTATCAGTATTTTGATTTGTAAAACATTATTTTGCAGTTCACTGCTCTCCTTTCCCACCTCCCTCTCTTCCCCTTTTGCATTGCTGTGATAGTGCATTAAAACCCCTGCAAACGCACTGAACTCATGCAATCCTGGTGGAGCTGCAGGCTCAGATCCATCACAATACTTCATCGGATTTACAGTATGATTGTGTCTTATTTAAATCCCAACTCCTAGCTAAAGTTCACATGGTATTGCCAAATTGCCTGCCTGGGAGGAAGGGTAGCCAGGAGCCACCCTGAGAGCACCACACTGAGGAGTGTTTCGCAGCACGGGGGGAGGACAGAAGTGTTGATCTGTGTTGGTCTGACATGCAGGTGACTTCACTTACCCTTCTCGAACCGCCCTGATTTGCATTCCTGCTACGAGCAATCAGGATGAAACTGGAGCTCTCTCGGCTTCTCGGTGGGAGTCTGGCCAGGATCTCTTCAGGCAGCAGTGATTTCATGTGCTGTGTCAGCAGCCCTTTCTGATTTGAGGATACATTCCACACTCTGTCTTGTGCCTTTGTCAGGTGATGCAGGGCTTTTCAACCACTCACTGGATTAAAATGTACACGGGTTTTTTATGTTGTGTGCTTTTTTTGGTGTTGATTTTGTTTATTTTTGAGGTTTTTTAACCTTTTGGCAAAAAAAAGGTTCAAAAACTTGCCAGAGGCACGGTACAGAGTACCCCATATCTGAAGTGCAGAACTCGGTCTTCCTGGCCAGTGAAGGTTTGATTCTGAGCTCAGTGAAGTGGGTTCTCTTTTAAACATGGCATCACCAGTTTCTCTACAAGGCAGAAGTTCCTGGTACCAGCAAGTTGGAATTATTACAACAGCATTTTCAGGAAACTTTAGTACCCACAGCAGCTCCAACACTGCACAAAGGAGCTCTTTTATCTGAACAATCTGGTAGCAAAACATCCAAACATCTTTGAGAAGTGTCCCCTCATCTTTGGGGCAGATTGTGAAACCACGATGGAACCCCCAGGCTAAAATGTTGTTCAGCATTAGTCTGGTGCTCATCTGAAGACCACAGCCACTCAGTGCCTGGGAGGCAGCTGGGTCAGGGCAGGATTTCTGGCACCTTTTAGAAGGACAGCAGGACTGCAGCTGTGCCCTCCTGCTACAGGGCTTGTAAGGAATAAAATTCCTTCTTTGCTCTCTGGCATTAGCTCTGACCAGTCTTGTCTTCTGAGTGTGGGAAGAAATAGAACCCAGCATTTGTGCTGGGATAAACTTCAGATGGTTTTGTTCTCCCTGTTCCCCCCTCCTATAAATATTGTGATTAGCACTGATTTTTCTTTATTCAGCAGCTCTGCCAGACACAGTAATTTCTGATATCTCTGGACATACCTTGATTTCTGTCATGTTGTCCTGAAATCGACCTGGGATGCTTCTCATAGGACATGACCTGCCAAGAACCCCTGGCTAAGTTTTATATGCTCTGTGCCACTTGTCAGTAGACAGGTGTGAAGATGTGAGTGTGGACCAGGGAGCTTCAGAAGGTCTTGTGCTGTTGATGGTAATGTTGACAATGGCAGAAAACAAACGCAGAAGTTGCAGTAGAATTTTTAAACCTATGTAATCATGACATTCTGGTCCCAAGTACAGAATTACTGAATATTTTCTAGCTTATTTGAAATAATATATATAAGTATATATATACATATATGTACATAAAAGAGAGTATAAAATCAATGAAAATTTGTCTGCAACAGCACTTATGTAATGTGTGGCAGGGCCCGTAAGCATAGCCTCCATATATTTCGACTTCTTGATACGAATACCAAAATAGAGAAAAACCAGAGAAAATGTATTGTGATTTTTAGAAAATGATTGATATGTTGCACTATTTATGCCAAATTTCACCTTGGCATGGTCCTGACATTTTGTGATGTTAAACTTCAATGAAGACAGGAGACAAATGTTTCTCTCTTGCCCTCTGCAAGAAAGTGAAGGGAGATGGTAAAATGAATACAGCTTTATTTCTACCTGATGAGGGAATTCTTTTCCAAAATAGACTTTTTCACATTTATTGAATTCCTGTATAAAAAGTATTCTAGGAAATTTGCAAAACATTTTTCAAAATCTTTTCCAGCTAGATTTATTTGTCCTATCAAGATACTTTTCTTATTTATTTGGTAGTTCAAAGTAGGAGGATATTTCCTCAGTGAATTCAGTAAAGCTGGGATTTCCCTTGAATTCCATAAACTTGAAGAAATAAATGGCTAAATTCTAGAAATTAAGCACCTTGAAAATATCTCTGACTAGATCTGAGACTCTTCAGCAAATGCATGGGAACAAAGCAAATCCCCAATACATTAATAAATACCTGCATCCTAAAATGGTTAATTAAAGTTATATAATACCACATTTAAAATGAATACTGATAGACAAAGCACCTTCTCTCTGCCTCTGTGTTTGAGGTGGTCTCTGACACCCATGTCCAACCTCTCCAGCAGTTAACAAACTTTGAGAAAAAATCCTTGTGGTTTGGAAGTTCAGGAGAATCTTGGTTTAGTTTTGCTGCGAAGTTCTGTGTTTAATATCTTCCACTTGGAGCAAGCAGGAATTTGTTCCTGGAAAGATCCTGCCTGCATCTGTTCCCACTGTGCTCCATCTTCCAGGCTCCCAGAGTCAACTGGAGTGTCTTAAGGCACAGCTGGTGGCCGATGGGGCTCAGAGATTTTCTGTGGATAGATGTGCCATCTTCTGCAAGTCATTGCCCCTGAAGGAGCGTGTGTTAGTGTTTGATTCAGATCTTGGCTGGGGAGATCACACAGCATCCCAGCCCAGCATCCCAGCCCAGCATCCCAGCCCAGCATCCCAGCCCAGCATCCCAGCACAGCATCCCAGCCCAGCATCCCAGCCCAGAGCATCCCAGCCCAGCATCCCAGCACAGCATCCCAGCCCAGAGCATCCCAGCCCAGCATCCCAGCACAACATCCCAGCCCCGGTGCTGGGTCTGCAGGCTTGCCCCTGTGCCTGTGTGGCTCAGGCAGCTGCACCTCAAGTGTTGCCCCCAAATAAACTGGCATGTCCAAAGTGTGAAAGAGTTGTTAACACAACAAGCAAGAGTGCAGGCAAACAGTTCCTGTCAACAGCAGAGCTGATGAGGCTTGATTTCCTCAAGATGTATGTCCTGCATGGGAGGATTACACCCTGCATGGGGTGGAGGAGCTATCTCTAATAGCAGGCTAAGATCCCTTTTGCAGTCTGTCTCTCCAGAATGCTAACTCAATCTCTCTCTCCTCATTCCAGCTGGGTTTGATGTAATTTTAAGAAATTAACATCATTTGGATTCCAACCTTTTTGTCAAATTGTAAACTGACCAATAAGTTCAGCACTTACTAGTGGAGAGACAGGTGGACATGTATATCTAGAATATGATCATGGGAAGCTCAGGTTTTTTAGAACATTGTTTGTACTTTGAATGAACCAGAAGTCCTTGATGCAGGAAAATTTTCAGTGGGGTCTGTCTTGGCTGTTCATCATAAGAGAACATGATGTTGAAATTCATAAACTCAAACTGGAGAAAGAAAAGAGCCCCATTTATTCCTGGCTGTAGCTGTCATTTCCACAAAGTAATTTTTACCCCTGGTTGTATGTTGCGTTATTACAAAGAGCACGATTACGTGGAAGGTGATTTGAGATTAAACTTGCTTTTCTGAGTGGCTTGCAATAGGTGTAATGTAAGGCACTTTTCTGCCGTGCAAATGGATGTTTGCTTCTGGATTTGGTTTATGTTTTTGCACTGCACTGAACTGTGGCCGTCAGTTTAAGTATATTACATTTCTGGAAGTAGCTTAGAAGTACATTTTCAACTATACTTTTTTACATCATGTCTCTTAGGATTTGGGAAAATATATATCCACGTAGATAAAAACCTTTATGCTGTTCGCAGCAAGTGAAAATCTGATTTTGCTTATAAAATCTTTTTCAAGGCAGAAAATACTTTGAAGTGAACATATTTTTCATGGCAGACCCCAAAGGCATTATGGTAACTTGGCAATGCAGCTCTGAAATGACCAAATCTTTTGATTTGAGAATAGTGTTTGTTTTCTACCTATCACCTAAACAAATAGTAATAATGAAAGATTGAAGTGATCAGTTTGCTGGTTTTGTTTTTCTTTTTTTTTGTGTGTCTGCATTTAAACATCGCCTGGTGTGTTTCTGAAAGTCCCACACAAACAGAAAAATGAGATTGCTAATCTTGACCAAGGCCATGTACATTCTATGCAAGTTAATTCAGGTATAGGGGGTAGAAAATATGAGATCCTTCTGGTATAATTTTCTTTTTTTTTATCCTGTGGTGTTTTCTTAGATACTTTGTGTTGTTTAAAGAGGGTTTCTGCAACAGTAGCAGATTTTTCACCCTGTTTAGTATTTGTTTTAAGCTGTGTGCTGACCCTGCTTCCTGTGAGTGACGATCTTATTCATGGGGTTTTAATTCCAATCTAATCCTAACACGTACCTGAGTTGCACTTTGGTTGAAAAATGCTCTCCCCTTTTCAGGCCTGATTGTTTTTTTTTTCCTTGCATCTTTTAATTTTCAGTTAAGAATTCTGTAGTGAATGAGGACCTGGACTAAAGCCAGTTTAAAGCCATTGAAAGTCTTTTCATTGACTGCAATGGGCTTTGGATCTGACAGTAAGTGTATTAAGAAATACTTATTAGTGGGTTGTGTGTATAGCAGTCATCTAACACGGTAAAACCTTTGGCCACCTGGTCCAAATGAGACTGAAATCTGCTTTATTAACCAAAGGGAAGTTCAGCTGGCTGCAGGAAGTATTTTTGGTTTTTTATCCTCAAACAGCAAAAGCTTTTCTCCTTAATATCGATGCAGCCTGGTTCCCATTGAAACATCATCATCCTGGCAGTTTCACTACCTTGGCACAACAGAATCTTTCTCCCCGAGTCCCCATCCCAGGAACACTCCTATTGAAAGGAGACACTCGTGCCTGCATCAAAACATCTCCTAGAATAAATCGGTAGTAACACTTAAATTACTGCCTGTCACAAGATGGAACCTGTTAAACCTCTACGAAATCAAATGGTAAATTACAATAATAGGTTTAGCTGTTTAGGGGAAAGATAGATTACTCTAAAACATGATGGAGCCTTTTACCTGTAGGTTTTGTGAAAGAACAAATGTATAGGAGAAAAAGATTTTCAAGCCCCCTCCGTGTTTTTTAGCTCTTCAGCTGTCCCTAGGCTCGGTGAAGAGCGTGTTATCCTGCACAGGGCTCGCTAGATGGCAGGACAAGATAACCTTGAGGAACAGGGAATTTCCAGGGACTGAGACAACAACTGGAGTTACCGTGAAATTGAACAATTAGCAATAAAAGGGAGGAAGAAACTGAACGAGAGACAGAAAGTTTGTTTCCCCGTGATAAAAAGAAAAAAAAAAGAAGAAAAATAACAAATTTAGAGTCTTAAATTGACATTCCAACAAGTACAATACAGTAATGGCTAAATTGCACATGCAAGTGTGGAAAAGTGGAGTCTTTATTTCTGAGAGACAATGGAGCACATTATAAAGCAAATAGCTTGACAGTAATTTATCCTCGTCTGTTTTTAGTGAAGACCCATGTGTTTGAATAAGAACTTTCTTCATTGTCTCTTGGAGTTCCTCTTTCAAATAAGTCACTGGATTCATAACCTTATGGCTCTGTTGCAAGAAAACGGATCATGAGAAGGAGAGATGGAAATGGCCCTTGGGGTCATATTTTTGTCTCAGCAACGCTGGTGTTAATCCACAGTAAGGGCGAGCAGAATCTACCCCATTGTGTAATACAGTTCATTCCCTTGTCAATAGAGGATCATTTCCTGGAGTGAATTTTCAAGCTATTTGTCTGGCATAGCTGAGATGTCACTGATTTTCTGGCACTTCCTCTGGAATTGTAGTCACCAGACAGAGAGAATGTCTGTGACTTCACTCCAGAAGCAAGAGCCAGCCAAATGTGCTTTGTACAAACCATGTTTTTACCTCTCAGTGTGGGAACACACCATTCCACTCTTCACCTTGCTATCAGAACTGCTGAGAGATCTCAACTGTCTAAACAGCAAATAGCTTCCCTGTATCAGTATTGCAAAACATACCAGAGCACACAACCTCAGCCTCAGACGATGGTATTGGACTGAGTGTTGTTGGGTTTTGAAACTGGAAATCTTGCTGCTTCACAAGATTTCCACAGAAATCACAGAATTGTAGAATAGTTTGGGTTGGAAGGGACCTTAAATATCATCTTGTGCCAACCCCCTTTTCATGTGCAGGGTAACTTTCCACTATCCCAGGTTGCTCCAAGCCCTGTCCAACCTGGCCTTGAAACACTTCCAGGGATGGGGCAGCCACAGCTTCTCTGGGCAGCCTCTGCCAGTGCCTCACCACCCTCACAGGGAGGGATTTCTTCCTTTTATCTAACCTAAACCTACTTTCTGTCAGTGTGGATCCATTCCCTCTTCTCCTGTCACTACATGCCCTCTCAGAAGTCCTCTCCTCCTCTCTTGTAGCCCTTTGGGTACTGGAAGCTGCTCTGAGGCCTCTCCAGAGCCTTCTCTTCTCCAGGCTGAACACTCCCAGCTCTCTCAGCCTGTCTCCATGGCAGAGGTGCCCCAGCTCTCTGATTTATTTTCGTGGCCTCCTCTGGACCTGCTCCAGCAGCTCAGTGTCCTTCCTGTGTTGGGGTGCAGCTCTGCAGGTGGGCTCTCACCGGGAGGAGCAGAGGGGCAGAACCCCTCCCTCGCCCTGCTGGCCACGCTGCTCTGATGCACCCCACGACATGGGTGGCTTTCTGGGCTAATTTTGGAAATTTTTGGCCAAATTAAGACCAAGTGTTTATTGTACACAGGAGGCTTAGTCCCTGAGGTTCTGAACTTAGAGGAGTAAAAATTGTGAAAATTTGGTAGGAAGTTGTCTTGTAATTATGCAATAGTAAAAGCTTTAAAAGTTCATTTATTTGGAAATTTCTGATTGGATCAATTAATTATTTTAATTTGATGAACTAGTTGTTTAATGGTAATAATCATCCAGAAACCCAGTTAATAGCTGTTAAAAGCTGCTATTTTTACTGCTACTCATCTACGTGGATTTCAATGTGGTTGCAAGCATAGGTCTGAACTGAGAACCTGCTGCACTTTGAGACAGACTCTCAGTGTTCAAATTGTCCAGTAGTCTGAAATGCAAACTCATACATTCAGTGACAATGGGAAATTGAAGATAAATTAACAAATAAATACCAAAAATAGATTTTAAAAATGGCTTTGTCATCTTTCTTCTGTAAATTCTGTCTGCTGCCGTATCTGCCAGGGTCTTTGAGTGACAGGACTAATCTGGTTCCAGCTCTGCCCTATCTGGGACCAGTCTTAAGATCTATGGGAATATAGTTACCTTTGAGACTTCCTCAACTTTTCTATATTTGGTTTAAATTAACTAGCAGATTCAATGAACATTAGTGGGAATAGATAGCACAATCATACCAGTTATGTTTTGTATATTTTCTATTAAGAAGTTGGGCTAAAAAACCTAGCAAATTGACTTAAACCAGTTAAATAATGGGGCCAAAAACCCCAGTTCATAGTCCTTAAAGTCAGAATATTTAAAATCTTAGTCCTTTTCACTTGCTCTGTTTATCCAGCTTATTTCCTAACACAACTTCTTATAACTTCCCCTAGAGACTAACAAAAAGCTATCTCTGCTGGGATGTATTTGGCAACATGATTAAGCAGGAGCATGGAATATTTGGTTCCAACTCCCCCCTGCTATGAGGAAGTCACTTTACCTCATTTGTTCCATTTGTAAAATGGTGATAATGGTTGTGATGTCCTTTGTAAATATTTTATTTATGACAAGTCCTTTATAAACACCAAATATTATTGTACTGTTTGTAGGATGGAGCAACCATATCTGTGTTTTTTGAGAAGTTAAGAAACATGTTTTGTGAGTGTGGGCACTGAGAAAATCTGAACATCCTTCCAGAGTTTCTGTGCATGATTTTGTGATTTGATAAGGATGTGAGGGGAGAGAAAAGCCTAAAAGAGAGAGCAAATCTGGTAACTGCAGACAGCTGGCCACCTGGGGTTTTACAGGCTCTGGTTCTCCTGTTGGGGAATCTACTGCCTTACTTTTTCTGTCTTAAAGTTCCAAAAGGCCACAATCCATCACGGATGTCCAAGACCTCTTCTACTTGAAGTAATACAAAAGAAAGGCTCCAAGCTGCTGAAATGGCTTTCTTCATGTGGTGATGTTGCAGTTGTTCACAGCTGGGTGATAGATTTGCTGTTTCCCCACCAGGGAAACTTCCCCGTCTGAGGCTCCCCGAGGCTCACTGGCTCCAGGTCGGGGACCGAGTGGGACACTGACTGTTTCCATCTTTGCAACCCTTCAGTAGTTTCCGATTCCCTTTTTGTTCACTCTCCAGGAGGTCACACGGCTGGAAAGAGAGAAAGAGAGTTTGTCTCACAGCTCTATTTAGACCTAAGCCTGGTTAGTAGAAACAGCATTCCTCACAGTTGCAGGATAATGTAACATCATAAATAGAGCTATCAAGAATGTCAGGCAGCCTTTGTGGTTGTCAGAGCAGTGATGTTAAAAGAAAAGGGTTTTTTTTCTTCTTTTTTTTTTTTTCCTAAATAGCTTTCCTCAAACTGTCAGGAGAGCACCTGGTGAAATGAAGCTTTGCTTTAGCTGTGTAGCTTTTGTTCTTAGAGATGGTTTAAGTAATAAATATGATGAAATAATTACATAGAAAAATAACAACTTCATTTCCATCAGAACACTAAGGGGTGGTTGTGATTCTTCAAAATGTCTTGAATACTTGAGAAAATAATTGCAGCTGGGATACAGCTGAAATACTCCACACAGTATCCCAGTATCTGTGGATAGCAGAGGATGTGGAGTACCTAAAAAAGCAGGGGGAGTGAAGGTTAGATGCTCATGGTAATTATTCTGGAGATGGTTGATTGGGAATGAATCACCTCTCATCTCATTAGCATTCAGCAGCACAACTGCTGGGTGAAAAGGAAACAAACACTTGGGATTGCAAAGGAGAGGTAAAAGGGGCCGGTTTCTCTGTGGATGGTGGTTTTACAAGGAATTCACTGGAGCTTGGAATGATTCATGTGTGCTGAGGACCTGGCCCTAAGGAACCAGCTGGAACAAAAGTTAGATCTTAAGGGGGCTGTGAGGTGTCCCTGGCATCTCTGCAAAAGCAAGCAGTGGGTTTCTGGCTGCCGGGGGCCTGCCCTCATCTGTGTCTGATTTGTCAATAAATAGATCGTTTGGTTGCTTTCTACAAATGTGAGGGAAAAGGACCTTAAGACTTCCAGCAGTTTCTTTACTGGCCTTACTGTTAAATCCCCAATCCCAGCCCCACAGCTGTTTGTTCTTAATTCTCCCCACAGGAGGTGGTTTTGGCTAAAGAAGCAGCAAGGGTAAGAACAAGGTGCTTGCAATTATTGCTAATTACGGCTGTTTGGTGCCTTATGATCTCTAACTGCTGGCTTTGCATTTAATGAGGATGATTCTCACCCATCTCACCCTTTAATGCCACCTTCTGCTTGTTGGTCACAGGATGTCATAGGAACAGAAAGCCATGGGGAATTTCAAGACCAGTGTTGGAACTGCTGTGGTACCTCTGGAATAAAGGTAAAGAAAATTTCAGAGTCAGTTTGTTTCTCTCCTGCTCGTGAGCAGGTTCCCAGTGTTGATACCTCTTTCCCTTCCTGTTGTATGTGTATAGAGGCCAGAAAAAAAGGGTTTTCCTTGGTGGCTTTTGAATACCAGTGAATGAACCTCTCACTGTGATCTGCTTCTCTAGGGTGCAGTCTGGTGTGACTGAAACCAGAAGCAAAAGAAATTTCAACTCTTCCTTTTTTAATACTGTTGACTGGTGTTTTTCTCTTTCCTGGACTTGGCACTGAAGCCCTCTGGAAGTGTGTTTTGGGTTACTTGGAGTGGTTTTCTAGCTCTGTAACACCTATTCTCAATAGGCTAAAGGCTAGGACAGAGCATTTGTGGATGGTGTATACCACAGAGTGTTTCTGTTGACATAAGATACAGAAATGGTCCAAGTCTGGTTTGCAGCATAAAAGGCTGTAGTAGAGGATACAGAAGTATGGCAGGCCTCATCCACTGCCACAGGAGACCTCTGACTCTATAAAATTTTGGTGATCAAGGTTTTTCTAGCAAAATATGAAATGCTTGCTTACTAGAGTAAGAAAATTATTTTTAAAGAATGTTTTCATGCTGAGAAAAGAGGTGTAATATGCATATACTTCTGTGGGAGAGTTTGTGTGTGACTAAGAGAGGAGAGACAGCTCTGCTCTCTTATGTCAGCTGTGAAAGGTCAGGAGCAGCCGACACCCTCAGGGCTCAAATACACTTTGTTAGACCAGCCACGAGCCTCTACAAAGGGCAGTAGCCCACAAAAACTGGTGAGTTACAAGATAAGTAACTTGTTGCCTTGCATATTGAACAGCTAATGGGGAACCCAAATGCTTTTTTTTATTGGGCTTTCTTATTTTCTCTACAGGTAAAAATAGACTTTTGTTTGCTGTCCTGATTCCCCAGAGTCAATCCTTTCGTTAACAGCTGTGAATAATACGTTACAGGTTTGTAGGGTTAGCAGCATTGTTGGAGGTTAGCATGAAAATGAAGGAGCTTAATAGCAGACCTGTAAATGATAGGATGCCTAGGTCAAACACTACAGTTGCTGGAATTTGTAGCAACATCCTAAATAGAAATTATTTCATGGGTATAAAGACAAATTCCAGCACCAACAGATATTCTTGGTTTCTGCTGTGAAGTTTTTACAAATAGTACCTGGCTGTAATTTACTATAATGTACCAGAGTGAAAGCAATAAAATATGAAGGTTTTTTCCCATCCTTTCAATATCCTTCTTACTAAGGTCAATAAACCTGGTGGGTTTGTAATTATGGCAGGGACACACAGGAGTGAAAATATTGTGGTCATATTCATGCTTTGTTACTAATTAAATGAATCAAAGAGCTCTTTCTTGAAGAGCAGGAAATCCTTTTGTGAGGATATATGTTCTCAATACAGGAGAGCAATTAGGGCATCTTTCCTCATTCCTCCTCTTTCTCCTCCTCTCCTTTTGTCATTCCCCCTTCATTTTGTCTGAAAGCAATTTCCTCTTAATTAAAAATGCTTCTTTTCCAGTTGAATCCAGGATGCCAATATAGCCCTGGTCCCCATTGTTTGGGTTAGTTAACTTTCTGGAAGGGAATGGGAATTTGAAGGTGAGGGAAATACTTTAATAGGGCATTTTAGGGGATTTCAGGAGATTGAGCTATTTAAGGTCTCTTGCTCAAAACTCCTCCCTCTTGATGCCTGGCTGGCATGGTAAAGACTGGTTTCAGAGCAATATTACCTTCTTGACTACTGTATAAGTTTTGGGGGCTGCTTGTAGAGGTTATGGATTGGGTTTGGTGCAACCCAAGGTCTTTCTTTCTGTCACTGCAGCTCTGGAGCATCTGTGGTGTTTGGCTGTGGCTGCAGAGCTGTGTTTTACTTTAACACAGCCATGTAAGAGGAAGATGATTACCTTACTGTAAGGTGCATCTAGCTTCTTGATGCACAAGTGTGTGCTTTCTTCAGAGGTGTATTTGTGACCATGTACTTGCACAAGGATTGCTTCTCTCCTTGGATGATTTTTTTGTCCCATTTTATTTCTTGTCTGTGGGAGTGGTCATGCACAATGCTTGTGGAGAGAAGTGATTTGTAGGAAGTGTTCATGCAAATGTCATGCAAGTCCAGAGAACAAATTATCTAACCAGTTGCATGACATGTACAAAAAAACAACACGTGGCAACACAGCAACCCATGCATGAGAACTCAGAAAGCTAAAATGCTGTTTCAAAATGAAGTGGGTCAATCTGTCTTTAAAAAGGGAGACTGCTTGCACAAAAGTGGCCAAAATTGTCAGATAAATTGATCACTGCAAATGTTGTCCCTGCTCTAACCTTATTTTCTTTATCATGTAGCTCCCATTAATGAATTTTTATGAAAACTTAGTGCACATTTATAAATGAACTTACTGCTTGAACCAGGGGGCTGTGTCTCTCATCAGGAAGTCATCCTTCAGTTTAAGACAGTTAGCTTTGACCACCTTTCATCATAAAATGAAATTAATCTCATTCGTTTATTTATCAATCTGCACATTCCGTGCTGGTACAATACTGTCACTCACCTCACAATGGGGACAAAGAGGAGAAAACTAAAATTGACAGCAAATGGTGTTACTTTATTGATGGGAAGCAGCAACTTGGATTCCAAACCCCTGCTATCTTAATATTTTTTCTTTTCCCTCGTGGCTTTATGCAACATCTACTGCTCTTTTAAGCCCCAGAGGAGAAATAATGAGTGGTGGGTATGGAATTTACACTGGATACAAGCTGTATTGCTGAATAATAGGACGGTGCTGGTGTGAGGAATAGGACATCAGGGTGGAAACGGGGAGATGGGAAGGGATCGGTCTTTTGAGCTCGCACAGGAGGTGTGTGCTGTGCTCTGTGAGGTTTAGCACCCCCGTTATTTAGATTCTGTTGCCTTATGGAGCACACAGCTCTGACATGCAGAGTAGTGGTCTCAGTGCTGAAGCCTGGAGTCAGCAAATAGTGCCTGCTCAGCACTGTGGCTCTGATTTAGTCAGTAGCCTCCAAGTCAGTAAAGTAAATATACACACATTCTTTCCCTATTATGGTCAAACTGTTAGCAGAGGGAATATCATCTCCTGTCACCTAGGTGCAATTGCATTACAATAAGCTGTGAAGCACATAATCTACTTTTTTTTAAGTTGTTGTTGGTCTTTTTGTGGAACAGTTTAGTGTTGTAATTAAAACTGCAAGTAGAGAAAGCAAAAGATTGTAATTCTTCAGACGTGGGAAACTAGAGAGGTTTTACAGTGTAAGTCACTTTGAACTGACTCAGTTTTGTTGCTTGTGGGTTTTGCTGAGCTTGTCAAACAGAGAGAAATGACGTTTAAAACCTTAATGGTGAAGCAGCTGGGAATTGCTAGGCAACATAGTAGTTTCCTACATACAGTGTCATATCACTGCAATGACTTTTTCTATCAGAAATATCTTTTAAGAGTTCACCAAACCAATTTTGGAGTTTCAAACACAAACTTAAATCTGGCAAGGTCATCTTTTATTGCTGTGATTAAAAAAAAAATTCTATCTATGCTTTAAATTATGAGGATTTATAAGTAATGAATGTCTTATGGGGAAGAGGATATCCTTAGCTTTTTCCCAATAAAATGGGGAAAAAGCAACTTCTTTTTTTTTTTGGGGTGGGGAGGGAAGGAGGAGTAATAAAACTTGGTTTACAGAATTGATAAATTTGGTATGAGAATAAAAACTAGGCACTGAATACAGCAAATTTTATGCTGCACTTGAAGAAATATTTAATGACTCCTGAGAAGGATGTGAAATGAAGCATGGTTGGGTGGTCAGCTCAAAGAATTTAGTCAGGACTATTTAACCTCCATTCCAGAGTGAAGTGACTTTGTCTCTGACCTTGGGCCATTTGTTTGGTTCATGACATTAGATATTTGGAGACGCTACTCCGAGTTCTCACATATTGACTGACTCCTGCAGTCACACAGGGCCGTGCAGATGTTAGTCCTCGTGGCATAAATGTGCAGAAAGCTGTGTATTTTGTAGGGTTTCTCACTGTGACACTGCTGTGAGTCAGTGCTGCCCATGCTGCCATTACACTGTCAGCAGTGTGCACTCAATAAACAGGCAGCATAGGAGAAGGGGAAGAAAGCATTAATACTCAGTTATAATGGGCTTAAGGCCCTAAAATTTACATAATTTAGATTTTTTTATATACATGTTTCCTAGTTTCTGGTTTGATCTGAAAACACTGGGCTCAACTGGGAAGAAAAAATATCAATGAAATTTCTTTTGTCAGCTTTGGAAAACTTCACATAGACTGCCTCACAGAGAAGATGCCCTCTAAACCTCTGTGTCCAGGATTTTTGAAAGGAGTTTAGTCTTCCCTTTGCATTCAGTGATGAGGGCTGAAGCCCCCTATGCAAGCTGGGATAGCTTTAGGAGCAGCTGAATAAATATCAAGCCCCTGAATCCTTAAGTCTTGCTGTTTCACCATTGACTTAGACCTTGTAGACCTGTCTGTGTGGGAGGAAATGGAACAACTGCATTGAACTTCCATCTCTGACTTGAGCTCCACGTTTTACAGCAGTGGATCCCAAGCTAAAAGTTAACACCAGTTATTTCAGAGAGGGAGGTGCTAGGAGGACAAGCTTTGGTGCAGTATGATTGCAGGCTCCCCTCTGAAAAGATAGCGAAATTTGGGGTGGAGAGCACCACAGTGCCTAATTCCCAGTGTGTGCTGGGGAGGGAAAATGAAGATGAGGAAAGAGAGATCGGCAAGAATTGCTGTTTTAGAGGAGGGGCTGTGTTTTCATCCCCTCGGTAGGGCATTTGGAAATGGTCAAAGCCCAGCACAGGCTGACAGGTATTGCCAGTCACTTGCAGCAGCAGCAGCACCAAACTTTCAGTTCTGGCTCAAATGTTTCCATGGCTGCAGCTCCTCCTGAGTCACAGGAAACGTGTGAAATATATGCATGGATGGTCAGCGTTTGAAAACACATACAGAGAGCACCATAATTATCTGAAGGTAAACTGCCAGATACTGTGATGGAGTGTTTTAGCAGGCTGGATTCCTGAACTGACATACTCAGGTTGCTGATCCCATTTATGTGAGCAAAAAATCTGAATGACTGTCTCCTGTCCAAATTTACACAGCCGGAATTTTATGATTTTAGAAATGTGCTGTAAGGTCCCCTAGGGAGGAACATGATTAAACTTTGTCCTTGGGTAAAACACAAAGCATTATCATCTCCTCTTTGAAAGGTTTCACTAATCTCAGGACTTCAGCATGGAACTAAATTTAGAAAGTCTGGATGCCAGTGGAGGCGGTTCATGTTTTCTTTAGACAGTGACAAACAGTATATTCTCAATCACTCCCTCAGGTCAGAGTTCAGCTTTCATCTTGCCTCTGGTCAGGGGCTGGATGACATCCTGAACAACTGGCTCCTTGTGGTTTATGATGCCAACTGACAGTGGAGTAGTTTATTATATGATCTACAGCCTTTAATTGTCTGGAGAGACATGGAGTTGACGTTTGATAAGCCATTCATGATAAAAGAATAACTGCTACAGAGAAATGAAGAGGAGGCAACACAGGACACAAACAGATGTGTTTATTCTGAGTGCTCTAACTGCTTTTCAAGTTGATGTAGAGGTCCATGGTGAAAAAAATGAGGGAATAGAAACATCACTGCTATTGTATAGGTTTTGTCAAAAGGCAACTCAGCTTATCTGGACTTTTAGGTTAAAGCACTGTGCTGAAATTGAATGCTTAGAATCCTGTGAATTAGCTTTCCTAGTGTGAGCAAGCATATATTTGTGTATGTGGATCAATAAAGAGAATCAGCATTTGCAGAGTCTATCATAGGCATGAGCTAAACCTAACAGCTTCATAAAGTGAAAGCTAAGGCAAAGATGTTACATTTGCACTATGGCCACCCTCTGCTTCCAGCAGTATTGATGTCAAAATCAGTGCCAAGCAACTTGTTTTCAGTCTCCTTTATAGTGTCCTTGACTTCCTTGTTATTCAGTTTGCCCCCTTCATAACAAGAGGCTACACTGACTGCTCAGGAGACAAGCTAAACATCCACAGGCCAGCAGAGAGCTTGCAGTAATTGTAACAGCAGTCCCTGAGACGCTTTTGCTGTACTTGACACAAACTGGATTTCAGCTATAGGAAACCCGTGACCTTCATCAGTTGATTTATAAAATCAGAGGGCAGGTGTTTAACCAGAAGGAATTTTATTATCAAAAAATGGTATGAGAGGATTTCAGACTATGGTGTTCTGGGCTAATCTGCATTTTTGTAGGGGAATCTTTAAAAATATTATTTTAAAATCAAGTATTATGCGTAAAATTAAAATATCCCTGAAAGTTGTCAAGTGGATGTGGGGATAGAAAACCAGGTCTGAGTCCTGTTGCTTAACAGAAGAGTTGGATTTTCACTGGTGAAGATATTAGTTCTTAATTGTAAATTCTCCACAGGTGGTTCAGGGATGCTTTACCTGCTCCTAAGAATTGCCTAATGGCTCTGACCCCCCACTGGGAAATCTGGCTACAAACCAGAGAGGGGTGGAATGAGATCTGACCCGTGAATGCTTTCTGATTTACAGCTTGTCTATATTACCTGTACTTTGGGCAGGCAGGGTCATAGAGAAAGAAGAGAAAGAATGCTGCCAAGTAGAGTAAGTATTGCTGAAGATTATCTTGGAGAGAAAAGGGAGATTTTTAGCAATGATTTTATGTGTCAAATTAGCAAGATTTAAAGTGATGTCATTACTAAAAGTGACCCTGAATCGAGTTTCTTTGAAATGAGGTTCTATTCTTGCCTTGAGTTGGATGAAAATTATTATACAGAAGAGCTGTTAAGAAGAAAGGAGGGTTTACAACTGAAGTTTAGTGGCAGTAAGTCTTCTGCCCTGTTGGCCTCCCCTTTTGAGCCATGGATTGTGTAATATCACTGAAGTGGGTGAAATCCTGCTCTCTTCCACCAATCCTCCTAAGGTACTCAGACTGAATTACATCCTTTTATCTAATGTAGAACCAAAAATATAGAATATATGGACCAAAATAAATAAGTGGTGACGAGTACATTCTTAAATTCTACACTCCATTATTTATTGTTTCCATCAGATCTGAAGGTATGTGTGGCTGAACACAGATCAGAAGTCAGAGATTTTTGTGTGCAGTAAATGGGCAATGATTTTCCTGGTACCACACCCCACTTTGGCTGTTGTTGTCATGGCTGGTAGGAAAGAGGGGCTCTATAAGCCTCAGACCTGCCCAAGTTCAGGCAGAGCATGGCTGTGTTCCAAGAGATGTCTCGCCTTGCCCAGAGTGCAGAGGGAGAGGAGAGAGCCCGCTCCAGAAGCTCCAACTTGCACAGGAGTGAGCAATGCTGAGATTCTGGGAAATGCTCCTCTCCTGGACATTCAAAAGAGGCTGCTGGACATGAAGGCTGCAAGAGTCTCACAGCTCCTGGACCAGGCAATGGTAAATCAGAGATGTGCACAATCTTCTCAGGACAGGTGCAAGGTCACTCTCTCAAGAGGCCCCTTGACTGCACTGGCCTGTGCCTGCTGTTAAAGTAAAAATAATGCTGAGAGCAGCTTGAGTAGTGGGAGTTGTTGTGTAACTTCCAGCAGTCTCAGAGCCGGGTGAAACCACTTCACCTTTGTCTTTACACCTACCTTTCCCCACTTATCCTCTGCACAGTAAATTGGCCTGGATCATCTCTTACCTTATATATCAGAAAAGTGTAACAGCTGGTGGGTGGGTGTGTCTTGAGCTCCTCTGGGCATTCCTGTTAACCTTTTCTCTCAGTTGAAGTAAGCAGTTTTCCTTCTCACCCCTGCCCCAATTGTTTGCAATCTGAGAATCCGTTTAAGATTGGAGCCAAGATCTTGAGATTCTGAATTGTTGCTGTGAACAAAGCTCAGAGCCAAAGGATACTCTGGAAAGGCTGTTTTTCACATGGTTGTAATTTTGGAAAAATAAGAGAGAAAGCAGCAAAAACCCAATGGGAATCAGGGGCAAAAGTGAATTTAAAGACAGTCCCCTCTGAGAATATGAACAATAATCTTAAAACAATATGATATGCAGGTCAAGATCATGGCATGCTTTTAACCACTTTGCAAACATTTTTAGCAATGTCTGAGCCCAGCACTTCCAGTGTCAATTGCACTCCTTCCCCCAGTAAATTAGCAATAACACTTCCCTGCCTTTGTGAAATATTTCTGTTTTCTACCTGAGTAAGCTGATGCAGAGAGGTGAATGGGAGTTTTCAAACTTGGCTGTCCAGTAGAAAATCTCCTGTGGGAGCTGCAGTTATGTAACATTTCAGATTGCTTCAGGTGATGTTCATGCCAAAGCCTCTGGCTTTCTTGAGCTTTAGAGCACGTCTTTTACTCGGGTGCTTCATAAATACACAGTAGAATATTCTGACTGAAATTTTGCCATTCCGACTCAACCACTTTCTCAAGTGAGCTTCATTCCTTTCCTAGAAGTGGCAAAGTATTGTCATTACTGAGCTACAAAAGGCTCCATTGCCATCAGACCTAAAGAGTCAGTAAAATGGAAGATACTTGCATTAATGAAAATCACCTGCTAGCAATTAAAACAATACTTTTTAAGCAGAATAGCTGAATGTGCCATTGATTTAATGATCCTTGGCAGTGACTGTTTAGCTGGATTTACAGGAAGCCTCACATGACATTTCATTAGTATCACAGTGAATTAACTTTATGGCAGTGTAGTGCTTAATCCAATTTAGACTTGGTATTATTAACGATACTACCAGGGAAATAGTTTTTAAGGCAATTAAACAGCAATATGTAATGTTGCCAAGCATCACTACTGATATCCGATGGCATCACAAAATAACACATTTTAAACGGGAATTGAAAATGGGAAGATAGCACTTCCTGGTGATTTAATCCTTTGCACTTGGAATACTACCAAGCCACATAAAAACCAGATCTAGAAGATAACTTTTGAGGGAGTGTAAGTAAATACATTCATCCTCCTGCTGGCTGGCAGCTTCAGCCACATGCAGTGCATGTGTTACCTCCAGCAAACAGTGCTTGGGTTACAAAGGGGGTGGGATGGTGGGGGACAAGTCCTCTCAACAAAGCCAAATCTAATGGCAGGTTAGAACCAACCCAAGCTTTCCACACTGAACACGAAGTGTTGGAACACCCAGGCTCAAGCTCAGGCTGGTGCAGACCATTGCAATCTCACAGTATTTGTGTAATGACTTCATAGCAGTAGATATCTTAAGTAAGTAGTGAGCTCAGATTTCAGGAGAACATCCTTGAATAAAAGACTGGCTCCTTTACTTGTGCCTGTTAGTCTTGCTCAGTAGCAGGTGCATGTGTAAAGTCTCAACCCAAAACTCACTGACAGTGATTAAAAACATTGCTGCTGATGTGGATTCTTTGGGACCAGGAATGGGAACAGGTGTTTGATTTTTTTTCTTTCTTCCT
>VZRO01006943.1:926621-1163017 GCA_013397915.1 Daphoenositta chrysoptera
CCTTTTAAATAATTCTAGCATCAATTTATATGAAGTAAAACAGAACAACAGAACAGGCTCATTTTGATCAAAATCCCTGCTCACATCAATTGTAATTTTGCCTAATATAAGACAGCACCCATAATTATCCATAACAGCAAGGAACAATGAATTGGACCAAGTGAAGTGACAAGTGCATTTTAAGAGATCGTAAAATTCCCATTTGCAGGCATCATTGTGTTAATACCCCATGACCAATAACCCATATCACCATGTACAAAAGTATTATTAAGCTATGGTTTATGAGGTGGGCTGCATTCTATGGTGGGCTAGCTAAGAGATCCTGCATTTATGTGTAGCTATGGTTATGTTCTAATTTTGTTCACTGTCTCAGGCTTTTTTAATTTAAGTTCCAGGAAAAACACTAAGATCTGATGGATAAATGTGTAGGACACCTTGATGTCACTGTTTTGAGCAACAAACTGTGGGCTCTCTTGAGACAGGTTTTTTTAATCATCTTGATGGATTTAAGTTTGATTCAAATTCTGTTCCCTTTTAATGCTTGACATACAGAATACTACAGATGTGTTTAAGTGATGCACTAATTCTAAAGATGATTCTTATGCTAATCTTATTGTTTGTTTATCTCCTTGGTATTTATAGCAATGGCAAAGTACCTTTCATTTTATTTTATGGCATCAAAGTGTAGTAGGGAAAGGAAATAACTTGTCTGCACCCTTTACACTCTAGTGTTTTACTGCCTACACCCATGTGCCAAGGACATGTGCTGTACTGTGTCATATCATTTAATTTTATTTCCATACAGTGATTTTCCACATCACAAGTACCTCCTGCCTGTTTGATTTTGTGTAGGCACCCTAATTTGTATGTATGGTTTTGTTTTGGTTTTTCTTCTTTAACTAAGGAACAGAAGTTACTTTTCTGTAACTTTAGTGTGCCGGAATAGATCCCTTTCTGTGCTGTGACTTAAATTGAGTAGCTGATACTAACAGGAACTTATATAACTGAAGTGAGAAGTTCAAAGCAAACAGTGTGAGTTATTCCCATAATGTGATGTTAAACTGTGGCCTTCCCTACTGAAAGTTTAAGTGACTATGAAAAAACTTACATGGTTTAAAAAGGGAGAGATTCACGTCATTCATGAAAGAAAAATCTCTCAAAAAAACCCAAATGCAAAGAAAGTGCCTCAGACAGGAGAGTCTTACTGCACAAATTTCTGTGAGTGTTAGTGGATATTTCAATGCATGATTTCCCTTCTTCTGTACTGTTTTGTGGGCATCTACTGTGTTTTGGACTGATTAGATCTCTCAGCTCCTACAGTCTTACATTTTTTATTATGTAGCTGGACTTGAAGAAGGAAAGCATGTGAAATGTATTTAAGCCAAAATGAACCAAACTTCATTGGTGATTACTAAAACTGAAGTTCTTCCCCTTCTTAGTTCAGAGGCCCTGTAAAACCTGGTTCAGGCTTTGCTTGCCCTTGTTCCAGAGGCCACTGTGCAGGCCAGAACGAAGTGCAGTCACTCGAAGGTTGTTGTGGTCTGTGCTGGCTTGCTCCAATTTAATTGATGACATATGCTCTAGACCTCAGTAATGAAGCCCTGAGGAGACTGAGCAAAGTACTTGGGGGTGAAGTTTCTGCTCATGAAGTAATATTAATGTGAGGGGAGTTATGTACAAAGCCCCAAGCGGGGGATTTGGGGGGAGCCTTCTGCGACTGTGGACCCCACAGATGTGCTCTCTGCCCCTGACATACAGCGTGTGTTAATGTGGGACCTGTTATGAGGAGCTTGTTTTGGAGAGTGAATGGGACAAATAAGGAATGTAACAATCCTCTGTAACCCTCAAGCAATGTTAAACTACCCCCTCTTGGCCATTAGGGCTGGGGAAAACCTGCATAAAGGGGCTGAATTTTCCTTTCTAGCACCCCTTGAGACGAGCAGAAGTCCACACAGCAAAGAGTTAACCTTAAGGATGATCATAATTCTGTAATGAGGTCGGTTGAATGTCTTAATTTCCTTTGTACCTCTGAAAGCATAGCTTTTATTGGCATGGAAGTTGTCATAAAACAAATCTAATCCTTCAGTTATGTCAGATAAGTATTTCATTAATAATGGTCAATTAATGTATCAGTGCAGCACAATAGTGGTGTCTGAGTTGATATTACAGAAACACCACTTCCCCTCTTTGTGAAATGCTTTTGTTCTTGGAAAGCCAAACCATTTGTGTTGAAGCAGTGACTGACACGCTGAACCCAAACTGTGCTGTCACACCCCACGTTCCTGTGCTGACATCAGTGGAGGGATGTGGGAGGTGTCTGAGGACCTGGACTCTGCACCCTCTCCTCTTGTAGCTTTAGCTCTCAGGTACACTAATTCCTTGTACTTTGCCAACGGGGGTCTGTGGTCTGCAGTTGATTTAAGGGTGGGAAATTGTTGCAGCCTGTTGCCAATTTGGCCCAGGAATTTATGAATCTAGAATCCCTAAACAGTTGCAAAATCCTAGAAATTACAGATGGAAAGGCACTGTGAAGGATCATGTGAACACATGTGCCAAAGCAGGATTGTTTTGTGCAGTTAATTCTCCAGTGTTTTGTCCAGACAGATTTTGAAAAGCTGTTATATGATGTTCACAGTCAGTGCTAAGGAATATTGTATTCCGTGACACTTCGGTGCATGCTGCTTCAAATCTGTAAAAAGCATGTATTCACATAACATACGTATGTATCATAAGGGTGTGCCACTTTTCATGGCTTTCCAGAAAAAATAACCACTTTCCAATACTAATGAACTTCTCCCACAGCCACTACTGGTGCTTGGAAGTCAAATGACATTTGGAAATAAGAGCTTTGGAATATACAAACACTAAAATGATAATTTTCCTAGGGTATTTTGAAGGCTGTGTTTCAGAATTTGAGCTTGTGAGCATCTCACCTTTTTTTCTTTACAATATAATGCAGACTTAAGAACTAGAAACTCACAGAAAATACGCATGGGTGGGGGGAGAGAGATCTGGACATCCTCGTCTTCTGCAGCCTTTGCCTGTGTGGTAGATGTGCCTGTGGTACAGAAGTGGATGTCTTATGAAAGATACTTTTTTGGAGTAGGAGTAAAATTTCAGGGGAAATATCTTGCAGCTGTAATTCCGTTTGAATCCCATCTATGTCTGCAAGTTTTTATGCCTAAATCATAACTTGGATTTAACATTCTCTGTCATTGATGGTTCTGAAGTTGATAGTGTCAGATTCACTGGTCTTGCTCTTGGTACAAAGACCAGGAACTTTCTTCACCTAGGGAATATTGCTCCTCTGCCATAAAAGAGGAGCAGCAACTCTTTTTTTGCCTGAAATATATGTATTCCTTTTATTTTTTTGTCTGTGGGGTTATTCACAAAAAAGTCTGATTTTCAACTTTGTAACTGAGTTTCAGACTTCAGCCTATCTTGTTACTGTAGAAGTTATTTAAGCAGGTAAAATATTTTCCAAAGGGGCAGAAAAACCATTCTAATTCTCTCAGTTTCTAAAACTAAATGTCATTGCTCAAATGTTGATCTTTTATGCCAGAGCATTATAAGCTTCTGCTTCCCAGCAGATGTCTAACCTCTCTAGATGTTGAATTAACACTGAAAAGATTGAAGATTGGTGCTGTATGTGGAATAAGAAAACAAATATGAAATTCATTAAATTCCATTGTCTTCAGCTAGATTTCAGTCAGATAATTGAATACACATAGCTGAACCCAAATTTTAATCAGCTAATATTAGAAAGCTCACAGTTCAACATAATAAGCATCGTATTTCTGCACTGGTCCATGGAATACCTGAATTACTGATTTCTGTGGTTTGAACTAAACTTGCAGTATATAAGCCAGGCATATTTTTATTGAGTCAGTAGGTATTTCAGTGACAGTGTGGTCCTCCTAAGGAAGCTTCAGCTTGTGAATATCTCAGAGCATGAAGTTGGTAGAAAAAATTAAATAGGTGAAATAATACATGCTCATCTCTGTTCTAGATAGGACTGCATAAAAATAAATCCAGGACAGTGGGTCTTGGAGGGCTATTTCAGATGTCTCTTGCAGTGACAGCATAATTTCCTCATGCAATTCCTACTCTTGCTATTGACTGACATTCAAAAGAAACCTCAAAAAAGCTATGTGGGAACCTGTTGCTTTAAGATTTGCAAATGTCTTGTCTTGTTCCATGTTTGAGAGACAAATTCCCTCAAATATTTTAAAAAATTATTTAGAAGAAGGAGTAACTCTAGGAAACAGCTAGTGACTAGGTAAAGGAAAGTAATTTTGTTGAGGACTTTGAGAGGAAATCATGCAAAATAATTACTGTACTCTTTTGGTTGACTCGGGCTTATTTCTGATTTAGGCTGACTTCAGGCAGATTAAGGTAGTGAGGTTAAGGTTAGTTCCCAGTCCTTTGGGAAAATTCAAGGAGGAGCATTTTTTCCTGTGAAGGCATCAGAATATATCCTTCTTGAGTAGGGAATGAATGATGTAAGTACATATTGAGCTTCATCATGTAAAAGAAATTTGTTGTCTTACCCTTACTTCCTTGCCAGTCTGTTTGCCCAATAGGATGTTCAGTGAGTAAATCTCTAGGGCAAAATCCCCACCAATCTCTCCATAGTGTGGGATCACTCGACCTAAGACTCAAACCCTGTATGGAGTTAGATGTAAAACACGAGTTGTGTTCTCTACACCTCCTATAGTCTCATTGGATTCTGTAACCCATACTTGGAGAGAAGTTTCCAAAAGTGTTAACAAACATCCTCTTCCACCTTGTGTACCTACCCTCCTTTCAAGAAGCAGGAACTAGACTGAACCTGACAGGTCAGAGATCACCCCAAACTGTAAATTTTATGACTGAAGCATCAGGCTTGATGAACAGTGTGAAGAGACAAAGAGTTGCAAAATAATGTGGTTTTATTTCAATGGGGTTTTTTTATACTGCTGAGTTTTTGCTTGTTAAATGCACTAAGCCCTATGAAAATGCCACTAAACAAGGTAATTGCTTGTAAAAATAAGGGGCTGTGTATTCCCCTTTTCAGTGGGGAGAGATCACTTGCTGCAAAAGTACTATAATTTGGCAGTGTGAATAGATGGTCAGTGTGGCTGAGGATGAGACAAACGACATTGGAAGCTCAGTCTTTACTCTGTTTTTGGGCTGACTGAGTTTTAAGTGTGGCTTCTGGTAAAGGTGTTTTTGGGTGATGACACAGTAGGTACCAGAACTCAACAAAAGTCATTGTAGGTTTTTTTTCCCTGCCACCTAGAGAAGTGAGACGTGGCACAACTATCCGGATGCTTTGGACACTGGAGTAGAGCAAATATTTTCCACTGTGAGTCACCCTTGTGGTAGATTGTAACAACATGAATTTTGTGCCTGGAGAGCTGTGCTGGACCAGCCATATTCACAACTCAATCCATTTAAGTCTCAGGCTTTTCTACTTTCTGGGTTCGATCAGCAAATCAGGCTTTTACTTCCCTGGAAGTGGAGGCTGGTTCCAGGGGCTGTGTGTGTGGAACCTCCCTGCCAAAGTCCGCTGGGGCTGCATCTGCTCTGTGGCCTCGGAGCCTCTGACCCAGGTGCTCCCTTTAAAAAGCCTTTGCTGCCATGAGAGAGAGTAGCTGGCCACGGGTGGGAAGGAAGATCCATCTCTTTCCCAGGCAGTCTGGAAAAAAGGCTGTTTTCAAGTTGATGTGGCTGTTGGAAGGACTCGGTGGTTTGTTTAGTGTTGTTTAAAGGCGTCTCTTCTATTTCATCAGAAGTTCCCGAGAGTTTCCTGCAACGCTGTATCAGTTGGTTATTTATTAAGGTCTTCATACAGCTGAAAGAGAGACACAAAGCAGAAACATATTTGTCGTTTCAGTACTGCTGGGAAGTCACAATGATTTACAGAAAGAGAGAAGTACAGATAATTGCTGTTCGAGGCAAGCTTGCATGTACCCCACAGAAGCTTCCAAGAGACTGGAAAGGAAGTGCTGGCCTTGCTGAAATAAATGGCAGTGCTCCCACTGAGTTCAGTGGGGCCAGTGTTTTACCCAAAGAAAACATAAACCAAGCAAGAATATTGCTTGGAACTGAAAGAGAGGTGGGAAAATCCGAGTCCTAACGCTTCCGATTCAGGTTTCCAAGCCCTAATTCTTAATTTATGAAAACAAAGCTACAGTACAAAATGCTGTTTCTAGTTATTCAGTGAAGCTTTCTCTTCAGAGAATTTTCTACTCTCACAATATTTACTCCTAAACACAGTTCTCCCAGGCTTACAAAGACAAATGTCTGGCCAAAAAAGAAAAGCAATGGCAGTGGAGATCTAGTCTTGCCAAAGACTGGAGAATACTCCATATGCAGACATGAAATCTGAGAATCGTTCAACAAACTTCTGTTAAAATTCATGAGAAAGGAAATTTTCAGATTTCCTGGAGAGATGTTAATTAACTACTTCCTAGGACCTTGGCACGTTCTCAAAAAATTCAGTGTCCAAACTCCCACTGACTTGAACAATAGAGTTTTAAGTCCTTTGAGGTTACTGTTATTTGAGAGAGAACTGAAAATTTCATACCTTGCAAGACCTGAGTTCAGGGCCTCACGCTCCTCTGATTTCCCTAGAATAGCTGGTGACATAAATAACACCTGAAACAGCCCTGAGCTGCATTCCTTCGAGTGCTTTAGGTGTTAGGGAAGTCATCAAATACAATAGGAAACACAAAGCCCCAGCAGTTTAGCTCTGGCAGGTAAGCAAAAGGAGGCAAAGGGTTTTCCAGAGTAGGTTTGTCAGTCTTTGCTCCCACCCTGCCCCCAACTCTCTTTTCCTTTAAGCAATACTCATTTTCTGTTAAAGATGTGAGAACCTGACAGCCTATTTAGGATTAATTTCCCCTTATTACATTGCGGACAACACAGAAATGTGCATGGTAGTATCAAGACAAACAACAATGAGGGAACCCCACTGGAAGGGTTTTAATTCTTGAAGTAGGATGGAATCTGTTTAGTTTTTGAAGCCCAAATTTGTGACAGGAAGAGGTGCAGATTGTATGTACTCAGGAGTGTTTTGGCAGAAGTGCTTTTGGGAGCAAACTGAGGGTGTGGGTGGGAAGGGTGCAAGACTGGCAGGGGTTGGTGTCACCAGAGTGAGCATGACAACCCTTCTGGTGACCTTTTCTTCTCGTGGGAGTGTGTGGGCTCCTTCCACCCCAGACCTGCTGCCTGCCCGTGTGCTGCATCTGCCACAGACCCTCTGTCACTCCCGGCTGTGGTCACTGTGCTCTGGGTGACTGAGCTCTACTAATTTTGGCTTCTGAGGATTTAATTGCTATTGCAACAGTGTCTGATTATGGCTGGTTTGCTGTAAGGATGCAAGTGATCTCCTCCTTCTTAAACCTGTTCATCCCGACAAGGGCAAACAGGGTGGGGGAAAAAAAGAGCGGGGAGTGGGCTAGAAAAGAAAGGAAGAGAAAGAGAGGAGTGGAGAAAAAGAGGCATAGACAGGACCACGGATCCTTCAGGTTCCTAGGAAATGTTTCTTTATTTTTCAAGAGAATTCATTTTGGTTCAGAGTGTATCTTTCTACCTGACATGGAAAAAACACAGGGAATGTGTACAACATGTAATGTTGGCTCCTTCACGTGAAAAGCTTAAATCAGGAAAGTATTGGAAAAAGAGGACAGCTCATTACCTGCCACCTCTGTCTGCAAATAAAATACCTAATATATAGAAGCTAAATCCTTCTTTCAGCATGGAACTTGTCAGAACAGCTTGTGCATTCCCCTGGTCCAGTCACGAAGACTGGGGAGGCCACATCCGATCACTGACTCTACTCCACTGGCAGAGCCTCCACTTTCAGTGCAGATGGCAATGAGAGATGGAAAACATTTTGTCTCTAACACAGGCATTTTTTAATATGCAGCTGCTGACAAACCTAAGCTCTAGTAATAGTAAAATCCTTTAGGAAGACAGATCTACAATGGGTTCTGGTAGAAAAAAAAAGTGTTAGTTTATTGTATTTTGCTAAGGTTTAGAAGAAATCCTGCAGGAATGTCAAGCACCTGTATTATCTAATCTGTTGCTATGACTGGCTGAAGATTTTTAATTATCAAGAAATGGCTGATTTTGCAAAAAAAGCTTCTGGGCAAGAAGTGAAATCACAAAACCAGCTGCATCATGTGTTTCATTTGGATTGCTCTACTGCTAAGCCCGAATTCTGTAAGTTTTTAGACTGATATGCAATAGTCTTGGAGGGAAATAAGATATCTCTTGTCTTCATTTCACAAAACACTAGTACCTCATCCTGGTAATTTCTCTGGCTGATGTCCAACATGCATTCTGCTGTGTCTTCATTGCTTCATTGAGAGGAAAATATTGCCAGGATTCAAACCTGCTCTGCATGACCAACGTGACCAAAAGGATTGGGAAAAGTGTACTAAATCCAAAATGGGTTATAGATGAATGGCCAGCAATCTTAATTATTGGGAGCCTTTCAGCCAAACTCTGTTTCACAGTCAAAGTTAAAATGCTGTGTTCATGAATTTTTGTACCTTTAACCTTACAAAGAAATTCAAGTTCATTTTATGTCTATTCTTCCATTGTGCTCTGCCAAAGTGGTAAGGAAATCTGCCTGTCTGTTCTGCCTGAGGTGAGAGGGTACCTTGACACCTTTTCTCCCACCTGTTGTAGACAATGACTTGTGGTCTAAGTTCTTCCTTCCTGGATCCTGTTCTCTCATCAGTTAAACTCCTAGTCTGAGCTGCAATTCTGTACTAAAGTCTAGAAATTGGGTGTAATAATTGCATGTTAGCAGCTTTTCTCAAATTACTGCTTGTAAGAAATAAATAGTAGTGATTAGTGTTTTGTGTTTTATCTCTCTGCTATTGATATCAGAGCTCATCTTCAAATGATAGGCAAATATCATACCATATGAGTCTGGCAAAAGCTGCAGCAGAGATAGGTTGCGGTACTCTTTGAGTCTTTGCTAATTGCTGTGAGTTACTTTCCAATGTCCCGGTGTCAGCAGCCCATGTGAGGCTCCTTAGAATGCTTGAAAGTGGCAGGGTGCTCAGGGCAGCCAGTCAGCTTGTTTTCTTTCCTCAAGAGTCTTAGAATAAGAGGTAGAGGAAGGACAGGAGTTTGCTCCTCACACAGGAAGTTGTACTCTCTCAGAATGCTGGACAAAGGGAAGGAAGCCTCCAGAACCCCCATCACTACAGAGATAATAATTCAACAGCTCTGACTTGGCCTCCAGGATCACCTGCCTTTCCCCCTTGAGTGCACAGTGAAGCAGGGTGCCTAACCTGGATTCTTAAATCACACACCTGAAACCACCTAGGCAAATACCACTATCCCATAGAGTGCTAGGGTAGGGATAAAGTTCAGGCTACACCCCAACTTCCAACTTTTAGCAATAAAAAGATTGTTTTGAAGTTAGGAATCAATCTTTTTCATTGTTTAAAGAAGAAAACCCCATTTAGTCTCCTTCAGACTCAGTCCCTCAGTGTTGCCAGCTCTTCTGCTTTTTACTGTGTTCTTACTGAAAGATAGTGACAGGCATCTGTGAGAAACATCACTGTTTGTGGTGAGGTGTTATTTGGTGAAAGTTTTTAGAGTTATGGATCTCACGGAGGGTAAAATACCCAATAAATGGAATTACATTCGTTTCTACTAGCCAAAGATGCAACTCTGATATGTGTTCTCTTTTTTTATTTAATAAGTCAAGTGATCTTTTCCACACGTGGGTTGTTCCACATCTGGTGATATGGGGCAAGCAGGACAGTGTGATCAGAGTTTCTGGTCATAAACCCTGTCAGATGGCAGCTCCTGGTTGGAAAGTCTGCTCCTCAAGTGTTCAGGGCAACCAAAGGAGTTGGAGACTTTGGAGACCACGCTAAGCAGGTCAGCCTGGCATGTTCTCAAGTCCAAAGAAGGGATTCCAGCCCTGCCAGGTGAAAGCTGCAGGGTGTTTTGCAGAGAGGAGCAGTGAAGTCTGAGCACGGATTTCAGTCAGTAATCATGCAGTAAAGAGAGCTGCCTTGAGGTCTTTATTGAGATTTGGGAGTTCCAAAGGTTCAGCAAATGTATTTTCTGGTTTCTTGGCCATCCCCTTTGCTATTATATCTAAGAATGAAATAGGCTGGATGGGTAAATTTGGGACTACCTAAAATTTGTTTTGCTTGCTGCAAATCAGCTTTTATTCTTTTGGGGTGGGTAATTTCCTATGCAGCATAACTGGTCCCTAACCACAAGAACTCACAGTGGACTCTATAGTCAATAGCTGTTTAAAAGTAAGGTGAAAAACATCTGTAGTTTTCACAAAGTTAGTTTTTTTAAAAACAACAGCTGTTTTGGAACATCTGCAGCCATATCATGTCAGCTGATTGAGCCACTGCAGAGAATGGCTTTGGCTTGACTGGCAGCAGCAGCTTCCAGAAAACATTAATAACATCTGGAATGGGGTACAATCAAGGTTTCCACTGTGATGAGGTTTGGTGACTTCTGCTAATCGCAGTCTGATGCTGGTTGAGCCTAAATATAGTGCCTGGAGAGCTTTCATGTTTGTAACACTGCCATTTGATAAATTGTACTGATTTAGGCAACCTCAGCCCTTCCATTAGAAGAATCCTGGTAATTCTGAGGAAAAACATGGATGCTTTGTTTGTAAATAACATATTGTTTTGGTTTTTTTTCTAATGCTTCTAGGCACACAGAGAACCATACCTACTGTCACAAATCTTTTGAACAATTCAGTCTCTAGAGAGTATTCAGGTATGCAGACATCAAGTCCATACAAGAGGAATGGTCTTATGAGTCTTGCATTTGGGCTCTCTAAACACAGTACAGTTACCACAATCAAAGCAACAGAATCAGAGGAATTAAACAAATGGAAATTCAAGGAACAGGAAAATAAACACCTGATGTCCTCCCTGAAGCAAAAGAAAAAAGAAAAGTTAAGATGAGGAATGGGGAGGTGTCAGACTTCTTTGGTTTGTGGAACAGTTTACATGGGTTAAAGCAGTTGGTTTTGTCTGGATGCAAAATCAGGCCAGTGGTGTGTGACCCTAACTTCCAATAAGTAGATGGGAGAATTGCATTTTCCTTGAAATGGGTCCCTCACATTTTCTTTGTGTAATTACATCTGCCTGCTTGAGAATGTCTTGTGCAAATAGACTGAAATGACTGAAGAAAGGAAAGGGTTTTGCTCAACTCTACTTAGATAAAGTGAAAATAAATCTCTTGAGCAAAAAAACAAAAAACACCAGAAGTTTTTTTTTTTTTCTTCAGGTGACTCCAAATTTATTCACTGACTGCTTTTATGTCACTGTTCTCTGGACTAAATGGATCTGGCTTTCAGACTTTTTTCATGTTCCTAAATATACCTGGCTTCCAGCATCTCCAGGGGGATGAGGATGCTAGAAATGTCTTCACAGGGCTTTGTTGCCATGATGGATTTTGCCTCTTCTTTGCTTCTCACAGACACTATGAGGTTTTGCTTTTAAAAGCTAAGCTGTTACAGGCCTACTTGATACCTTCTGCATGTGGACAGAGAGAGCACCCTTGATAGCTCATTCATTATCTCAGGCTGGGAACCTTGCCCTCAACCCACATTTAATGCACACAGCAATGTCTCTTGGCTGTGTGCAGTCCTGGCCCATCTGCTGGAGTGGCAAGGTGCCTGCTCCTTGGGGTACAGCTTTGAAGGGATGATGGGTTTAATTTGGTGTGGTCTGGCACAGCAGAAATGCCATCACCTCTTCAAGAGGTACTTTCTGTGAGCTGTGCCATCTCATCGTGCCTGTTGATACTTCATTCAGAGTCTCTTGTAACAGGTCTGGGAAAAGGAAAGACAGAATTCAAAGCCAGGTATCCAGGTTGGTGGTGATATAGTTTATTGTAGTAGATGTCAGTTAAATAAAGTCCTCACAGAAGATGAAAACACAAGAATGTCCATATGTGATAATGACTCCAGGGGATGGAACTGCCCCACAGAAATCCAGCCATTTTCTCCATCACAAAATATTTTAGCTACCTGTCTGTTCTAGCCATTACTTAGCAACTGCATTTGTTTCTTTTGAATTGTCAGCACCAGGGCATACATTATACCTGGTTGCATTTTGAAAGTGTACAGAGTATGTCTGATTTTAACCAAGTATCATCTCTGAAGGCTGGATTGAAGTACAGTAGTCAACTGCAAGTATTTAATCAATTAAAAATTCTGATTAGCACTTTGTTGATGAAGAAGGCACTATCTTAGACATGTCATTTCTTGATAATCTCATTATAGAAATTAGATTTCAAGATGTTGAGAAAAGCATAAGTGATGTCCCACACAGCTGATGTCATTATTTGGGAGATGTTAGAAACAGATTCAGAAGTGGGTTGGAGCTCCTGATGAAAGTATCAGCACTGATTCTGATTCAGGCTGGTTCTTGTACAACTTCAAGAGTCACTGGTGAGCTTTAGGTATGTGAAATATGTAGGCTTTTGGATTTAGGTACATGAAACATGTAGGTTTTTGGATTTAGGTACGTGAAATGTGTAGGCTTTTGGATTTAGGTACATGAAACATGTAGGTTTTTGGATTTAGGTACGTGAAATGTGTAGGCCCTTGGATTTAGCTCTTATGCATTGGATTGTCCCCTATAATAAAAGGACAACACCACTTCCTTTATGGCAATAAGGCACTTTGTCCCATGCTGATGACCACTAAGTATCCCAAAGTTCCCTGTCCTGAGTGAAACAGGCAGGGTGACAGAGTTCCCTGTCCCTAAGGAACCAGCAGAGCTGCTGTGAACCAGCTGTCCATTTCCCATCAGCTTTGTGCTGTTGTTCCATCTGTGACACGTATTGGCAGAGGTGACAAGGAGTGCAGGGGGTTTGGTGGCTCCCAGCTGATTTTCTGTGGGTATTCTGTGTCTGCTGCCCTGGGACAGGAGGAGAAGGGCTGCCTGTGTGGGCTGCTGTTGCTGGACAGAGGAGGAGAGGCTGTGAGCAGCTGGAAATGGTGAGCAAAGGAACCTGCAGGAGCTCAGACTGGGGCCCAGCAGTGGGACTGGAGCAGGAAGGGCCAAGGCAAGGGCAGGGGACAATGCAGAGACTCAGAGGTGAGTGAGGGATAAAGTCTCTGCACCTTGGGAGCTGCTGGCCTGCTTTGAGAGGCAAGAAGATTTATTTACACACCTAAGGAGCACCTTCTCGGTGCTCCTTAATTAGTCTTTGAAAATTGATAACATTTTAATATAATTTTGATTCTGAAGGTCAGTCTAATATTGTACTGCATGATGCTAAATTGCTCTTCTCACAGTTAGGGGATATAATTAAAAGCACAAGCATGCTGGTTTTGATTAAGAGTTTATTTTCTTACTAACTAAGAAAAATTGAGTTTCATGGAAATACTTTTGGAGCTTTAGTTATGCTGTTTCTTAACCTCTTCTTTGCCATTAAACTACTTGTGTGTGAGTGCTTGGAACAAAGAGGTATCAGCAGAGCAGATGCACGTGGTGTTTCCTCTGGAAGTCTTTGTAATGTCTTTCCCAGGAAACTTACTGTGATACAAGATAGAGTGAATTTTATAGGATTTAGCTGGTAACACCAGTCATCTGGGTACCCCACAAAACCTCTGTTGCCATCTCTGGCATAGCTATTTAAATCACCAGTTCTACCCATAGTACTGCAGTAATTTCACACAATTAAAACTTATGCTGAAACACAATGACAGGCAGAGGAACAAGAAGCTTGATTATTCTTGTAAGGATTTACTCCCTCAACACTCATTTTTTGTTTCATTCATTATTTTGGTGTTTTTTTGCAAAGAGCAGAAGTGAGTCACATGGTCAAAGCCTAAGCAGAGGTGTCTTCTCCCAAGCCTCCACTTCTCAAACACATCTGTGCCCTGCTGCCAGCCCTGAGAGTGAGTGCAGAAACATCTCACTTGCAGTGTGAAAGTAAAATAAAGGAGAAATCTTGTTTAGCCAAGAGTGCCATAAGGGAAATGTAGCTTGAAATGTGATCCCGATGGCTTAAGTACACATAGGGAAATAACAGGAAATCCACCCTATTTTAATTTTGTAAAATTCATGGTTCTTAAGCCGTGTTTGGAATTCCTAGGGATCTGGCTCATGATTTGTGAATGCGTCAAAGTGGCAGTTCTGTGCTGTTTTAAGTAACCCAGATCTCACTTATTCACACCATGTAGTTGCATGTCACAGAGGGCTGTTTTCCTCTTCTGTTTTCTCCTCTTCTTTTGTGTTCTGTCCTAGAGCTGAATTAACCTCATGTTTTCCAGGAAAGTGAACATTCCACATCTTGGGGTGGAAACTTACTAGTAAGGCACATTTTAAATGTAAAAAAAAGGAGGTAAATTTTCTCTCTGCATATGTTTACATGAGCACTGTAGTAAAAATTATTACAATGGCATGACATAAAGTCACGAGTGACTTTATAGTGAATTTTCTAGTTAGAATAACACTTGTAATTATAGGAGATATTTGAGCTATTTCACATCTATTCCTTTGTAGCAGTAGAAGAGATGACATTTGATTCAGGACCTGTTGGATGGTGTTAGAAAACTCAGTATTTTTCCTCTCACTTGTAGCAGTTTCCCTGTGCAACTGAGATATTCCTGACTGTTAACCACAGTCAGTGAGAGCAGTGTGGATGTGGTCAGGATTCTCCTCTGCCCATGCAAGGGGGTGCAGCTTCTGATAGCAGGGAGGTGCCACAGCAGCTCTGAGTGTTTGTTGGGCAGTGCACGGGGCATCTCAAACTTGCCAAGCTGTAGGAAATGAGTTAGGTCAGACAACATCTCTGAACTGTGGTTTGAAGGTTAAAAAAGACTTTAAAATGCTTTCCTGGGTGCAGAAATATTATAGTCTGTTTTGCTGCTGAAGTAGGTTTGAAGGGGAGCCAGAAAAATCCTTGTGGCTGTAGACTGTGTATGAATTGGGTTCAAAAGAGAGACCACTTGTTCTTGTGGACTGACAGGTATTTTCAATTTTTTTGCAGCATGATTTCATTACTCATAGTTACCTAGATTTATTTTGTCCTGCTGGAGGCACTTATTGGGCACAGGGGTAGATTTAATTTTAATAGAGGTTTGGACCTGGCTGTAGTTATAGTACTATTAGTCTGGGGTGAAGAAGGGAAATCAAACTCAGATTGTTGATTTGCCTCTTGGCTGAGAGCTTATCAAGAGGGAAATAAATTTGCAGTAATAAAAGCTGTTCTTGACATTCCCTTATGCAGAGGAGACAAAGGTGATGATTAAATGGAGGTTACACATTAAAACTTCATAGCCAGAGGAGAGAAGAAAGGGCACAGCAGGATGATGCCTGTCTGTCCCATTAGATGCTGCTGGCTTCTGGTATTTGATTTTATTATGGACTCCAAAGAGTTTCAGGATAATTTTTCTGCTTCTAACGGGTGGCATATGTGGTGCCAATTTCAATTATTTGTACAGTTTAGTTGTGAGGTCGTGAACACATCCCTGGTTAGCCTTTATGCTCTAATTTGGATTTCTTTCCAATAACTCAGGTTAAACAAGACTGTAGGGTCAAATAAAGTTGTGGGCTGGAACTGACTGGATTTTCCACTCATTGTTGTGCTGAAGAGAAGAAAGTTTTCTTAGAAATATTATAATTTGCATACAGACTCTTCTCCCCCCACCCCTTGTTAAATGAAGTTTTCTTAAGAGAATTAATGCAAACCTAGACTGGTTCAAAAGGGAAATAAGGACTGCGGTTATGCACACATACCTAAGAGTTTTGCAACTCTGCAATAACAGATACTTTGAAGAAAAGTGAGCCATGCTATCACCATCCTGTGCAGTGCCATGCTTTGGGTACCAGTAGCGTAACACTAAATGGTTTTTGTCTACTGCCTGAATCAGGCCATGATAAGCCAGTGGAGAAGCTGGTGAAGAATGTGTGATTTACATGGGCAGTGCAACTGGTCTGAAAGAGAAGGGACTGCAATTCCTCTTTTAGTGATGGCCTAGAAAGAGAGAACAACACTGCAATCTTACGCATTGAAGAACGTGTTTGTGTACACAGAAATGCAGTCCCTGAACTTCTTGCTGGCACAGAGGGGTTCTGTATCTCTACAAGTCTGCATTTCTCTGCTTTTTGCATTTCCAGCTTCTTCATGGTTTGTAATCCATTAAATATAAATTGCTTAGTGCTATTTTTTGCCATATGTAGCAAAGTTGTATGAATTCTACAGGAATATTGATGAAAAGATGGGAACTTAGGAAACAAAGCAGTCCGAGGAGGCTCCCACTGAACTGTGCACTGCTTCAGTTGTTTGTCTAAGCTGTCTTTAAAGATTACCCATGATGGAGACTCCATAAACTTCTGAAGCAATGTGCTGTTCTGTCCTTGTGTTTAGAAATCTTTGCCTTATGTCTAATCCTTTTCCTTACTGTTTCATACACAAAACACATGGGAAGCAGCACATTCCCTTCTGTTCACCAGCCCTTGGCACACTTGGAGGTTATCGTCACACAGCCCCTTCACCCTCTCCTCTAGAATAAACAACTCTGGCCTTTCAATCATCCTTTGCAAGTCCCGTTTTCTAGAAGTTAAAAGATAATGCTCTATCTTGATGGGCCACATGGGAGAAGGAGGCTGCCAAGTGAAATTCTGTGAGAAATTATTCATACTCCAAGATGTGCTAATGAAATATTTCATAACTTCATTAATATGATCACCAGCATGATATCTTTTAGATTCATGGAAGTTTGAGTTCCTTCAGTGTGGTGCGAATGAAGTTGTTAAGTTTGTTTTTCTGAGAATAAGTGTTGTAGCATAAATTAAAATAACTAGGCTGGAAGTGTGTGTACTGGATGTAGCCATCAGTGCCAGCAAACAGCAGTACATGTGGCAGTAGCTCGGTGTTAGCTCAGTTCAGCTCACTGGGGGCTGCAGGCTGGAAAATATCAAGGCTCTATTGATATTAGAAATGCCAGTCTCTCCTTTTATCATAATCTCCATCCAAAGCCCGTCTCTCTCATTGCAACCCTGTTGATTCCATTGGTGATGCTAGTTTTTAAGTGTCAGCTGCCCCTTTAGAAGGCAAATGAGACCACTAAAAATGCTCTGTTAGAGGCAACTAGTCCTTTCTAATAATTTTTGCATTGACACAGCTTGACTGAGACATATTGGTGTCTGGTTCTCTCCTCACAAGCTTTTTTTCAGTGTTGCCAGTTATAATAATGAGGCAACCTAAGACATTCCTTTTTTTTAAGCTCTTACCTCCGGACATCAGAGTAAGATTGAGATTTTCCAGCATAGCATGCAAATGATTAACATCATCTTTGTTTCAACTGCTTCTTTGTCTCCTTGGAGCTTCCTTTTCCTCATCTTCTTTTCCCTTTTTCTTTCCCTGTTTCTTTTCTTAACCACTTGTAACTGCTGCTGCACAGCCCTCTGGGGATGCCCCAAATCTGAGAGGGATTTCATGGAGCCTTTTCATCATGAGGCCTGCCAGAGGTATGTCAGGGCCTCTTTTTCACCCTTTGAGACTGACAGAAGGACCAACAGGAATAAAATTTGATCTCTTTAGAGAAATGGAGGTGAACGAGCTGGTGCTGTATGAAGCTTTTTTCCCCTCTTTTTCTTTTCCCCATCCCACATGCTGCATGTGGCTGGTAGGTACAGCAGGACCATGGTGTGCTCTCTGCCAAGAAGCAGCTGTCTCTGTAATCCATTTCATAACTCCTTTGATGCTTCCAGAGAGATGGAGGGTCTGGGAGAGGCATGGGGACAATCTCTTCTGATAAAAGAAAGAGGAAGTGCTCACTGTTGAGCTCTTCTTCTTGTGGTCTGTTAGCAGATGCTTATCAGATACAGTAGGATCTCGTTTCTCTCAGTACAGACTTTGCATTAACGTGTCATGTCCCCGTGGCTGGTGAGGCTGACAGGAACCTGCAAGGCTGGCTTCAGAGGCAGAAATACTCTGATGTCTGAGGTGTCCCTTGTGCCTCTTAATCATATGGTCTGCATCTCTTCTGCTAACGAAAAATGCCCTTACTTCTCTTGCTGACAGGGTTGAACAGTCTGCTTTCCTTTTGGAAGGGGCTTTGCTGTTGTTTTTGAAGACCCTTGATCAAATAATGGCTGTCAGATTTTTTGGACACAGAGCTCTGGTGCTGTGCTTAGTGTGGGTTTCTTCCACAGGGTGATGATGCCCATGGCCAATCCAGCTGTCCCACACAGAGGAGCCTGGAGCTATATTTAAAACTTGTTGCTGACTGCTGCTGCTTGCACAAAGCGATGGCTTTGACTTGTCCCTGATGTATGTCTCACAAAGAGAAGTTAGAGCAAGAGAAATGATCCAAACTATTTGAATCTTGTTCCTAGTGGGATATATTTTTCTATGTTAATTCCAATTAAATATCCACAGGTAGCAGACAAAAGAATTAGAAACACATAAGGAGATTGATATAGAGCTATGAAGCTGTTCCTGTAATAATTGATTTAGAATAATTGAATCATTTTCCTGTAGAAATCTCTTCTTCTGCAGAATGCTATTATATTCTGCAATACCTTTTGTTCCTTTAGTTAATAGAGCTATATAACAAATGCATATCTGCACTGGCAAATGCAGACCATTTGAACTCTAAAATATTAATTTTAAATGTACCTATGGCTATTTTTAATAGTAATTTAAAATGATCCTAAAAAGCACATGTGGAGATAATGAGATCTATAAATACTGGTTGGCATTATTGATTCACATGTATTGCTTCCGTAGATTACTTCCATTTTCCACATTTCTTTCCATGTCTATACTAATCAGAGGGCTGGATTTTAAAGGTATTTATTTATACTGAGCCCTGTGTAAATACAATGAAATAAACTTCTCCAGTGGGAGAAGAATAAAGCTGGGGTTTACCATTGTGGAAAAATTCAATCCTTAGTTTTTGTTTAAGATTAAGGGAAAGTGTTTAACTTATCCCGTAAGCAGGGATAAGTAACTTCCCCATTTCCAGAAAACTTGGGGGAGCATTCCTTATTTCTTGCAGTCTCTGCAGAAGAGCCTGCAAAGGCAGAAAGGAAAGGCAGAAATGTGCTGTAGGGTTGAAAAAAAAATTTTTACTAGAAAAAAAGCAAGCTGGTGCAGGCTTGTCCAAGATCAACCACATTATCTGAGCTTCTCTGAATGAGTGAAATCCTTCAGCAGCTGCAGGTACAGTCAGGACATTGGGGTTACTTTTATTGTCTTTCAGTGTGATATTCTGTTTCCCCTCCCTCCCTGTGTTATTTATCCAAGCAAAACTCCGGCCTTATGAAAACAATATAAGAAACACAGACCTCACTACCCTGTGTTCATGGAGTGATTCTGTTATACCCACTCATGGTTCTGCAGGGATACTTATTTTCCTCCCAGCACCTTTTGTTTGTTTTCTTTTGTTATATATAAGCCTTTTCCAAAGTGATTTTGTGATAATCAAAATAAGACACGCTGAAAGATTGTTAGTACTGGGCAGCTGCCACAGGCACCAAAACAAGCTGTACAGCTGACCCGTGGCAGAGCAAAGTGCATCCTCATCAGAAGTGAGTGTGTTCCTACCACACTGCTGAAAGCTACTCACCTACTATTGGATAAATACTTGTAGAGAACAAACAGGTTGTACAGGGGTTCTGAATGATGGTCTTCTCTGGGTTTAAGTGCTATCATCTAAAGTGTCATCAGACTTGCTTGTCACTCCCCCCTCTGCAGAATAGCATTGCAGGCAGAACAGGAATGGTAGAAAATGACTTTTTTCCAAACTTCCCATCACTGCTTTTTAAAAGCAAACCTGTTTGTCATACTCTTGCCTGGTTAACTGATTAAGTTAAATTCTGCAGGGAGCTTTATGTCCCAAAAGTATTTTCATGTCACACAGGCTTTACATTCTCTCAGAATTCTGCTAAAATAATTTGGTAATGTGTGACTACATAGAAAGAACACTTTCACTTTTCTACAAACTACATCTTGTGATGTTTTTCACTTCCTAAAATTAATATCAAAGATTATCATACTTCTATTTCTATGCTATGGTACAAATGCAGAAGTGAGACTGAATTCTAAGGCAATGTAGTGTATGCACTTTTTGCATTATTCAGGGTTTTTTTGTTTTATTTCTCATACTTCTACACACGGAATAATATGGCCCATGATCACCACCCAGTCAGAAGGTGGGACTGATGGGATGGGCAGTGGGATGTTGAATTACACCCTTACCTGTTAGTGTTTGAAGTTCCTAATGTAAGGGGCATACATTTCATATGGAATGAGTGTCCTTCGTGTTCCTTATCTGCTTTGAGATTGACAGGTTGAATTACTCACAATGCATGTTTTCCATTCATAAAGCTTTTTCCTCAACAGGGTGAAAGGAAAACACAGAGACAAATCTCGTGTGGAAGAGATGACACGTCAGCATTTTGGTTTATTGGCCATTGATGGTACAGTAAATCACTAAAAGCAGGTTTAGAGCCTAGGAAGCAGCACTATTGATCTCCTGGAGTCCTGTTGCCAGAAATTGTATTAAAGAGCTTAACACGATGATGTGTAGCCTTGTGGCAGCAGCACAGCCAAGAACAACCTTTCCTAGAGATCAGCCAGCTGAGAGTCCCAGGGATATGGGGAATTTACTGGGGAGTGTGGTGCCTCTTAGCTGTCCTCCTATAGACCAAACTGAGCATCAGAAGTATTTACACATTCAGGATTTCAGTGTTTCCAAAGTAATTATCCAAAGGTAGAACAATTCATGTGTTTTCTTTCCTTCCCTCCGTCCTGCATTTTGAATGATGTGAAATACAAGATATATGTTTCTGTTTATCATCCACTTTTAAGAAACTACACTGCAGAAGGTGAATGCAAATGTAATAGTAGTAAGATATCAGCTAACTCACATTTGGGATTGTCAGTATCTGAAAGGAACAGTTTATTGCAATTTATTATTACAGTTTAGTTAGCAAAGTAACACAGTTGCAGATGCAAAATTAGTCTACACCAGTGAATTATTCGAGATTTATACTTGACCCTCTAGTAAAAGAGTAGTAAATAACACTTAACGAAAGATGTTTAGGTTTTTAAAATAGAGTTTAAAAAGAAATATTCCACTTACTGTGGTTAAACGCAGATTTTCAGTTTTTCAGTCCCTTATGAAATTTTAAATGCTTACATATGAAAGAATGCTTGCACTTCAAAATGCTTGTACTGTAGAAGCAGGCCCATGAAGAAATACTGCATGAATGCCTACAGGATTGGAAGAGCATGAATAACTTTAATGGTTCAAGCCTTGGTTTAAAAATTGAATGAAAAGGCTGCTTAGCTTCCTAAGAATCACGCTCAATTTGTTTCTAGATGGACCTGGAGTTTAAGTAATTTGGGGACAGATTTTCAAAATATGTAGTCACCTGGAAAAAAGCACACAAAAAGGCTTTTTAGAAGTCCAGTGTTTCACACTCCTGACTGTCGATATCTAATGTAAGTATTTTTGAACCCCTTCAAGACATCAATTGCTCTCATTAGGCATTAGGGTCTACCCATAATGTCTTGGAAACCTGATTCTTTGTTACTTTAAGAAAATCACCTAATTCTGCTTTAGAGAATCTGCCTGTTAAGAGGCTCTACAAATGCAAGCCACAGGATTTATTTCTGAGCAACACTTTTTGCAATCTAAGCCATATAAAACAAAGGAAGAATGTGCTTTTCAATAAAATATACTTTTTTTTTTTTTTTTGTAAAGATAGCTATTCTCTGGTCGTATAGTACTTAACTGGAAGGGAATTGTTGCTGTTTCTCATGCCCTTGCCCATGGAGGAATGTGTTTTGGTAGCAATTAGAGATGGACAGTTCCCTGAGGCACTGAGCTCTTAGGTGTTTAGCATTAGTCACCCTTTCTGTTAACTTTGCAAATTGCTTCATTTTCCAGAAGTGGATGGAACTGCTCTTAAATGGGGTGGGAATACTCTGCTATTTAAAGTCCTTTGTTCCTATTTAAAGCTTAGAAAAGAAACAGGTACCAAAAGCAAAAAAAGATTATGGCAAAAAAGTTAATTAAAATCTACACCAGCTCTTCAATTAAAGCCTTAGACCAATGCAAAAAGTTGTAGTGATTTTTTTTCTCCTGTGATTTTGTCTTTTTCTCTGTGCTAGTGTTTCCTCTCTAATAAGAATGTTTTCTTGTTTTCACACGAATGTCAGTTTTATGTGCATTCAGACTGCACTTCAAAAGTCGTTCTGATTTATAAGGCATCTGTCTCAAGGATTGTGACTCTTCTTTCCCATGTGCTCACACATCCCTTTCTACAGGGGTCAAAGTAGCTACAGCATAATTGGAAAACATTTGAATCAAAAAATATGGCTTTATTCCCAATAACTGCTGTGATTGCGAATCACAAGTCAGTGACTAAAGCTGGAATTACTGCTCTGTAGATTTCAACACTTCTTCTCCTTAGTTTTCATTTAATTCTATGTTGTTTAGAAAAAACCCAGTGTTTTTCTTCAGAGAACAAAACCCTCCACATCCACTGTTAAGATCTACCTCTAATCGTTGGAGAAATGGGAGCTCTGATGTATGTTGGTGCCACTAATAATATTTGAATGTACACCAGGACTTTTTCAGCAGTGATCTGTGTTTGCAGATGGCTGAGTGCACTACTTTAACCAGATATTCAGCATGTTTTTATTAGATTATTACCCAGAAAACAGAATATGAAACAACCATGAGAATACTGCTTTCTGAAAAAAACCCACAAAAACCCACCCATTCCAACCCAAACCCAACAACAACAAAACAAGTCCTTTCAGTAGGAGAAAATTCATGAAGTACTTGTGGCTGGTGTTCCAGCTTTTCCTACAGAAAGCAGCAGAAGCTCCATGAATGTGTTCATTTCCACTGTTACATCTGCTCTCCTCTCCATCTCTTGGAGTGTGACACCAGCTTTGGAATGCACATTTTCAGGTTGCAGGACCAAGGTGTTTTTTCTGCTACAATGACAGTTTTGTTTCTCCTCAGCTGAAACACAATAGTAGATTGTGCCATAACTAGGATAAATCCTTAGATATGGGGACCTTTTAACCATATGGAACACAGACTTGTTTTTTAATTTCTGTGGATATAAGTAAAGCTTTAGCATGGGAAGAGAGCACAGCTATGGGATAGAGACAGCCATGGCTGTGCTCTGTGTTCATGCTGGGTTCTGTATCCTCTGTCTGTCCCACAAACTGGAAACATGTGGTAATCACGTCTGTAGATTTTGTTATTGCTGTATCCCCTAGTTCTGTTTTATTTGTAATTTTAGATGGACTCAAAGCTCTAGCCCTGGATTTACAGCAGCATGTTGTGCTGCTGATAGCTCACAAAAGTCATCACAAAACAGCTCTGGGAAGCTTCTCCTGTGAAAGAAGGGATGTGTTTGCAATTCAGAAGTTAAGCGAGCTGTTAAGAGCCGTAAGGTAACATTTTAAATGAAAACACCCAATTTTTTTTTCTTGAAAAATGATTGTACATTAGGCAGAATCTCACTGAGGGAGCTTAGGAAAGGGTTTGTTTCTTCTGCAAGACAAAAATGCTACTAATTCTGTGCACTTCTACCACATCAAGTCAAGAGTTCTCTTATGAATCCGTTTATAACTTGTGGAACACAATATGTTTTTTCTGCTCTGCTGAAGGGGTGGAAAAGCAGTGGGAAGAGTTCAAAGACTTGCTAAGTTCCTTGAAGTTTAATGGAAACACAAGTGTTCTGAAGAGATGGGACACATACATGAGCAATGGGTAGGAGAGCTGTGGTTCTGCCTTCAGGCATGAGAGGGATGATGGAGGATGAGTGCGAGGGACAAGGTGCCACCTATGAAATGTGTCACCCATCTTTGTGCTGCAAGTGGGACTGTGAAACAGCCACTTCCACTGTTGTAAGGTGTTGTGCCAAGGGCCAAAGGCCATGTGGGCCAGTCATAGCTTTGCCTAGAAAATACCGGCTTAGGACTTTTGTTAGAGAAGGTGAGAAGCAGTAGGAGCTTAGGTATTATTCCTTCAGCCCCAAATCTGCATGTGCCTGTAGATCCTATGGAAGGCCTTCCTGATCAGGGGATGAGATGTCTTTTAAGTGTTTTGTGTGGGAGAATTATAGCAGAAAGTTCTCGTAGTGTGCTGGGCCCTCCTCAGAGGGCAGTGTGGCAGGAAGGTGAGCCTGCAGCCATCCTTCCAGCACGAGTTCTTCTGGTGACTGCACAGTCTCAGCAGGACATGAAAGAAAAATAATCTAAGAAAGCCCATTGTATTGAATGTGGAAGTTGATGTGGAGACTCCTCACTTTTATATCATCCTGACATGGATCACCAGGCGTGTCCAGAATAATTTTAAAATTTGAACTGATTTTGAAAGGTTTGAGGTGTCTTTTGGAGAAAGCTGGAGATGCAACAGCCATAGGTAATCCCTGACCTTACAGAGATAAGGGATTCACATAATGGTACAAGGAATTAAAAGTAGTTTCCTGCAACAATTATAAGGGCATTAATTTGGCATTTTCCCCTAAAATTTTCTGTGTGATAATCCATTTTACAAATGCAGTTTCTGACCCAATGTTTTTGCTGTCACCATGGGTTGACTGCAATTAATGAGGTAGCTAGAGATTTATTCAGACCACACAAATGAGGCAGTTATCCTGTGAGCTGCTAAGATTAACCTTTGAAAAAATGGCATCAGAACAAAAATGCTGGTAGACATATTTTGTTGCCTCTCATCTCAGTGCTTGCTTGCTTCTTTTCTTGTTCTCCCTCCTCCTTCCAAGACAGAAACATACGTGCAAGACTTGGCTGAGGCACAGCTGAAGACTTCACTTTAAAATAAGTAAAAAATAAACTTAGCTCACCACTGCACTCCTTGTGCATAAGCAAGATGTTTCCTGTTACGTGGTATAAGCACTGATCCCTGAGGACATAACACCCTGTGTGTTCTTCGCTTTCAAACTGTTAACATTTTACCAATCCCAAAGGAATACATAAACCTCTGGAACATTTTGAGTGTGGTGCCATTTTTCTTTTTTTGGGTGTAAAACCTTATAGAAATTTCTTTGTGTTCTGTGTACGGCACTGATCTAGGTACGTACAGCAGAAGAAATCTCGTGGAGATGTTTCCATTTCAGCTCAGTTCCCTTTGACATGTGTTTTGGAGGGAGAGAGTGACTCATAGTTTACAGCTTGTTGGTAGGGACTGTCCTGGGATGTGGGACAGGCTGGGTAATGTCACTCAGCCCTGTGCACAGGGACCTTGCCAAGAAATGGGCAGAGCAGACTCGCAGCCTTCTGTGTTCATGGGCCCACACACATTCTTGTTTGGACTAAGTTTCTTTGCATAATGCAAACCTTAAGATTTAACTTGAAGTGGAATAGTCATTTTGTTGTCTCTGGAAGTTATCTCCATTCCCATTCTGTTAAATTATATGTGGCCTTGCTTTGTCTGGGCAACATTAGCTGCTGTTTTGCTGAATGCCCCAGTTTTTTCTTCCTTGTAATGACTATTAATCTGTGAGGAGAAGGTAGGAGGGGGGACATTTAGATGAAAATTCTCCAGGAACACAGTCTCTTCCCTTAGCAGGAAAATACTTGTGAAAATGAAAGAAATACCTTTTAAAATCTCATTTGGAATTAAGATTATTTTACTGCTGAGATGATTAAATTAAAATTTTCAGGTTCATCACTCAGTATGCTTATGTGGTTTAAGAAGACCTAGAATTACTGGCTATGCTTTTTGATACATTCTAAGAAATCATAACTTAGAGAATAAGGAGGTTTGGTAGCCATGAGAATTCTGAGGATCATCTATGAATAATTCAGCCACTTTAACTGCATGAAACAGAGGTGTGCTGGGAGGATACCAACATCTTCACTTTCCCGTGACCAATAGTTCAGGAAGAGAAATGAATGAGTTAATTGAAATGCATCTGCTGCTGTAATAGAATTGCATTCGGTTTGGGGATTTAATGACCCTGAACTTAGCACTGAACAATAGATTTGCTGTCTAAACAATCCAGCTATGCTAAATTCTCTGGTTATTTCACAAAGTATTGTTGAACAGAGATATTGGTTTTCTTCACTTCAACTTTTAGGTTTTTTTCTGTCCTTCCTTATGTCTTACTTCCTGAAGTTGTGAATCATCAGTTTCTTTGCTGCTTATTTCCTTTCAGGCTTTCCATGCTGGAATTGTGTTCATCTCATCTTCTTTGATCTTATAGACATAAACAAACTGTCTGGGTTCCCATCTTAGTAATTATAAATCTGTTATAGCTCTTTTGACTTCATCATATTTTTTTCTAGTTTTCTCTAAAGCAAAAGTGATTGGAACTAGGCTCCCAAACCAACCTGTGTTAAACCTCAGCCACAGCAGACCAGTGAAGGCAAAGAACCTGACTGGTGGCATACATTTAAAACAGATATTTTTCTTGCAGAAATGTTCACACACAAATAATCTTTATTTTGGATGTTTTGAAAGCATTTGTAATCCAGGCCCCCAGATTCAGTGGCTGGTTTTTGCAGCTCTCTAGGAGAGGCAGAAGGTTTTGTGAAGGGGTTCTTGTGTGAGATGGTGCTAGTAATTGGTCCAGGAGGGTTAATCTTCCCATTAAAAAGCACTCACTGCCTAACTCACACAAGTGTATTGCTGGCTGCCTCTTTGGAGCCCTTGGGAGGAGTTCCCAGCACTCCAGTGGGGTGTTGGTGGAGTTTTGGGGGAGTGTGTTCTGCTGCAGCAGGACTTCAGTAGAAAGAGAGCTGTGAGCGTGACTTCCAGCAACCAAAGAAAAGCACTCTATTTTCTGATCAACAGCTTCTCTTTTTCAAAAGTAGTTCCTTCTTGTGCCAAGCCTCCCTAATGTTTCCTAGAAGTGTCAGAAATTTAGGTCTCTATAAATCAAGCACTATACTGTGCTGTCATTTATTGTGGAAAATGTCTTATTTTAAATCCTCTTATACCTACTCTTCCTTAATAAACAAAACCCAGGTGGCATAGATTTGGCAGTAGGCAGCAAGAATTTAAAATTCCTGAACAAGAACAAATACATCTTAAGGGGCCATATTTACTTTCAAATAATTGTAATAACAATAAACATTTTGCTTTTATGTTGCCTTTTTCATCAGTAGTTCTCAAAGCACTTTTTGAGAAGAAATTTGGCATTACTATACTGTCTTGACAGTGGGAAAACATATGGATACCATAAGATCTGGCACCAACATCACTTAATAGCTGGGTGGCAATTAGAGCCCAGCTCCCTCTTCAAGCAAGACTAATGTTTTTCTTCTCTTCTTTCTCTTGGTAGCTTTGGATTTCCAATGTATTTATTTAGGAGATGGCAACTTCATAGATTAGTGTCCAAAAGCTCAGGGAAGGATGTTATTTTTGGACTAAAGTTCTCTTGTATCTGGAGATGCCAAGACATTTACAGGCCCAGGAGCTCTTCCGACCCTTTAAGCTCAACCAGGGCTCAGTTTGAGCTGCTCATTGCTGCCTTCTCTGGGAGTGAGCTCGGTTCTGAGCATCACAGACTGCAGAGAACTGTGCTGCTGAAAGTGTGAGCTGGCATAATAAATATTTGAGTGTTAAAGGGGTGACAGTGAGGAAATTGATAGACGTGGATCCATCATAATTGTGCTTTCATAAAAGATGGAAACAAGAAGTAATTTTAATCCATTATTTACTCACTGGATGGCATCTAATTATTTAGGCAGTTTTTAAAGTCAGAAACAGGCTCGACTAATTCCGAATTATATTTTAACTCATGCTGAATTCTCTGTTTTCTAGGTAAAATAGGAGCAATTTTGATGCTTTGATGGATAAAATACCTTCTTGTCTGTGAGAACTCTCATAATTTGTCTGCTTAAATACTGGAGAAAAAAATTAAATTAAATATGGTACTCATTACAGTGGTCTTTTCCTGGTTCATGCTGTGCTGTTTCTATAGACTTCTGGAAGCTGTAAGAGGAAAGCACAGATTCAGAAGTCAATGGAGCAGCTTTGTGTCCCATCTAACATTCCTCCTTTCAGTTAAAAAGCTGTTTGGACAGATCACAAATGATTTTGGTCTGTTACTACCAATAAAACACAGTTATCACTATAGTGACTTGGGCACAAATAATTAACCCTTTTCTTCTTGGGTATTCTTGGTGCATATAAAAGTAGTTTATAGGGTAATCTTTCAAATATGTCAAATAGACTTAATGTACTTTTGAGCAAGAACAGTCTTGTAGCCCTCGATGCTGCTGAGATTAGTCTCAGGACTGCCTTAAATTACTCCAGCTAGTAGCTTAATTATTTCCATATAGAACAATTCCTGGTATCAAAGGAATTCTCAATTATGGTAAATTTGTTGTGTGATAGAATAACAGATTTAATGATAAGTGTGTTCTGCTGCATATCTCCATAAAGACAAACATTTATTCTAGCAATGAGCTTAGATTTGTTTTCCCCACTTCGTCAAATATTTGGGTTCTTACTTCCAGATTTGACCTGCTCAGGTTGTGCTGGTCTGGCAGGTTCTGGCTGCAGGATTTGAGCCACAGTCACACACATCTGTCAGGAATGCCAGAAGCCAGAGGCTGGTTTCAGACCTGTTGCTGTTCAATGTTTGTTAGTCCTTGACTGCAGAAGACACATCTGTGCTCATCTTTGAGAGATGCTAAACACTGGAGTTTTGTCATGACTCACATAACTGCAACTACCTGAAAATGCTTTTCAGGGTTCTATAGCAAGAAAATATTTTTATCAGTTAACTCAATTCCCACCAGTTTTTTTTTTTCTCCCCCAACCTTTTTTTTTTTTTTTTCTTTTCCTTTTCCCCTGTTTTACACCCAGAACATGCATGTGGGCTGACAAGTTTTATTTCACCTGTAACCCTGTGTGACTGGAAAAGAGCTGAGATATAAACTCCAGTGATTGCTTCTACAGTGGAAATCTTGACAGGAGCATAAGTCTGTTGCAGTGGCCCTAGGAAAATGCTCTTCTGGCTGATATTAGTATATGATAAAGAACAGCCAAATTCTGGTTACAAGAAAGTTTTACAAAAGGGTCAGTTCTACCCCTGATGTGAAAAACCAGAAGCATCATTTTCATCTGGGTTTTTATGTATTTCAAAGTAATTTTATGTGGATCAGGAATAAAGGTGAAGATAACAGCAGCAACTGAAGAACCTGACCTGTTGCAGGGGAATACTGATACATGTGCACATATCTGCCATTCAGGGGATTGTTTCATCATCCTGAGAGCCAAGGGGAACTTGCCAAAATCAGTTTCTTTTCCTCTGCCCTCTTTAACCCTGCTATCCAAGTGTTCATTTGCAATATTTTAAATGAATTCTACACAAATTCAAAGGCACATTAGAGCAATAATAATTCTGATCCAGGCCCCAAATCAATTTGTAATTCAGAAGAGGAAAAAAAAAAAAAGAAAAAAAGGGTTTATTTGGTGGGTTTTTTTCTTTGTCTCCATAAAGACAAACGTTGGTTAAGAAGCTTGTAACAGAACCTACCTGTAACCTTAGCCTGGCTGTCAAACTGTGTCTCAGTATTTTAGAGCCATCTGTAAATCTTGTGTCTCTGAGTTCCACCTCAAAGGTGACAGAGAGTGGCATTGTACAAAGTCATCACAGACATCCATTTTGTTTAAGGGATAAGCAGAAGCAGGTGATGGAGCTGTGGTGACTGAGTGTAACAGAGTGAGCATCTTCCAGGCTGCTCCTTTCTCTTGGTACAGAATTGAAATAATGAAGATTCCCCCTCATCACCAGGAAAATGATTCCAATGCCTAGTTTCCCCAACTGCTAATTTGAAAAGAAAGGCTTTAATTCTGGGGAAACTTGTCTCACTGCATCTCCCAGCTTTCATTTCTCCTCGATTCTGTGCCTCAAGAACCATCTGGTATCAGGATTTTTTCCCTGTTGTTGGATGTTTTTCAGTATCTCCTGATTAATGAGATACACGGAATTTGTCAAATTTCTCACTGTGAGGAAAAGCCTTCTTATTTTTTTAGTGTCATGTTTATTAAATTAATACAGGAGTGGACATAATAGTTTCTTGAAAGGACTTAGCCTGTGCTGAGTTCACAGGACTGCTGGACCTGGATCTTTGCAAGTTGAAAATATGTCCTGTGGAGGTTCACACTAAGCACCAGCCATACAGAATTTAAACACTGGAGAAAGCTGATGCCTTCTACCAAATTTCCTTGGTTAATCTCTGAATGATGTGCTGAAAAGAGTAAAGGAAACTTAGAAAATAAAACTCTCAGTGGAAGAACTAAATAGTCAGAAGTCTCATCAGATCTTAAATACAGCTTCAATTTTAATTTATAAGCACTATTGCCCAGCAAAAAGGAGGTATTCAGAGGTTAGCCTAACTTCTGATGACAGCAGGTTCTTTAGCAGCTGCAATATACCTGCAATATATTTTGCCCATTCTGGTAGAGTAGGCTAATTATGAAAACATGTGGGAGACATTGGAATACTGTGTTACACACATATTTGATGTGGAGTGATGCCTTTTAAACAGAATAAAAAAAAAATCAGATCACTGAAATGTCAAAAGACTTTCTTTTTCATCAGTCATAGATCAATCTCAGCGTGGTAAAATGTGAGAAGAAAATTCCTAAAGTAAAAAATGAATATGGACTCATAGACACTACTGAAAGACCTCCCAGTAACAAGACTGGAGTCTTGTTTAAAAAGTTTAAAAAGTTTGACTGGGAAAGGAGAGAATTGAATCAAGACTACTGAGTGTATGACAGTGGGAGAGTTGCTCAGTTGGGTGAGTGAAGGACTCAGATTTAACCAACTAAATGCTCTTATGGGATGGTGTTATTAATTAGTTGTTTTTTTCTTTGTTAGGCTAACCCCCCTTCCCCCAACTCCCAACCTGCTCTCAAAAATAAGTGAATTGGATTTTAATGTAAGTTTAGTAGAAATTACCATTATATGTTCCACTAATTTTATATGAAAGTTGAGAAGCTATTTAGGGGGTAGGTACAATTTCTTTACACATAGTTAAATGATTGTCTGTATTGTGTTCTCTTGAAGGATAGGCAGGTCTGACCAAACAAGGGGGCTGTAAAGCTGTGTTGGCTGTCATTATTAATCTACTTATCTTTCATATGTATCTATTAAAAGCTTTTCCATTATTTTGCAGAGGGATCATGTCAACCCCCATCAAATTATTTGTTCATTCTCCATTTTTTTGCCTTCCAAAACTTCTTTGTTTGCTTTCTTCCTCTACTTCCGTTTTCTTCCCTGTTCTCTGGAATTTCTCATGTTCCAAAAATTGCCAAACTTAGCAGGAATCCTTTAGACTTCCAGTGGTTATTCTGGAGGGAAATTGCCTGGTTTTTAGAATTAAGAACACTGAGTTAATTTTTACCAATTTGGGTCTGTACTTTTGAGGGCTCTCAGTGAAAACAAAGAACATCACCAATTCAGAACCCAGGAATACTTTTGCAGGTCATCCCAGAGTGTGGTTCTGTAAGTGACTGGTTTCCCAGCTTGAAGACCAGAGCCAGCACCATAGGCAATAATATTGTTCCAGGGTAAAGCAGCAGAAGTGAAATCAAAACTGAGCCTAATTCAGTTGACTGTCACCTGACAATGAGTGGTTTGAAGCATTTTGAATTAATTTCTAATCACCATGCGTGTATTCTTAAGAGAGTTTAAAGCTATAAAGAGTGAGAACTAAAGATTTGGATCTCACTGTGTCTAACAACTGCTAATGTTCTTGGACTGACACACAAAATCATCCTTCATAACATATAAACTGAAGGATAATCAATTTAATTTTTTCCGTTCCTCATAACTAATCTAAAGCTCTTTGTAAGTACAGGATGTCATATCTTAATTTTGAGAGATGGCTCTACAGGTGTAGCAGATTTTAGGAGCCTTTGGAGGTTTTTTCATTATAAAGAGGTTTCTCAAGGCCCTTCAAACAACTGTCATTCACATAATCCTTGTTGTCTTTAAATTATGATAACATTCCTTCTTGTCACATCACACAGGCCTAATGAAAGGCAAAGATGAACCACCTGGGCCATTTCCTGCTCAGTGCTAACAACTGCAAATCCGAGGGAAAGGCGTTGCCCCCTTTGGCAGGGTGCAGCAGTGGCTGCACTTCACAGACGTGCCCAGCAGCACCCTAATCCTCAGGGGAGTGTGGGCAGGAGAAAACGTGTTCCTTCCAGAGCTGGACAGTAATTGTGGTTGCTATATTTTCTCATTGCAGTAGACATGTTTTCATTAACATTCTAGATGGATTCTTTTCCATTCTGCCTTCTCTTGTTTGATTGACAGCAGCTTTGTGGCTCCTCAGAGGATGGGTTGTATCTCAGCATTCAGTTTAGCCCTTCAGATAGTCCCTTCTTTTTTTTGAGTAAATACAACTTTTTGAAAGTTGATGTTTCTTTTTACAGTATTTTCTGGAGGCTTAAAGCTTTAAGACCAACAACATTATTAGATCAGTCAAGTGCCAGCAGGAAAGTCTCTTAAAAAAGAAGGGAATAAAGTAATCTATAATCCACCTTGACTAATGTTTGTCAGACCAAAGAAAAGGAAAATTTAGCAAATAGAATTTTTAAGGACTGGGGAGGGGGTCATGGTGGGAGGAAGGGGGATATTTAATAAAGATCAGGAAATTCAGAAGAGCTTAGAAAAGAGGTTTTTTCCAGATGTTGTAATGTGAGGAGGCCACATGCTAAGTTTATTTGCAGAAATTCATCTCACACTGATTTCTGTGTTATAGAAGGATTTTGTTTTTTGTATTTGTTTCCATAAACATCTTGATTTAAATATTTCACGTATATCAATTGCAAATGTGTTGAAACAAGAATAACAAAGGGCAGTTATGAAAGGTAAATTTGAATGTTTTATTATGCATGACATGTTTCCTTCTGTCCTGTCCTTTCAGAGAGGTGGGCAGATGCCCCGAAGGCTCTGGTCTTTGTCAGGGTTAGGTGGAAAACACCAAAAGGTGGGGCTGAGCTGGAGAAAGGGGACTGTGAACCCTTCTGGCAGGAATGAGGAGCAGCAGTTGTGGAGCATTAGAAACAAATAAGGGGAGGGAGAAAGGGAGAAACCCAGGGATGCCGAGGTGAAATGGCTTGTGCTGGTGTTAAGGCTCTTTAATTCTTCAGTTGAGTGTTCCTGGAATGGGAAATGGAGAGAATCACAGCCACCATTCGCTTCAGAGCCTTTGTTTAACAGCCAGGGCTGCAGGCAAAAGGGGCTGGGGGGCTGCTGCAGAACAATGATCATGGAATTATGGGCAGCCCTGCCAGACATCCCTGCCTGGCACAGCCTCTCTGTCTAAATTCCCCCGGGATGTCCTCAGCACTGCAGTCCTGTGCCATTGCCTGCTCCCCAGGAGCCTTCCAGTACACAGGTGTCAGGCCTTGCCCCAAATCAGGGAAAGGAAAATTCCACAAATTTCACTTGCTGTGAAAATGTTAAGCTGCGTATTACAGTGTCAAACATTAGGACTAGGCAAAATTAAACAATAGAGGGTATAACATGATATCAATTTTATAGAAATTAAGATGCCACATCTTGTAATTTTTTTCCAAATCCTGTATTTTTATATCATTTACTTTATAATAATAGTCAGGAATGTTTTAATAAGTTAAACTCCTTGTATGATAACGTCTCTTTTCTTTAAGGTATTTATTTTAATGATTTATTAACAGTCACAGAGTGAAATTTTTTTCATCTAGCAGCAGAGCTGCTTCATTTAAAATGCAGAGTTAACTTGGTTTCAGAATTAGGTAGGTGACAAAAGGCTGCAAATTTTCACCCTTTTTGTTTTGTTTAAGCTGTAGGTAAAAACTAATCTCAAAGTTCTTTTTGTTTAAACAGCTCTAATGAGTTCTGTTTGTCTTGAGGAAGCAGCATAGTACCCAGCAGTAGACACTATGCTCTTATCTAAGAATGTAGAAAGGCACAGATCATGTTGTGTTACTTCAAAAATGGTGTGTAATTATGGAAATAAAGAAAATGTTAGAACAGCTGAGGCAGTGTCACATGTACACATTCAGCTTTTGTTTTCTGGGAATAGTTTGGGTTTCTCCAAGCGTAAATTCTTCACTTGCAAAGTTATGAGGCTTCTCCAAAAGGATGAACCAACTTTCTGTTTTTCTTTTCCAAGAAAAAAAGGAGACTATTTCCCTATAAGGTGGGCTTATCCAGCATGTTCAATACTGCATACCTTACAAATTTTCTGAAAAAATTTAAACTCCCAAACCCTAAACTGGCCCCCAAATAAACCACACACCAGCTTTCTGTGCAGTTTTCTACTTCCAGGACATTGTTTTCCAAGGAGGAACTATCACGTCACATTGGTATGAAAAAACAAGAGTTTTTTATGTCCTTTGCTAGGCTTGGCCTTGAAATAATATTGAGGCATAAGATATATTTGATTAGTATATTTTATGCTGCTTATTCACTGCTTGCAATAAATGTACTTGGTGTTGGGCAGCTACTAATTGAAAATCGGAGCACTTAGGAACCTGTATGTTCCCTCAGGAGGAGCTGAGTTTTAAAGCCAATGTCCCTTCTACCATCTGTGACTGGCCTGTTTTACATTAGAGTTCTCCCTGAAAAGGTCTGGAGGACCTTAGGAAGCCTGGCTTGGTCAACTTCTGTCTATTTATGGGTAAGGACAGCGTAATCCTAAGTATGTGGACCAAGAGTACTTTAATCAGTATTTGACAAAGAATTAGACAAAAGCTCTGAGTTTAATTTTGATTTCCTCACTGAGAGCTGTGATTGGCAGAGATGAAGTATCATTGTGGGAAACAATCTTGTAAAGGAGCCAAAAATTTAAAACCCAGTCCTGAAAGCAGTTTTTGAATCCCAAAAGACTGGTGCTGTTGAATAAACAGTTGTAAAAGAACTCAATGGGAGGCCTTATGTTTTTGAGAAGTCTCAGATGCTGAGGCTTAAAAATCATGTAGCAGCCTTCTTGTATCACGTTTTGTACCTTCTGATAATTAATGTGGCCCAGCATAGCTCTCATTAAATTGTATATAATTTGTACAAGAGCCAAAGGACTTGACTTGTTCAGTTGGAAAATCCTATGTGGGTTCATCCTGATTACAGCTACTGTGTCTATAATTACAGTGTTCCTAAGAATGAATTTTTTTAAACTGCTACCAGGAAGTTGGGCATTTTTCCTGTTTGCACTCTTGTGGCATCTGAGGCCCCTTGGAGACACACCAGGCAAAGGCACAGTGACTGCTTACAGAAGGTTTCTCCTGGTGTTTTCTCACTGCTTTTTTGAAACAAAACTGTGTCTCAATATCAAGGTGGGATGCTGGTGTTGGAAAGGGGAGGGTCAGAAGAACCCAGAATTCGGTAATTAAGGTGTGACATAAGCTAGGCTCCAATTTCAGGACTCAAATCAGACATTACTTAAACTTCCATCTTCCACTTGAGCCCGAGTGCCAAAGCCTCGGGCTGTTGAGGGGCACACGGGTGTGTCTTTCTGGCCTTTGCACAATTTTGCAATGAGCTCAGTTCTGTCTTGATAGAGCAAAAGAAGGGTGAAAGTCTGACTATTCCTCCTGCCTCCCCCACCAATGGAATTGTTTTCTAGCCAGCCGAGTCCCCAATTACTCTCCTGCTGTGAGATTCAGTAATTTGTCAGAGGTCTGCTGTATTGCAGGAGCTGAGCCAGGCTCTGTGTGCCAGCACAGCGTATTAAGCCCACAGCAATTCCTCATTTGTCTTTTGCTGTAGGATGTGGTGTGATCACCTAAGGTGTACAATACTATCCATATTTTCTGAATGAGTAAGGAAGACTTGGAAATAAACAATGATTTTTTTTTTTTTTTACAGTAGTTATAAGGTATTCCCCCCTGCATCCCGCAATTATGTCAGCCTGGAATCGAATAATTCTTACAGAACTATAAATCCATACACATCAGTGAAATGAATGTGTTCCTGAAAACTCATATTTTTGTATTACCTAGGTATAATGCTGAACCTATTCTCCAAGACAAAACTAAACTCCAGAGTTTGGTCGCAAAATGGTCGTATTTAAATGCCCCCCACACTTATCAGTACTTCTCAGTAGAATTTTGTACTTGCATTGTTTGCTCTTGTTAATAAGAACTTTCCTAAAGCTTAAGACTTGAATAAATGAATATTTAATTTAAGTAGAATGGTAAACTATCCAAGGGTTTGTGAATGCCTGGGGTTATCCCTCGGTTACTACATCTCTGAAAGTTCACTGTGAAGCACAGATTAAACCACCAAGCATTTATTTAAATGTTGTGACCTGCCAAATAGACTTCTCCAGCAGCTGGAGGGATAGATTTAGGTGTCTGTAGATCTGTTTAGAAACACAGCACAAATCTGCATAGCAATTCTTTACTGGTGTGATAGAGGTGGGACTTCAGAATCTGTGTCTTCAAACAGAAATGGGTCATTTATTTCTGAGCAACCTGACCTGGGTGAGGATGTCCCTGCTCCTTGCAGGGGGGTTGTACTGCCTGTGCTTTAAAGGTCCCTTCCAACCCAAACCATCCTGTGTTTCTATGATTTCCAGCTCTGTTCGCAGTGTTACACCTCAGCTTCCTCTGTCGCTGGAAAACCACTGTGGATAATGCAGGAGGAGTCTTGTCTGGCTCAGCCAAAATGATTGTTGGGGTGGCAATCAAAAATCTTTCTTTGGGAGAGGTGTAGGATGAGAACACCTGCTTTAGTTCATCCATGAAAATTAATTTCAGGCCTCTGCTCTGATAGCACCCTTTCCAAAAGGGTGCCAAAAGTCCTTTACTAATTCCTTCACCAGGCCAGCTGGACAGAAGAGCTGGAAAGAGGAGAAGGACCCATGTGTAGGGCTGGAGAATATTATTCTTCATGGAAGGGATCAGACTGACGGAATCAGAACGCTTTCTGTAAACCATCTTTTGACCACATTTGCCTTTATCAGTGTAGTTGGTGTGTTCCTCTAACAGTCACCATTTTGTAATGCCTCCGGTTTTCTTTCCTCTGTTTTTTGTCTGTTTTTTCTTTTTTTAATTTTTTTTTTTAAAAATTGAGTTTTTGTTTTTTTCACTTCTTTACCCTATAAAGATGACCTTGGTGTTAGACTTTTTAGCTGTTCATCTGGTCACATGAATTAGAAAGTAAGGGGTTTTTTTCACAGTTAAAATATTACTTTGCTTTGAAACAACAAAAATGGATGAATTTTCATAATGCTTCTTTAAAATGTTTATAAAACAGACATAATTATTTCTATGAGATTTTTTAAAAAAAAATATTCTCAACGTATCTGTAGATTGTTTTTTTTTTCCTTAGAATTTGTATCAATTTACTAATTTTTAGTTTAGGAGTCTCAAAGTACTTTGTAGTGAACTTACTCTTAATCTCAAATGAACAGATGGTCTCTTTCCCCCAGATGAATTGGCAGAGGATCTGGATTGTGTACAAAACCTTAAATGGTACATTATGACCTTAATTTTGATTGTAAGGCCCTTCATCCTGGGGGGATGAGCAGCCCCCAGGCACTGGTGCAAATGGGGAAACTGCAGTAAAGCTCAGGACTTTGGCAGTAAGCAAACTTGATCCCTCAATCTCTGCCAATTAGCTGGTGTGATTTAAAGTTTCTACTCTGATTTTGTTTTCTTGTATGCGAAGCCAGGGTGGCCCAGAAGCCCAGCAATCGGCAGAACCTGGCTGGGAGGTAAATCCCCTCCCTGGGCTGGCATCTCTGCACTGTCACAGCTTCTCAGGAGATTACAGCAGAATGATGTCTTGGATGGTTAGTCAACCTCGACAGCTCCGTGGTAGAGCCAGTTACAGAATCTATTGCAGAACTTGAGCATTTCTGCTTAATTCTAAGCACGGAGACAAACCAGAGATACTCTGTCTGAAACTTGATTTTAGCTCGCTATGGTTTCATGCACATGTCAATATTCCCTGCTCTGTAATGGTAATCGATAGCTAAAGAAAAAGGTAAATTTATATGAAAAATTATTTATCAAAATGTTTGTTGTACAAATTTTTCTTTCCTAGGCTTCCACCAGCAAATGATATTTATTGACTTTAATTGGATGTGATTGCATTCTGTATTCTGGGCAGAACAATTTTTTGCTACTCTCTGCCTCTGTATTTGCTTTTCAAATTCAATTTTCTATACCAAAGAGAGTGAGAAGGCTATTTAACACAATGGTACTTACTTAGAATACTGATTATATAGTGTTCTCTGTCCCCTTCCCATCTTTGAGACACTTTATTCCCTGATGAACTATAGCAGTATTAAAAATCATAAACTGTGTCAGTAATAGACAGCTGATAGGCTTCATATATGGAAAAATAACTTCTTTCAAGTTTTTTCATCATGACAGACACATAAATTAGGATTGAAATTAAAAACTCCTCAGGGATATTTTCTTTGTTAAAAAAAATGCTTCCTTACATTACTTGGTTTAGTTATTTTAGCTCTAGAAGTAAAGTGCATTGCTTGTTTTAAATCTCATATTAATTGATGTTAATGGGAAGTAGCTGTATTGTAAATAGTTTGTGCTATGGTGCTAAGTTATCATCTACCCTCCAGCTACAAAATTTATTTTTGTGCTGGGCCAGCATTATACACTGAAATGTTGTTACTTCAATTACAGGCACTGAAAATGGGGGTGAAAAAGTGTGCAGGTTTTTTTGGTCCCTGCTTCTCTAAGCAAATTCTCCTCTAACTGTATTTGCTGCTACCAGGAAATGCTGTTAAAATGTAGTATCGTTGCAGAAAGTATAATTTCCCATTTATGCTGACATGGGGCTCTGCAGTGGACAGTGTCATAAGAAAGTAAGGTTAGTTCAACAGTATCTAATAGCTGGCTCCAGTGCAGGCTAAAACTCCTGCAATAGGCTACAGCCCTTTTCCTGCAGGAGAAAAACCCTCTTTCAGTCCTCTTCTGAAGAATATTGTGAAAGTTTGAAAGTTTGGTACCTTCTGACCTTTTGATGGGTATGGAAAAGGGAGAAATTATGTAAAAAGCTCATTATCTTGGAGCCAATTTACTGCTCTGATGGAAATGGAAGTCCTAAGGTTCACATGGATTCTTTCCTCCCTGTTTCCTGGAAGGAATATATTGTCCATAGCAATGATCTGGGAGAAGGCAGAGCTGTAGTTTCACCATAACTTCCTCCTGAGCAGGAATGACAAGCCTGCAACCAAAGAAAAGTCTGAAACTGACTTTCGGTCCTAAAGGTTCCCTTGCCCTCTGACGAGTGATCCACAATTCCCCTCGCTCCGTACAGCTTTCTGCTTCACAGTTTTCTGGGTTGCTCAGCCCAGATACAAGGAATTCGTTGTTTGACAGACAGCAGGTGCTTGCATGCTTGATGGAGAATCTGAGGCACGGGAGGGCTCTGGGATGTTCTCTCCGAGGCTGCTCGGGCAGGCACTGACCCGGTGAAGGCAGAGCTAAGTGCTTTCTGAGATGAGTCCTCCTGCTGAAGGGCAGGCAGCTGCTTCCAGGGCTCACCACTGTCTCCTCCTCATACTCAGAAGGTGTTTCTTCAAGCAAATGTCTATATTTGAAAAACTTTCCACACTTAGTTCTGCTGCATCATAATATGGAAAGCTCAAGTTCCAGTCCTTTTAGAAGGATGCTGCTAGGGTCCAATTTTGTGGTACAGAGCTGTTTGTAGCTGGACATTCAATAATTAATTTTTATTTAGATTAGATCCTTTTTTTGGAAATAGGATGCCATTTACATTATCAAATACTCTATTTCTATATATTCCATGAATCTAGAACTTAGTGTTGCTTTACATCATTGTGTAGTTCCCAGCGCTGGTGTAACACATGAATGTAGCATGGTTCCAATAGGGAAAGTAACATAAGTATTATGATGCTAACTCCTTTAGATTCATTATATACTTATTTTCTTTGCTTTTTAGGCCAGTGCAGCCCTGGTTTTTATTGTCCTTACAGTGTGATAAAAACAAAGCAGCAGAATTGCAAATTTTGACCTTTCTGTCTTAATTATGGTGTATATCCTTTTATGTGATTGAGCTGTTCTAGTTTAGGAGGAAGTTAACTGTGGTGGGGAAAGCTTGTGCCAAATGCACTTGACAGCTTAACAATTTTCAGTCGCTGTCCTCGGATTCTGATGTGCATTTTTGTTCTGCTGTCTAATTATAGCACCAGAAGAAGGGTGTACAATATGTTGCTGCTTTCTTCCTGCAGTGCAGTACAGTGCATTTTGCTTAATGATGGAGGAGTAAGACTCTACAGTGCACCAGGAGCTCTGTCATGCTTTTTGAGCAAACCAGAAAAGAACTCCCTTGTATGGTGCCACAGAAATGAACTGGAGCCTTTATTTTAGTACATGTCAAGGAACCTTTCTAAAGTGAGGAAATAATTTAATATTGGTTACAGATTCTCGCTGTAGAGTCACTGCACGATTTTGTACACTGTTTTTTCTTAGGTTTACATAATTAATGCACAAATCCTAGTACACCACCATCTTAGCTTGCAGATGAATAGTATTTTTCATTCTGTTAGATTTTGAGTAATAAATCCATAAAACCATCAAAATCTCTGTACTGAAGACACTTTTTACAGCTTCTCTGTCTTTATGCTGAATACGTACAACCCAAGGAGAAGATACAAGCAAATGATTCCCTGTGCAGAAATTAAGATAGGAAGGATGTTTGAAGGATGAATGCCAAACACTTTTTAACTGTTTAGTTTACTCCAGCTACTGGTAAATTGAAGGGATGAAATTAGCTGAAACTAGAGGATGGTAGAACAAAAGACTCTCCTGCTCAGGGTCATGTAAGAAATAGTTGAGACAAAAGCATCTTGTTTAAAACAAAATGTATCTATCCAAGCTAATCCATGTGGATAACACATTTAGGGTTCTCACTGACAGGAGGTCAGAGCCGTCTGTATTTGATTGAATAACATTGTATCAAAGTCAACATGCAGAGGGCCCACCAGAAGTTATCAGAATTATCATTTCAATTAAACAGATGGCTGAGGAATCAAATGAAGAGCCTTTGAGTGATGGCTATGGAATCAATAATGTCTTTCTGAGCTTTATTGATTTATCCTTGTCCGGGCAGTAGAATTGATTTATGTCTCTAGCTTTATTTTGATAAGTCAATGATAGCTCAACTATTCCTAAATTAATGTCTTCTTTTTGTGGGGCTTACATTATTTTTTTTCTCCTGGTGAAGAGACAGAATTTTACATCAAGCCAAACTGATTTTACTAAGTAATTCTGTGGCTAACAGAGTATCATAAATCAAGCAGAAGGATGGTCTCTGCAGTTTCACATGGAATGAATGACTTAGAATTGTGGAAAAGGCATTTATTTATTTAACCAGTCAGATGGTATTGCATTTTTCCTCTTTGTGCTAACAGACCAGCTGACGTTTGCAAGCAGACAGGATTCTTGCTGTGAAGAATGCAGTAGTGTGAGGATAGTAATGTCTTTCCACAAATAACAGGGAAAAAGAAGAGAAAAATGTGTCTGTGTGTGAGAGAAGGAGAAGAAAAGGGCAGTCCAGCTCCACAACTGAGCTGCTTTTGCCATATGGTGCATTCCAAATGGATGGGAAAAGACATTACATGTGGAGCTCAGACTCGTGGTGTGGGGAACAGAGCCTGGTGTGGTACCAGCTTGCTTTTTACAAACCCAGAGAGCAGTGCTGCTTTGGCTGCTGTTAAAAACGTCCATATCAGTAAAAGTTTTGTTTTCCAGGTCATTGAAATATTGGCAATAGTTTTACAAGCCTGTAAAGCAAGCACTTAACAGCTGCTTTCTTGCCTTTTTCTTTTGCAATATGTACCCTTAAAAGTTCCTAGGAATAATTCTGGTGGTTTTTTTTTTTTCTCCTAACAAGCAAGAATGAAAAATAGCATCAATAACTAACCCTTCCCCTCCATGATTTCCTTTCTGCAAATATTTTCAGTACCAAACCCAGGTAAATTGTTCAGTAAGTACTGAATAATTGGAACCTGTGGCCAGATCTGATGGTAAATGAACCTGGGAGCTCTGAGGCAACCAGAAGTTATGTTTGAGGCTTAGATTTTTATTGTTCTAATAGTTAAACCATAGTGGTGCTAACAGGACCTAGCCAAGCTGTGCCTCCCTGCTAGCTCAAGCTTTAAACATCTCGGTGCAGCCTTGTACAATGTCATATTATGTATATCATAATTTACCCTTCCCAGGATCTTCATGTATCAAACAGAACATGGCTATAAGTTTCTTCAGCTGTTTTAATCTGTATATATTTTTTTAGAAACGGAGAGGAAAAAGTAGTATTGGAATGCAGTGTGTTTGGAGGGAATGTCAGGAGACCTGGGTTGTAATTCTAGCACTGGCTGACATCAGTAATCAGGTAAATTACTTTATTTCATTTCTCTTCATCAGTGATTAAAAGGATAAGTAGGCCCAGAATTGCTAACTCCTACCTGTTTTTTAAATTCCTTTAGTTATGGAAGTAGCTTAGGATCTCAATTCCTTTGAGCATATAGGTCCATCTCTTTAATTACCTTTATCAGGGAAAGCTTTGGGGTTTAATTTGTGCCAGGTTTTTTGAAGGTCATAAATTCAAAACCCTGTTGTTACTGAGTAGGCAGAATAGAACTGTTATGTTAAAAAAAAAAAAAAAATCAGCTTTCAAGGCCAGAGAAAAAGCTAATTATTTAACCTTAAAGTAAAATAAAAACAAAAACAAGACATGGGAAAAAAAAAAAATTCTTGAATTTGACAAATTAAGAAAAAGAAATAGAAGAAAATAGAAGAAAATAAAGAAGAAAAAAGGACTTTTCTCACCAAAATACAGGGTTCTTCAGGAAAGTCAAACCACTGTATCTTTGGCTGATTTTTCATCATAATTATAATTATTAAGTGGCATTTGAGACTCTTGTAATGCAATATTCCAGACTAGTTTTTCTATGAAAACATAAACTGATAGCTCTAATCAGAAAATCTAAATTCAACAGGAACATTGTATGTAAACCTACATATTTAAAAGTTTTTTTAGTATTTAGTGCTCTCTTGCTTTTGAATGCTGATTGTTTATATAGTGGATGTGTAATTTCTTTGCCACTTAGAGCAATATATATATACAAACAGACAGATGTCTTTAAAGTTTTAGTCTTGAGAGACTTAATTAATGATAATACAGAGATTTAGAGGGGGGCATTACCCAGAGGTGTAACAGGTCTTGCTAGGTTTCTTTTCTCTAAATACATATATTTTCTGCCCAGTCAAGTCCATGATCTGAAAATAATGCTGCTTTCTGGGGTCTCAGAAAGCTAAGTATTAAAAGGCATTTGAACACCAATTTGAAAATAGAGGCCCACGTGGGTGAGGGGGTTTGAAAATCTACATTAAAGAGATTTACAACGCAAGGAAAGCCACGGTACAAACCCCCCTTTTTGTTACAACGCTACAGGATGGTCAGTCAGTTTTAACTTAGGTAATGTAACAAAGTTATGTAGAAACACAGCAAGAAAAGGAGATAAAAGCACTGCTATTGTCACTCCAGCATTATCACTTCAATCAGATTTTGAGCTCCATGTAACTGTGCTGAACTGAGGTTCAGTGTGTCGAGCCATTGTCTGGCATCAGCATCTGCACAGCTGCTATTGTTTCCCTGGAGCAGCTGCCACTCAAACCCGTGATGGAGTAGGTGGAAGGCATTCCAGAGCTACACTTGCATTGTGCCACACAAAAGAGACCTACCGGGATAACTCCCCTCACGTTTTGTGGGTTTTCTTTTTAAACTTTGCATGACTTTAATACAAGAAATCTTTTATTTGAAATATTGGGCAGGCTGATAAGCAGGATTCTGGAGATGAAAACTACAATAGAGAAATGTCTAGAGATAAAAAGATCTGTGTGACAGAGTATAGATGTACAAGTTGTACTTCTCATCATTTCTGCTGGTGGGTGGACATAAGCAGTCTAAACTGAAATCTCTGGTTCTTTATAGAGATATTTCATTCATATGTTATGCATGAAGGAAATTAAATTTGTTCACCTTGAGAGAAAATGCATACAGGTTTCGTAGTCTTCTGTATCCAGACTATTAGAGAGAGAAAACAGAGAGAGCTGAGAGGGTGTCAGAGGGGGGGCTGAGGGGTCAGAGCTCAGCAGTCAGCACTGTGGGCTGAGAGGAAATAAGCTGCAGGAAGAAACTCTTTACTGTGAGGGTGCTGAGGCCATGGCACAGGCTGCCCAGGGAAGCTGTGGATGCCCCAACCCTGGAAGTGTTCAAGGCCAGGTTGGATAAGGCATTGAGTGACCTGGGATAGTGGAAGGGGAGGTTGGTACAAAATGAACTTTAAGGTCCATACCGAGTCCTTAATGTTCCATGATCTGAGCCCAGGAGCTGGTTAAAATGAATGTTCTCCAGAGGTCCTTTCAACTTCTGTGATTCTCTGAAAAGGAAAATCAGGCAGGCTTTTCATTTTCCCTAACATTTAATGTTAACTTTAATTTTCCATTTACTTTAGTGCCTTTAGGAAGATAAGTTTATGCTTGCACTTAGTGCCTTGCTGACCATAGTGGTCAGCTGGGGAAGGTGTGTTTCCCTTAATGTCCTCCAGAAGTGGAAGGAACAGCTAATATCCATAATTAGTTTCTGATGACATACAGTGATTAAATAACTTTATTTTTCTCTGAAAATAAAAAACCCCAAACTTTCAAGGCATGCCAACAGAAGGCACAGTGTTCTTCTGTGTCTCCTGAAAAGCTCTTTTGTAGAAATTGAGCTGGAACAGAATGGTTCATTAGCAATGACTGTGAGACAGTGAAGCACACACTGAAAAGTTTCTCTAGACCAGCTTTGCAAAAGGCAAAACTTCAAGGATTTTCTCCTAAGAAAGTAAAGGCTGCAATGCATTTCAAGTTGTGGCCCATGCTCTGCAAGTCTGTAGTTAAAACAGCCCTTGATAAAATGCTAACAATTTGAACAGAAGGGTGATCAATCTCTCTCTCAAAAAAAAATGTTGCCTGTCATTACAGGATTTCTTTCTGGATTGATATCTTCAGATTGTTCAAATATTGAATAACTTCTTATTTAAACATTTAGCTGCAACAATATGCTCAGTTAGTAGGTAACAAGGGGCCTATTGAATTGGCAAGAGATTTTTTTAGTGAGTTCTATTTGGTTTGTATCATATGAAGCCAATCAAAGGTAGACAGGAGAGATTATATTATGCCTAAGCCTTGTTATTAAGGTTAAAATGAGATAAATGGAATATTGAGATTTTAATTTCCAGCCCTCTCATTCCTGCTTCCTGAAAGGGTGCATGTGGCTTAAATTTGAAATTTTTAATGGGAGGAAAAGTGATCTGTGCAGCAATTTTAGCATCAAGGGTTTGATGACCTTTGCCATAAACCAAAGGAAAAGAAGACAAAAACCATTCAGGAAGTTGTTGCCAAACCACTTTAATTCTGTAGGAATGGAATCACGTTCTCCCAATCCAAGCAGTTCATTGTTATCTGCAGTGTTAAGAAGGTGACAAATGATGGGAGTAACAATTAACAAGCAACCTGCTGTATCAGGGCTGTACTAATGATGTACAGTGTTGCTATAGGACCACTTGCTTGATTTCATAGTTTTTACGTACCACTCTGTTATAGTTAATTTTCATTTTCTTATTAGAGCAAACTGAAAGCATTTGTTTCCCTCCATCTAGTGATAACTTTGTCCTTTGATTTCTATTATTTTGGGCACTCGGAGCACTTCTAACATATTATCTCACCTGGATTTTGGGAGAGACCATGGCAATGCAGAGATTTGTATAAAATTCTACCGGTTGGTATCTTTCAGATTTTAGATTGGTGCCATTTTGATACTATTGTCTCACTAAAGAAGAATATTAGAAGGGACAATTATGTCAATTGTAACTGCTAATATCATTTCAGTCTGAAGAGAGTACACAGAGATGTGAGGCCTTGAAAACCATATTAATGTAAGGCCCTTATACAGTATGAATTCTAAGGGGCTACCTCTACCTCGGTTTCACTGGGAATGTGAAAAATAAAATCCACAGTGGAATCTTTGGCAGTGAGATACAATGGGGACTAATGCAAAAGAATGCGTATCAGAAAGTACAATTTGTACAAATACAGTATTGAATCAATTTTAGCTTCACGTGGGAAAGACATGAACGTTTCTGTAGGCACCTCATTGTACCATAGGGACCATAAAAACCAGAATCTAGGTGATACAAAATCATGAAATGGAGATAAGAGCATAAAACATGATAGCACCATTTATATGGCAGTGTACTCAATCTTTGAATAATGTGCTCAGTTGGGCATCCTTTGCCGAGACCCTGAAGTGGAAGATGGAAAACAAAACGGATTGAAACAGAAATGAGAATGTGTCTGTTGCTGCTGCTTTCTCAGTTCCCTGTTCCTGCACAGAGCAGGAGCAGGCTGAGCCCCTGGTGGGGTCCATCTCTGCTCAACCACAGAGCCATGGCACGGCTGTGTTACCCTGGTGGAGCTGTTGTTGTTTCTGGCCTGTTCCTTCCACTTCTGCGGAGCCTTGAAATAGTTAATAAAACTGATTAGGGCTCAGAGAGTAGTTGAGAGCATGTCCTCCAAAAGCTGTGGTGGTGGTGGTAGAGCAAAGACAGGGAAGGAGAGTGAGGGAAAGGATGATAGAGAATTACATGAACAGTGAAAGCTGCCTGGCTGTTCTTTTTACCAGGCTCTGGAGCAGAAGAGTTGATGAAAACCAGGTGCAGTAAAAGGGACGAAGGAACCAGAAGTACTTGCTTACTCTTTGGAACACACTTGGTGTGCTTTTGAGATAGGTCAAGGAGGGATTTTTGTGTGTTCAGAGAAATCACCAGGGTTTTGTGGTTTAGCTGACATTAGGAAGTTCAGCTTTTCCTGCATTGGTGTGGTGAGCTTGCTTCTTTTAGAAGTATTTGCACAAACACTCAGGTCTGCAGTGGTTGAGTGATTCATCTTGTAGCCAGTCCCACAACTCAATTAGAATTGATCTGAGGTGCCTTTCCCACTCTGCCTTTCTCTGGACGTAGAACCCAGTGATACTGCTGATAGTCTTCCTAATCAGGTAGGAAAGCCCTCTCCCTCCAAAAATAACACAGAAATATCCTTTGTTAAAAGGACGTTATCAAAGCAAGGCAGGGGAAGAACTTCCCCGAGTGGAGAGCTCTGTTCTCACTGCCTGCTCACTGTCTGAATGCTCTGTAGGGTGAACCCAGGTGCAGGGTTTGTACCTGGGGGAGGTGCAGCTGGCAGGGAGCCTGCAGGTGGCAAGCACAAGGCTGTTTGATAGCCACAGCTGGGGTTTCAGCCGTGGCTGCTGCATCTTGGCAAGCCCAGGCTCAGCCCTTCATTTCAGTGTCTGAATCAGATATGCAATCACATTTGATTTTTTAAGAATTCTCTGCCTTTACAGAGTGCAGTCTTGGCAGGTGCTTATTGTGGTAGATTGAGGCTGGCTTCTGTTTTTGATCTCCTGTCCTTGTTCTTACAAAAGTAATTCAGATAGACTTGAAAACATCAGCTTCTGCTTTATTTTGAAAGGGTTAGTACAAGCTGTTGTACCAAGGCCTTCCACAGAAAGACAGATTCATTGCTGTAAGTGTATTTTTGGTGACTTGCAGGCAACTAACTGGTCAGGGATTATATTTCTGATTATCCCTTTGATTTAGTTAGAAAAAAAGCACCAGTGACATTGCCAATGACCCAGATGTTTGAAAAAGCCGTAGATTAAGATATTGAGGTCCGTACCTCCAAATCCCACAATATTATATTAACACACGTTCAGAAGCTGCAGAATTGGATTTAAATCCAGCTCTTGAACCCCCTTCATAATCTCATTTTGTACTTGGAGTGGTGAAAATAATGGTAACACAGCTGCTGAAGAGTGACTGTGGGAGGGTTTTCATATTAGAAAGGCTTTTAATAAAGTAAAAGTGCCTTAAGAGCAGAAGCATCTTTCCTTCTTTATTGTAGTTTTGATAGCAATGAAAAAAATTCATAGTCTTGTAACTCACTGTGGGCTGGAGATTGGTGGAAAAGGGATACAGTCTCTGACTCATAGACAACTACAAGCTTCACATATTAAGACCTCATTAAAGATTGATGATGTTTACATTGTTCATGGTTACTTTCAATTTTTGTTGCACACGTGACTGTCAGATGGCATTACAGATGGAGATCAAGCATGAGAACAGCAATTGCATCAGTCTCAATTTTGATTCTGGAGGTTACCTCAAAAGAACAAAGGAGAAAAAGGTGACAAGAAAAATAACTACAGGTATTTCTAAGGAAATCCTGAACTGGGTTAGTGTGTCAGGTACTGAAGTTCCTCAGTCAGGGTCATTAATACGTGTAAATGCAGCAGCTTACAGCCAAGTTCCTTTTGCCACGTTGCAGGCTTGGCACACTTCTTGGAGGTTTGATGAATGGGCACCAGGGTAAGAGAATGGAGAAGCAGTAGTGTGCACTGCAGACGTGATCCTGGAGTAATATTTACTAAATCAGACAGGCTTCCTTGTGACTTACATTGCTGATTTACCTCTTGCTGGTAGAACTAGAGAATGGGGTTTCCAGTGGAGGGGATCCTTTTCAATGCTGATTTACCATCTGCTAGGAACAGGTGGTGTTTCCCTTTGAACACGTTTCTATTGTATGTAAGTGAAGTGATGAATTTCCATTCCAGGACATTTTGTTCAAAGAAAAGTTAATAACCTGCATATTTTTCAATGGGTACAGGAACCTGCCAGAGAACCTAAGTGGAGGAATGGCTCATTTACAGTAGCTGATTCATACAGTAGCTGTTCACGTTGAAACATAGGAGTTTCATTCCAAAAGAAAGGGAATTTCCCAGTATTACCATTGGTTTCCTCCCCTACCCATGACCCAGATGTGGTAGTCATAAAAGCTTTTTTTTTTTTCTTTTGAGTATTCTGTATCCTGAAATAAAATGCTGAGAAAAAGAGTGTGATTTAGGCTGTTTTTCAGCAAGAGGAAGATCTTTTACAGGCAGTTATTTTGCTAGTAGAGGATGGATGGAGATAGAGGGAAGACGAGGATACAGAGGATATATGGAAGTCAGAAATGAGGATTAAAGATCAGCTGTGTAGTTTTATGTTACAAAGCCTGTGAGCACAGAAAGAATTATCTGTGAACTGTGCACAGCCAAGGCCAACTGCCCAAATCCAGGCCTTGCTAAGTCGGGAAGCTTTTTGAGCTGATTACCTTTTCAGCAGTTCATGGCTGTTATGGATCATTTCCAATAGCTACTGAAGGGACTGGTGCTTCCTCTTCTTTTTGGAACACATTGGAAAGAATAAAAAAAAACCCAAAAAACAAGACCCAAAATGCAACATATATACTTTTCTGTGCTAAATTGTGCTTGCTTTATGATGATTTTCCTCTGATATTCAAGAGACAGAAAAGTTAGAAAGGATTAGCATGAGTTAAATGATGGCTTCTTCCTCTCCCTGTGTGGGTATTTGGGCAGAGGAGTGTGAGACCAGCCTGGTGAGCAGCTCAGGCATGCACGCACAGCTTAGAGGGCTTGTTTGGCTTATCCCTCTGCAGACAGTACTGTTTTTCTGTCACACATCTCGAGTGTTGAGATGCAGCTCCTGGCAGCATCCCCGAGCTGACAGCTGATCTGGAGAGCCACACATACCTCAGCAGCACATCTCTCCTTCTGGCTGTGCCCTCTGCTCTTCCAGAGGGAGAGCAAGGGGCTGCTGCCTTTGGGTTCTGTTTGTGCCTTGGCAGTTCATCCTTCCATTCGCTTCCTTCTAACACGGATTTTCTCTCCAGTGAACACAGGTCAGAAATGAAGTTACAAAAGATGAAAAAGCAAAGCTGGTACTTCAGCTCCTTCCTTCTTTTTGTGTATCACTTTGGATTAAGTCTAAGGTCCTGCTTGTGGCCACAGCAGAGTATTTGTGCTAAACAAAAGGTGTTTAGTACAAAAACCACGGGAAGTTGTCTTACAGAATCACTCTGTGATGTGGGTAATTGCTGCTGAAGAACAGCATAGAAGAAATCTCTCAATAGACAGAGGTGGCAAAATTTGTTCCCTTAATGGTGGTGTTCTGATCTATTTTGCTCAGAGAGCAGCTTAAGGCCTGAAATAAGAGGGTTTATCTTCCGAGACTCTTAGTGTTGGCTCTCATAACTCTTAATATCCCTGTTGAGGAGTAAATGATCAATTAAGTGGTAAGAAGACTACGTAATTATTTTAACAAGCATAGATAGATAAGCATTAAACTTACAAATGGTCTGCTATTAGTTTGAAGAATGCAGCTTTCTTAGTAGATGTCCTCCTTGCTCAAGAATGTTAAGATATGGAGATTTTAAACCACTGGTGGAGAAATCCAGCAAAAAAATTTCAGAAGTAAAAATACAAAAAATATGAAGGACTTCTTACTTTTATTTTTATTTTTAGCTGCATCACCCTTAACCTTATGGTAGCAGCATTTGAGTCTAATCAAGTTTTTGATCAATATCAACAGATAGTAGGTATGGAGCTGTGTTTATGGAGCACCAGGAACCCTGTCATTTTAGAGACCCTTCCTGGTCATTATAGAAGCTGTCAGTGTGATCTAGGAGGCTGCTTCTATCCTGTAACTTCACCTCTGTGGGCTGATGTGAAGGGACAGTGGGTTTATAACATACAATTGTATGGTAACATTCTCATTTTTGAAGAAATGAACTCCAGAGGCTGTGCATAGAGGTAGGAGCCACCATCTCCTGCTGGAGCATTTGATAAGCACAGCTTGTGCCAGCTCCTCAAGGCCAAGCAGTCCTGTTTGAAAACAACTATCTTCAAAATGAGACCTTTGCCACGGCATTTAAAGTCAAATTCTTATCTGAATTAGATATGAAGCACTTAAGGTTTACATTAGTTTCTTTTAATTTTTTGGGGTTTTTTTCTTCATATAGGGATCTAGTCATAAGACAAGACTTTCAACACTTGTATCAGGACCATGGGTACAGANATTTATGGAGTAAGACAAGACTTCCAACACTTGTATCAGGACCATGGGTGCAGATGGAAATGCTGTGTTGTGGTTTAGTTGTAAATATTTAATTCTGTTTATAGAGCAAGGATTTGTTTTTAACAAAAATGTTACTGACTTTTACACTTTCCTTTCCCTTAATTTTTTTTCACAATTACATATGGTTTTAGTACTGTATACTTTTTTTATTAGACAATTAATTAACCTTTAATAGCGCACCAAAATCTATTGCTCGCTTTTAGTTTTTCAGTCTGAATATTTGTCCTGCATGACTTATCCAACTTTCCTTCATCAAAGCATTTTCATTTGTTTCAATTTAATTCATTGGCAGAGAATTTAATTTGGTGTTTACATCAATTTATTAAATAAAATACTGCATGATGATTAAAAGTAATTTAACTATTTTTTATTTCGGTTGGAAGGAAGTATTAAAACCCTGTTATGTGTGGAAAGTTCCAGACTACTTCAGATATTTTTCCCAGAGTTGTTGCTGAATCCTCTGAATGAAATTGCTGAAATGTACCCCTGTCTGTGTGTAGTTGTATTGGATTTACTGAGCACACTGTGCAATCCCAGACAAAGCTTTCAGGGTGACAGTCTCCCACTGTGATGGAGATACTGTGACTGGAATAGCATCCAGGCTTTAAAATGCTGTAAACACCTAAGAGCTTACTGTACCTTTCTTTAGACAGTATGGCAGAATCTATTTTTAAGTTCATTACCTTCTTCCAAGGTGAAATGTTTCCTGTGTGGGAAAAGCTTATCTCAAATTAAAGAATGTGTTTTCGAGCTGCTGTTACCAGGATACTGAGGGAAGTGCATTCACTCATTCAAATAGCATCAATAAGTCTGATGAGACCTTATAATGAAGTGCAGTTACACTTCTATTTATGTCTTCTGTTTGACAGCTTCAGTATCTGAATGCCCACTATTGATTGATTAAATAAATGTATAACAAACCCCTTTGCTGTCAGATTTTTTAAATAGAAATCAGCAGTGTGAGTGAAATGCTCACCAGCTGCTGTTGCCTGAGGTGGTGTATGCAAATGTCTGTGCCTGGGTACTTTGAACCACTTTTTGCAAAATACAGTGGCATCAGCTGAAAAACATGGTTGGAAGGAGTTTGAAGTTCTGTGAGGGCTTCTTCAGACTTTTCTAGATGTGGCTTATGTTATGTGAGAAGTCACACAAGGAGATGACTCGTGAAACCCAGAGGATGAATTCCTACTGTCTTAGAACTGGACTTTTTATTTAACTTGTGTGGCTTGTGGGTCTTGGACAAGTGTTCTCAAAATTGGTGCTCAGGAATGACACAAAACTTGGGGAGCAGAAAATTCAGTACAAGCCTAAATTAGAGACTATTGACGTTAAAGGGAACTTCTCCACTGACTCCAGTGGAATTGGAATCAAGCTGTTGGTGTTTCTGGGATTCTGTTGCAGGGCTGGCTAAGGTCATATGCTTAGAAACTCAGATGATTTGGTTTTCCTTCTCTTTGTGTGTTTTTATTTCTACTCTGAGTTATTCCTTATGCCTGGAGATCTCCTGAACTTGTAGTGGATGGAGTATGGTTTCAGCAGTTGTAGATCTCTCTTTTTGGGGTGATGTAGAGCAGTTCCATGAGACAGATCACTTCATTTGCTGTGCTTGACAGGTACAGCAGTTTATTTTTCATGGGGATCTCCATGTGGCCTTATTAATTCACTTATTCATTCACTTATCCTTCTAAAGATGCTCATTTTAACACTCTCTTGTACTTTTGGTATTTCAAGTGGATCTGTATTAACTGAAGTCATAAAATATTTCAGCTAAAAGACTGGGAATTTTTTCTGTGTAGAGACATTACTGATGAAGGACTTTATTTCCTGGCTTGTTACTGGAAATATTTTTTTTGTTCCGGAAAAGTGTGTTAATATTGGTCTGAAAGCTCTAGATCTAAGTATTATGTTATACACAGTATATTAAATTGTTAACAAGGAGTGTAGTAAGCAAGGAATATATCCCTTTCCTGTCTCATGGGAATGTTTGATTTACTCTGAAATCCATAATACAGTGCATTAAAATATATGGCTAATTTTTAACATTTACCTAAATCTTTTATGTAGTTGTGCTCATTAGAATAGTTCAAAAACCTGCTAATGAAGCAGTCCTTTTTTACACATTTGAAGTAGGAAAAATTGAATTTAAGTTGCTTTCTCAGATGCATATAATTTGGCTGGACTAGAGGCTTTAATCTGTTGTTGCAATATCAATGGAAGGAGTCTGTGTTATTTATTTGCAATCAGTATGTTTCTGCTCGCTTCAGTTTTGATAAATTTTCACTTTCTGAGGGGAAACACCGCGTTAGGAGCAGACATCTCCTTGCAAAATTTCAAACTGGATTTACATTGCAAAGCAGTCGTGATAAGAAGCTGAAAATCACCCCAAACTTCATGGGGCTGTCTTGTAAAAGAAAAAATCAAAAATACAACTGTAATGTATAGGTTTTGAGTGTAACGTGTCTTTAAAGGTTATTAGCTGAGCTGCAATACCTACCTGTGTGCTCTGTGCATTTTCAGAAGAGTTTGAGCCTGGCTCATTGGAAGAGCTTGTGTGTAGTGTCATTGTCCTGTAGATGCCACACTGTGGCAACTTGATGGTGTCTCTTTTTTCAGTAGGTAGATTGCTTAATTATTTCAGTCTGTGCTACAGCATGTCAAGGCTTTTCCCCCTTGGTTACTCGTTGTCTGTTTTAATCAAGAGTAAAAGACATTTATTTCTCTAGCTCTGTGCTTTTATGGAGTGTGTGTGTTTGTGATGGATGGAGGGAAAGGAGGGGTAGGTACCTACCAAATGTGCAGCATTAATGGCTGTTCTGATGCACTGTTGTTTTTTTCAGAATGTTATTTTTGTTGTTATTTTCAGAATGAGAACTTGAATGTATGACTCAGGTAAAGGCTTCATTATCCAAGACACTGGGATTAGCTCAGAATTTAAATGAAACATATGGAAAAGTCTGTCTGTTTTAGGTAAATAACCAGGTAAAAGGAAAGGCAGCAGTTCCAGTCAGTCAGGAGTTGCAGCTGAAAGTAGTGCAATTGTTTATTGCTCCAGTCAGTGGTGGTGGTTCAATACAGTGGTGTGTTAATGAGCTAATGCATCCACACCAAGACTTGACACTTGTGACTCCCAGAGCTGGTTTTTTGAAGTGTAATTTCCAATTACAGTACTGCAGAGGCTCCAGAAAACTGTCCAGGGTCTTGTGAGGTTTGTGGTTTAAAGAATGAGTGGGAACAACTCCTCCTGAACAGAAGTGTTCTTGGGGTGAGTAGTCTGATGTCCTGGGCCTGGATGCTGCAGAACAGACTGAAAAGGGGTCTCTCACAGTGCTGATGTGCTGTGTGTTTGATGTCCTCTTGGAGAAAGTATCTTCCAGAGATGTTATGGACAGGGTGGTGACAGAGCCAAGAACAGGAACGTGTAACTAATCCCTCTTTTCTCTTAATAGCTCGGGGTGTACAGAACTTGGGTCCATGGGTGAAGTGGGAACCTGGGCAATTCTCTCACCATATCTGGTGCTGCCACCACATCCCTTTCTGGGTCTCACCACCCCAGTTTCCAAGCAGCACATGCAGTTCTCTGTAGCAAAGCAGAAGCTAGAGCAGACCAAAATCTGAACCTTCAGATTTTCAGGAAGAGGACAGATTCGCAGGAAATTTTAAGGCCTGAAAACTGGGCTCAGTCCAAATTGCTTTGGCAGTGCTTTGTACCAGCTCTTAATATCCCTTCACACTGAGCTGCACAGCACTGGTGGAGCAGGTGGTGATGCTGGTTTGGGATGTAGCAAAGCTGCCACATCTTGTGTTGTAAGAGCCACTGATTCTCCTCCATAAAACACGTTCCTCAGAGGAAAGTGAAATTAGCAGACTGGCTAATTACACCGGGGGGCACCAATCAAGGGGCAGCAATGCTGAACAGGCAGGCACTGGAGGACAATTAACAGAGCTCTCGTTACTGCAGAGCACAGAAACTGGCTACTGACAGGAACAGGGAGAAATGAGGAGAAATGGTAAGAATATCCATGAAAGGGAAATTTGGAGTGAAGATGAAGGAAAGCATTGGGTTTCCAAGTTCCCTGACCTCCACTGGTGGTTTTAAGCTTTGTAACTTTGATATTATTTATCAGGTCACTGTTTCAAGAAGCAACTGTTTTTCTTCTGTTAAGGTTGTGTACAGAGCCCTTTCTTCTTCTTCTCTCTCTCCATCCTATCACAAAATGTGTATATTGTTTAATAAGCTAAATTCATGTTTCCCATTTCAACTGCACTTTTCTAGATTTGAGTATCTGAGACTGTCTTTGCCTGGAAATCTGATAAATGCAGCTTAAGAGTTGTATTGTTCCTTTAAGTCAAATAAAAAAAGTGTTAATAGTGAATGAAATTCTAAGGGAATAATGAAATTGATAAAATAAAGCGAATTAAGCTTATCTCTGTTAGTAAAGTGTGGGTTACAAGCAAAGATGATCATTCCTAAACAGGCAAGTGTGAACACCATCCCAAACTAGGAGGATTAAGAAAAAACCCCAGCACTGCTACTGCTCTTTAGCTAGGCTAAGCATTGGTCTTGCTTCTCTGCACACCTTTATAGGTCAATAATTTCCACTAAATTAGCTATCCCATCAATTAATATCCATTACCAGGATAAAGGCTTTTTTTTACTTCATAATGATTTGGCTGTGAAAGTCAGCTGCCAGATTTTCAGTGGCTTGGTCTGACAGTAAGAGAGGAATACACTGAATGTGTTTGACTCATGTTGTCTAATTCGCTTGCTCTACTGATTTTTTGTTTGTTTGTTTGTTTTTTCTCATTAATCTTATAAGCCTCTGTGGGAATGGAAAAGGAAAGGGCAGTGTAGCAGCCCTGGTTGTTATACACTGAATATACAGTGCTTTTCTCATGACAGGAAGTAAGGAGTCTGGGAAAAGGGTATTACCTGAACCAATAAGATCAATGCTGACACAACTCATCAATTTGTTTGCTTTAAATTTCTTAAAGCTTGTTTGGTTGATTTATAGGTAGCTCCTTGTTATTACCTATAACCTTGGAGAAAGAACTGACTTGTCTGGATAATGCCCAGTAAAGCTGTGCTGAGGCACAAATGCACTGCTTGTAAAGCTGGCTGAAGAACATCCAATCATGGAAAGTTGTCCTCGTTTCTTGGCTTTGAGACTTGGCTTTGTGACCTTTAGGACATGTTTTTAGTGACACTTGGGATAAAACAACATTTTTGAAAGACAGAGGGTTCAGAGCTCATACAAGCTTTTGGGCCTACGTGTCCATTTATCTGACAAAAGCAGGTGGCTGGATAATGCCTTGGTTTCTGTTTGCATAAGCAAACATCTGTTCTAAAGATCCACCGATCTTCATTTCGACAAAGGAACCACATTTTTGGACAAAAAGGGCTGCAGAGGCTTTGATGCAGGGAAGCTGTTTCTGGAAGCCCCCAGTGCATGAAGATTCCAGCTTCCTCTACAGAGCAACACTCCAGCTGCAAAGTGCAATAATCTCGTTCCATTAGTCATTAGTGGCCAGAACTTACTCACAAATGAGCTAAAATGTAAATCTGTGAATACAGTGATATCACAGAAAAGTCCAGTATATGCATGTGTTTATACATACATATATAATGTACATATGTACTTCTGATATGTTCAATCTATCCTCTTGCCCCAGCATCAAAATTTCAGTGATGGAAATGTTTCCATGTCACTCATTCTCAAACCTTTTTAATTTTTGCCTTTTAAAATTTTTATTATTTTTTTTTTTTTAAATTAAAATTATTTTTGTTTAAAAACTTCTGAACTGCTAGCTGCACTTCAAATGCACCGGGTTTATATGTTTGTTTTCTGTGCAGAAGTTTCGGTTCCCTGTGCTTCTGTTTGAGGAAGCAGGAAAAAAGCTATGAATAATCAAAAACTCACATTTGTGGGAATTCTGTGAATCCCGTGTCATGCACTGTTGGCAATGCCCAGGTGTAGTTGGGATGAACAGATTTGGAAAATGTGTCATTCAGCCTTAAATTCAAAGGGGCAGAAACCTTAACTACCAAGGAATGCTGTCATGGCTCAGAAGCTGTGCCTTCTAGTGCAGGGGTTGGCTTTTGTTTCCTTTGGATGAGACAGAAATTCAGCCCACCTGTGGCAAGTAAATTTACTTGTGCCCATAACTCAGCCAGGAGGTTTTAGCTTCAGCACCAGGAGCTCAGTGAGGTGGAAAGCCCTTGCAGCTGTTTATTGCTCGTGCTGAGGTCCCAGAGCCAGCTCCCTTTCCATTTGTCACACACTTTTGATGTACAGGTAGTGACTCTGTGTGTGCACAGAACAAAGAATAATTTTTAATTAATGTTTTTTCCGCATTTACAATTTAATACTTTTAATACTTTTTTTTAAAATAATGGTAAGAAAGTGATATAGAGCTGTCAGAAAAATAGAATGAGATTGGAAAAAGAAGGGAGGAAGAAAGAAAAGGAAAGTCAGGCTATGGGAAACAGTTTAAAGTGGTCTGAGGCTGTTTTTTTTTCCGGCAGCTGCTACATCCTGATAGAAAATGAAGCTAAATTCAGTTAACACAGGAAGATTCTCTTAAGAAGACTCCAACCTAAGACCTAGAGTGAAACATTAGGCTACTTAATTAATGAACACCAATTAAGTAGTATTCAGCATGTCAGACTTTTGCAATGTACTCTGCATGTATGCACTGTATACAGGGCAGGATTTTACCTGGAGTGTTCCCGTGGATGCTGAGGAGCTGAGCCAGGGCGTGTTCACCATCTGAGGGCAGAGAATGGAGTGTGGCTGAGTCACTTCTGTGTGAGATCTGCTGCACAGAGCCTGCCTGGGAGGAGACTGAGCAACAGTAAGGATGTTTCTGTAGAGCACAGATGTCTCTTTACAGAGATGAGGCTCAGGGATGCAGCTCTTGGATAGCAGCACTCTGTTAGCCCTCACTGCTGGAGAGACAGGAATAAGAATGTTGGTACAAGTAGGCAAGGAACTTGTCTCTGTGTGATACCCCTGCCTGTTTTCTTTGGCTATTTTTTCAGGGAAGGTCAAACTACCATCCCCTGTGATCAGAAAAAAGAGCACTTGCTGGGAAACCAGGACCTGGGGGGAATTTGTTAACTGGTAGAAGTCATATTTCTTATGTCACTCTTGCGTCTTCAAGTAGAATCAGAGTCAGTCACTTGGCATGTCTGAAAATAGCACATCTTCCTCCAAATGCATATGACTTGTCTTTGTCATGTGGGAGAGAATGAACATGTATCAATCAGCATTCCAGTGAAACTTCCGTGTGCCTTCTCTGGGAAAGGCTGCAGAAACACTCTTTAGATTCCAGTGGAAAGCCAAAGTATTTTGTTACCTTTGACTGGGGCAATAAACTGTAGTGGCAAGGAGCAAAGGGAGGTAAGGCATTAAGCAACGTGTGCCAGAGAGAGCAAAGTGATGCCAGTAAAGCTTCTGCTTAACCATTGCCCCTGGATGTAATTTCAGTGACTTTCAGTGTGTATTACACCATTCTCTAGATAATTCCCTTTATCAATTGCAGAGTAAAACACCCTTTCACACAGTACCAGTCAGATAGTATTTGACCCCATCATCAGGCTCCCAACTGTATTTAGAGTGCTGTTTCCTTTTGCATGGTTTTTGTAGCCCATCTGTAAATGTGGCTGAAAGCAGTGTTTTGTGGATGCTGGAGAGTCACTGATGGCACTGGAGTGGTACCGGGTGCAGATGTCAAAGTGAGGTCATTGGCATAAAGAACATTAATGTAAATGAAAGCAATTAAGAGGTTTAATCATGGGAATAATATTTTCTCCTCTTACTGTAGTGATGAAAGACCTATGCTTATTTACAGCTCTCATAACTCAAAATATGCTTGTCCTTTAGTTTCAGCACTAAAAGCAACTGTAATCCAAGTGCATTGGTCTTTCTTAATATTGTTTTTAGTTTAGTCCTTTGCTTGTGATGAACTTGCACCTCCCTCACACATTCCTTGACCTAGTTAAGCTAAACCAGAAGGTTTACAATGGTGTTGTCTTGAATAAATGTTCAAACAAAAGTGACTAAAATAGAATAAAAGAAAAATATGTTGTCACTCTGACATGTGACAATCCAACAAATCCATTCAAAGCAGAAATATTCAATAAAAGCCACATAACAAGCATAAATGAGTTGGTAGGAAACGTCTTTTTTCTTTTTTTCTGTCTTGTTCACCTTGGTGGTAGATTTTCTAAAGTCTTCTACCAAGGATGAGAAGAGGAAAAAAATAAAATCTCTAAGTTAGCTCTTGTCCTCAGTTAAAATGAGCTGACACTGTTTCTTATCAGTATTCTGCTGAGGCACCCGAGCCTATTCATTTCTTTCTTTAACAAATGATTGATCTGGACCTGAGAATTGAGGGAACCTTGTAAAGTGCTAAAGCAAACAAATGGAGATAGAGGGATTGATTGTGCTCTGCTGCAGTGATTTTATGCAAGTGTTTTTTATCCTTAAGAGACTTCTAGCTTTTGAATTGGAAAAGGTTTATACAGGCTTGAATCATTAAAACCTTTATTTACTTTCAATTAGTGATGTGCTGAAGTGTTCAAGGAAAAGTTCTGGGATGGAAAAACTTGGTGTATCTGCATATTGGGATGGTGGTAGCTGGCAGCTTGTTTGCCAGGTTTTCCACAGTTTTTGACGAGGAGTGTAGGTGTAAGAGTTAAGATTTCTAGATAAAGAGTTTGAGTAGCAAGGGTAAAACTGTCCTGTTAATTCCTTAGTAATTGTTTCTGAGTTTGGTTGTGGATTTGGGCTTTATAAGAGTAAAGCAACAGAGAAAGATGGGCATTGGAGAAACCATGAGACAGGTCAGGTTTGAGTACAAATGACTTTGTTTCTTTCCACCAGTGATTTATACAACTGGAACTGGAGAGAGGTGAGATATTTCCCCATCACTTTGAAGGAAAAGGGAGGTGGTATCTTGATGTATTGTAATAAATATTTAGATGATTAATACTCATGCATTTCATCCTGAAATGTGAAACTTCCAAGTAAATCTTAAGTCTGATTCCTTCTGCTTCAGGACGGGTTATGAGCAGGTATTAATCATGTGATCTCATGCTCTTTTAATTGTTATTCATTAAAAATAAAGGGATTAAATAAGTGGCCTCATCAGGATTTTAATATTTGCCTACTACCCTGCAGTGTTACCCAGTATCTTACCTGTCTGTGGTGAATTCCAAGACTTAAGGATTAGAAGGTAAAACTATTTTTCCTTAAACCTTTTGTTTTAGTGCTTATAACATAAAAAAAGCAGCAGAAGAGGAAATTGGCACCAAACCTTAAACTTGAATTTAAAGATCATTTTTCTTCACTGCTGAACATCAGTCCAGTGCTGTTAGACCACTTGAATGAGAGTGGTATTTTAAAACAAAGTTTATTTAACTAGTCTTAACATAATAAACAGCAGCCAGTCAAGTCAGTGAATGCAGGGGATGACTCCCTCATTCTGAAGAGATCACCACAGATGTTTTTCTAATTATTGCAGTCATGTTTCATAAAGCAGAGGACTTTCTGGCAGAAAGAATCTGGGATTTAAAATATTGGCAGTGTTTTCCAGTGAGGACAAGCAGAATTTGTCATGTGTCTGCTGAACTAAGTGGCCAAATAAACATACTTGATTTTGTTATTCAGGGTGTCATTCATCATCTTATTGATGCAGGAGTTGAATTCTATAATGGTACACATTTTTCTAGATGAATTTTAATTCAAGAAACATTTTCATTCAACTGGTATTCTTTCATTGAGAGCCATACCTATCAGTTGTATCAAATGCAACAAGAATTTCAACTGACAGCAGTTATTTTTTTCTGCCTCCTTTATATATTTTTTAAAACTACAATTAAAACCACATGAAATTAAAGCTTTGCTTTATAAAGTCAGTCACTGCTTTCCTGACTATTACAGTTAAAACAGTAAATGCAAACTCTCTAAATTTATTTGTCAGAAAAAGCAGATATAGTCCCAAGAACTGTTTCCCAAGGCAGTGGGCTACAAATCTATGTCAAGATAAGTTGGTGGCAAAAAGTAACAATAGACACATATAAGGTGTGGGTTTTTTTTATTTTATTTGTTTATTAGATTGGCTGGATCCTTCCTCTCCTGTAGTCTCACAATATTTGTGTTGCTCTTTTTTCCATTTAAATTATTTTATCTCCTTCTCCTGAGAAGTTGGAAGGCTTCTCAAGCAGTAATACCACAAAGCACAGCACAGTGCTGCCATTGTAAAACTGTTCACAGGGAGAGTTAAAGTACAGGGTAAGTGAAGGTCAGAGCCAGGATGAGAACCCAAATTTCTTTATTCTTTCTACAAAGCTTTAATCCCTTGACATTCTTAAGTTTACAGTTTTAATGATTAATTGCTAACTATTAAAAAAAAAAAAAGTTGATACTGTCAGAACTTTTTCTTTTTTCCATTCCATTGCTTTCACTTCTGTTATGGCTATAACTGTCCTTTTCCTTTCATTTGCTTTAAGAACTGATTTCAAGGAGGAACACTAAGGAAGTGAGGTTTTACACACAAATTACCATGAATGTCCAGAAAATGCAGTTCAGTTTCACATTCTTTTATTAGACTAACTCAATAAAATGAGCAGAGTAGCTTCCCAACTCAGTTCAAGTCCCCACCATGGTAATACAGGACATTTCCTGATAAAAAGAGACAGGTGCTCTTCTGAAGTTGTCTCAGACAGATGCTGCTCTGCAGTCATGCTCTTGCTCTACTGTATGATTCCGTATCAGTTTTTCATTAAAGTTGTTCCTTGGGGTGAACAGGTCAGGAATTTCAATTCTTTGGTTTGGATCAGGTTCAGGTCAGTGAAAACTTTTAGTGACCTGACCCAGTCATGAACCAGAGATAGTCCCAGAAGTTTCCCTTGAGATGGAAACTGGACTCCTGATGATGTTTATCAGCTGGTGACACAGTGTGGCTTTCTAGATAACAGATGACATTGTGGGGTGCTCGTGATCCCAGACCCTTGTTTGGATAAAGACAGAAATGGACTTTTTACTGAATTTGATAAAGTTGCTAGCCAGTCACATTGTCATTTGCTTTTAGTTCACTTTAATGGGTCTGGGGATCTGTAATTTTTACAATGTGTTCCAAGGCTTTTATCTCTGCTTGATCTATTTTTAAATGCTTTTCTTTTATTTTCACAGCTAATTTGCAGATTCTCAGAGTATAAACTTATCATCCAGGACCACAATACCATATGGCTTTATGGTTCCATTGATTAGTTTCACCTTATACCTTTAATTTATTAGGGAAAAAAGGAAAGATCCTATATGGCAGAGGTCACATAATTGGGATCAAACCAGCGAGGATAAGAGCTGGTGCCGCCTCTTGAGTAAAACAGAGCCAAAGATTAGATGTGCCTGTGGTGTGTGCACTGCTGTGTGATCCAGCTTAGTCAGAGCAAAACTCTCTTCCTTTCTCCTTGCTCTCTGATGGTTTTTTTTCTGCCTACCCCATTCCACACCTGGGCACTGATTATCTTCAAGAATCTCCTCAAATATTTCATATATCCTGTGATATAGAAGGATGAGTGATATTCTGTCACATACAAGGATGAGTGAGGAGTTACTAAAAATACAGGTAACATTATTCAAGACTTGGACATCAAGAGATTCACTGCCTTTAAAGCTTCTCCTTGTCAGACAGATCTTTGTACCTGAGCAGCTGAATAATCTTCACCCTTATGATAACTTTTACTATTGCTACTAAAATTATTAAGTGAAAATGCATAAAAAGGCTTAACCATTTTCTCCCAGTTAATGCTTAATTCCTAATTCTTAATTTCCTTTTAATAACAGCTAGAATGTGACTGGCAGCATCTGTTAGTATGGACCTTTGTTTTGGGTCTGTTGTTGGTTTGTTTGTTGATTTTGGGCTGTTTTAGGACAATGGTTTCTTTGCAGCTGTCCAGTGCAGCCAGTTAAATTGGTTAGCTAGCAGAATGTGCCCTCCTGTCCAGGTAGTGCTGACCTGCAGATCTGTGCACTCTCTAGAGTGCTGAGTGTCACTGGCAGACTTCACAGGAAAGGAAATTGTGTTTCTCTCCCCAGGCTTGAGGAGATGTCAGGAGATGAGCCTTCATCCCCTCTAAATGACTTCCCTCTTCTTTTTCTCCCTCACCCATCTGTGTGTGCTCAGTTTTCAGAGGAGGGCTGGTGACAGAGGCTCTGCTGGTGTGGGAGATGCCTCCATCTCTTTTAATTCAAAACATTGAAGAAGTAGAGGTTGCTATTATACAATTCACACTTCATCTTCATTTAGAGAGTGGCACATTCGGCCTTCAGACCCCCTATTCCACCCTCACCCTGAGCCCACTGCAGAGAATCCCCACAGTGAGAGCTGTGACACTGTGGGGCAGAGAAATCAAGGTAAAACAGGGCACCAAGGCTCCCATGTGTAAAGAAAAGAAGGGAGGATCAAGAGCATAAAGATGTCTTATTTCTTAAGGAGATTGCGTTACCACAACGTCAAAAGATTGATTGGCCTTATCACAGTTAACCTCATTTGTAACCTGTTTCTCTTTAAATTAATCCAGATTAGACATTAATAATAAGACCTCTAAGATGGAGATGGATGTTTTATTAAGATAAATAAGATAGATGTTTGAGGGCAGAATAAGTTTCATTTTGGAATGCAGTTTGAATTTGTTCTTTCAAATGGATGCTTTCTTCCAGCTACTGTCAGAGTGGTTGAGTAAGCATTAAATTAAGGAATGAAGGCACTTTGGGTGATAAATAGGTTGAGCTGATGGCTCTGATGGAAGATACATGAAACTGTCCCCTTTTATAATGTTTATTATTTTATAGGCCAGAGAGAACCCAGTAAAACTAGCCTGCAGCAGTACAGGAGAGGTGTTTTAAGCACTGCTCCTTCCTGCCCTGCAATAGTCCTGCTAGCAGCTGCTCCTCTTGGTGCTTCTAATTAATAAACTGAACTCGGAATTATTGGATTTCTAACTTGATTTCAGATCACTCATTTTGTGAAAAGCTCATCTGGGCTATGTGTAAGTCAAGAACTAGCTGTATAAATATTTGCTGGGATTTCTTGGATTTTCTTTATGGTATTTCTGGTTTCTGAGCAGCTTCAAGTCTGGGACGTATCTCTGTCTGTAGGCCAGGCTTTCCAGCTTCACCCCACCATGCAAACACTGTGTTTGACTGTGCTCTGAGGCCTTTCTGTCTGCTTGCCCAGTACACTTAATAGATTTTTAGAGGTGATTTTAAGGCTCTAGAAGAACATTGCGTTGCACACTGCTTGATTTTATCCACTTATGATGTACAATATAAATTTTGTCTGAAATATACCTCTCAAAAAGACATCCAGTCATAGTAGAAAACATCAAATGGTGGAGGATTTCTTGATAGTTACTTCTATTAATTTCCCATTGAAACTGTTAATTTGTGTTAATTTTAATACTGAATTTGTCTGGCTTTTGCTTTCAGCCATTTGTTTCCCCATTATGACTTTCTGCTGGATTAAAGAACGCATAAGGCCAGGATTTTCTGCACTGTGATTGTCATCTCTCAGTCTCTTAGGGGAACTTAAAAAGTGGTGGAGCTCTGTGTCTTCTACTGTGAGATGCTGTTTCTTTTGCCAGCTTCTTATTTATACCTTTTTTTGTAATTTCTTTCTTTTTATTGAAGTTACTGCACAGAGCAGCTTGGTATGTTTTTACTTTTCAAAAATCTGCTGATCTGCATATTATGTGGTCAGATGAATACATCATCCACCAGAAATGACAACATCCCAGGTGTATGCAGTTATCAGAACTGTGTGCCAGGAATTTCCCTGCTCATGTGTTTGAGGCTGGAGGCGGCTGTTCTTGGAAATGAGATAGCCTTCCTATGTTCCAGAGCAAGAACAATGACTCTCATTCTCAGAAAACATTCTCAGAATCTTTTTCAGACATCACTTTGTGAGCCAGATTTTCAACTGGGATAAGTCAGTGCTGGTCAGAGGTCACTAACTCTGATTTCACCACTCAGCTGAAGACACCTGAGTGTAGGAGCTGAAGACCTAAAATATATAGGAAACGCATATTTTTTGCATTCCCGTTATAATGAAAATTGTGACAAACTTTTTAATTTATAAAATGTAATACTGACTGGTCCTTGTTCCAGAAACAGACATTGGATCAATAAAATACCAGACTTGAACAGATCTACCAAACAGATTGTTTCTCAGTATAACTTTAAGCTCTGGTAACCTGTGGTTTTGCATTAGAGTGACTCCCTGGTGACAGGTTGGGTGTTTGTCTGATGGGGCACCAGCCAGAGCAAACTGCTGCTCACCTGACCTGTGGGCTGCTTGGATTGTGAAGATTCAAAGCTGGTAAAGCTGACCAAATATGTATATATATATATTTGTATGACAACTTGACCTGTCTAGATTACAGTCTTTCACTAAAACAGAAGCTTTTGTGATATTCCAGCTCTTGTCCTTCATTAAAATTTCACATACTATTTGCTGAAATGCAGCAATATCTGAAGGGAAATACTCTATATGCTCCTGTTGTATCTGTTATCTGGGATTATTGCCATGTGTGCTGAATTCATTGAATGATGCAGTTGCTGGGGCACTTTCCTTACATAAAGCTGGCTAGAAATTTTACTGTGATAGGAAATTACAAGGGGAGTTTTGGTGTTAGTTTTATTTTGTTGAAGTCAGATGAAGGCATTTTTGTGTGTTCTATATGTATTTTTTGTATGATTGGATGTTCTGAGTGCTTTTGGGTTTAAGATGTTGAAAGTGTCTTTTCTTCAGCTAAGTGCACTGACTTAAATATTCTGTGTGCAGAGTCACTGAATGTGGCAGATGTCTTTTCTCTGAAATGTGCTTAGACTGACTTGGACCCACACAATTTAGGAGTCTCATGTTTAAGTTTTATAAGAGGTAAAATTGAAAATGACTGGTTTTGGTTATTCTCCATGATCAATAAATAACAGACTTCATGAACCACTGGGGTGTGCTCTGGGCTGGGTGAGTTCAATAAAATGACTCTCTGTTTGTGTAGCTTGTTTGATTTAGCTTCATCAGCATCCTGAATGTTTAAATTGAATCTTTCTACACTAAATTCATTATCATTAGGTAATCCAGCAAAACAGAAAATGTCAGTCAAGTTTGATATCTCCTCCCAGAGGAACTGCAACAAAAATCTCAGGGCAGCAGACTATATTACATCATAGCTTGTGCTGAAAGTGAACTTCTGTTGGGAGCAACAGTCCCAATTCCAAATTCAAGCACTAGAATTGGTATTTCAGAGTTGGATTGGATTGGGGTCTTTTGTTGTTGTATTTTGTTGGTTGGTTGTTTCTTTTTTTATGTTTTGGTTTGGTTTTGGGTTTTTTGGGGGTTTGGTTTGTTTGGGTTTTTTTGACATTATCTTATGAGTTCAATTTCCTGGAGGGCAGGGGTCATGTGTGTGGTTTGAATTAATAGATTAGGGTTTGAGTTAAAGGCCTCTGGAGTCAATGAAAAAAATCACCTCAGTTGGGATGGTTTTGCAATTAGGCCTTGATGTCCACACACCCGGAGCAGAAGAAATGTAAGAATGTTGTATTTTACTGTGGGCATGCAGAATGTTGTTGCTTGGCTGCCACAGTAGCAGCTCCTCTGGCATAGCTCCATCCAGGTATGGGGCCAGTCAGAAGGATCAATTAAACTGAGTGCAATTTGAAATCTAAAACTTTCAAAGGCTGAAAAAAGATCTGCATGTTCCCTCTGATTGATTTTTGGGGCCTGACATCCCCAGTCCTGCAGCCAGCTCTGTCTGCATTGGCTGTTGATGGTTCCTGTCTTTTTAAGGCCAAAGGGGGTTGCACTGAAAATTTCTGTAGTCAAACCATAAATGAAAACCCCATACCTGAGTAAGTTGAAGGATTGAGTTCTCTGGACACAGTGAGAGAATGTGTGAGAGTTTATATCATAAAAGAATGCATAGATTTTTTTGTTTTGAATGCCACATTTTAAATGTATGTAAAAGACCTTCAAAACTTCTGCTTTATCTTCTACATAAGAAAGTGTAAAGATAAATTTCCTCTTTAAATTAGTTCATATTTGAGTTGGATAGCATTTTCAGTAACAAAGCTCAATTTTGTAGTTCTGGATTATAAATTTGGCAGCTCTAGCTGCCCGTAAAAAAATTACATTATTTATCCACTTTTAATGTGGGGTAGGTGACTCATTTTTTTAACTACTCCCTTTGAAAAAACAGTCTTCTAGACTTTAGTAATACTATCTGAGATGAGATATGAAGTTTCTCAAAAAAATGATTTTAATTTTTTAAACAAACCACGTGTGGAATACATAAAGATGTTAAAATAGGTGCAGCCTGTTTTTTCCAGTATTTTTGATGTGCTGGGCCTGCTGAGTCATGGTTCTGCTCCCCTGTTGAGCCATTTAAAACAGGAATAAAAAGAAATACACGAGAAATTCTTTAAAGTGATATGCAAAAGATTAATATAGTTTCAAAAATTTATTTCCTTCACTTGGCAGGCAAATCATCGAATTTTTAGGTGATGCATTAATTTGAGTATTTGTTAAGAGGGAATTTGTATAAGGAAAAAATAGACAGGAGGGGAAGGTAAGAAAGGATCCTTGGACCTGATCAAGATGAACAATTTCTTGCAAAAGCCTTTTTGTCCTGGAGTGTAAGAGCTCTCTCATCCTGGGAGCAGAGGCAGTGCTCTAACCCAGCAGCCTCAGCCCAGCTGTGATGCTGCTGCTCTGCTTTATTTGACATCTCTCTCTTTCTGCATTGCATCTTTTAATTAAGAGAGCTTTACTATGTATTATCACCACAACATGCTGGTTGCCCCCAAATAAAAGAAACAGACCTCTGACCCTATGGATAAGAAGAGTAATGCTGAAGTTAATGCCCTGAACATGCAGTTTCTGGAGATGTGTTTTTGGACTGCTGGCTGCAGGTCAGGGTCACAGTGAGGAGGGCTTGGAAGACAACTGGGTGTAGTTATCTAAACAGTGCAATCTCTGTCCAGAAGGGCAAACCCATCCCAGAGAGGGACATGCATCAATGAAACATTCACTTGTCGTGCAATTCTTTTACATTTTATGGATTATTTTCCTGGAAGACTGATGTCCCCTTCATTTTACTGTAGAACCTTATCCTTGCAGCCTTCACCAAAGGCAGAATCTCAGACAAGTGATGATGAGTAGCAAATGTCATATATGAAATAATAATGAAACACATGCATGTTTCCAGTATCTGGAATGCCACATATCTAATTTGTGGGTGGGAAAAAAATCATTGTTTTAAGAGTATTTTAGAAATACTGTTTTATTGGCAATATTCATTGTAATATTTATAGAGAACGTGGGTATAGAGAAACACTATTGAAATTCTGTGAGAATTCACTTGTTCTTGGAATCTCCACTAAAACGTCTCAGCAAGAGCAACAAAACCACCACCCTGTGAGAGTCAGTTGGGCAGCATGTTGTGATAGACAAAACCACCAGTGCAGACCAGTTTTATGTTACATTATTGAGCCTGAAGTCAATAGAACGAGTCAACAATTGCATTCAGCCAGAATCATTATAGTGACAACTGCAGTTCAAGGACAGAAGATTTTGTGTACCCTTAGCTATTCCCACAGCTTTGTGGAACTGATGCCAGCATAAAGCACTGTAGGCTTAAGACTGGACTTCTTTTAGCCACATTTGTTCCTTCTTTACTAAATTAGGAAAAATTGGTCAGTGACAACCGGGAGCTGCTGCTTAGCTTGCTATTGCACAAAGAGTATAAAATAGTGCTATACACATACTAGGATACTTGTTCTAAGCATAGATTGTGATTTTTCTGGAAAAATATTTGTCTGTGTATATTAGCAAAAAAAAGTGGCGATTTCCCTGTTTTAATTAAGTATAACATTAGTTTTTTGCAAATCAGTTACTGCAAAGTACTATAATTATTGGTAATATTTAATTTAGCACTGAATTTAAGGCTTAAGTGCCAATAAGAAAGTATTCTGGTTTTCTAAACAGAGAAAGGTAGGCTGGTCTTGTGAGTAAGGCTAGGACAGGATTGGAACTCAGATCTTTAGTATTCAAAGCCCTGAACGTGACACTTAATCATGTTTAATTTTGCTTCTTTTGACTCTTAAGAACCTAAAATTTCTGAGGAAACGGCTCTTTCTACTCCACCAGCTACAGCAAGGCCCATGATAATTTTCTAGATGCTACTGTTGGAGCTGAAGTCAAAGGCAAATCTTAAAATTAGCCAAAAAGCAGTGATTGGAAGAAAGAAAGTTGGTGTCAGGTGTTTGCCAGGACTTTGGATTTTTCCCTGTGTTTTTCCTCAAGACTTCTGTTCAGAGTCTGAACAGAGAGCTTCAGAAGGCACAGCAGTGAAAACCTCAGTGACTTTTGAGTACAGAGTATGTCTGGGTGTCTAGAATATTTGAAAAATGTTCCAATGCTTGTCAAAGCAGCTTCTGGGGAGGTTACAAAAGCAGGCTGACCATTTCACAACCATGTGGGTGAATTTTATGGTGCTGTTTATTTATTTATCTATTTATTTATTTAAATTAGAAAACGTCAATGCTTTTTTCCCAGCCTGTCCCATGGATGCAAATTTGCCTCTCTGACACACAGAAGTATTGAAATTCTGACAGCAGCACAAGACAGAGGGAGATCATGTGGTAGGAGAGGTGGCTTTCATCTCTGAGGCAAGGGGATGCATTTAGTTAACTAAATTCCTTCAGGTCCAGCTCAAAGTCTAAACCTCCTGTCCATCAACGTGAACTCGTGGTGTGAAGGCTGTAAAGTGCTCCTTTTACATGCAGATCAAACATGCCCTTGTTCAGAGCAATCTGGACTCTTCTGCCTCTTTTTATTTCCCCCTAGATGTAGATTAAGCATATTTTCTTTTACTTTTGTTTTACTTTTTTTCCCTAGCAATATTACTGGATCAACATATGTATTTTTGCTTACTACACAGGAAATGCAAATTTCTCTTCAAGGAAATGCTTTTTATTTTATAATTTTGCAAGCTCACCAAGAAATACATATGCTTGTGGATACGTACCATAAATGCATGTAGAAAATGTGGGCGAAGTATTTACTGCTCATGTAGAAATGCTTCACATACCTCCCAGTAAAACAAAGGCATTTTTCAATTTGCTCTGTGACATGATGTAGGAGTTCATAATAATGCAGAACCAAAAAAAGGAACCACCTGATGTAGTGAAGAACACGCTAGACTATCTATATCGAGGCAGAAACAAATTAGAGGGAGTAAAGGATTTGAAGCTTGATCATAAATATTACACCCATGCAGTGCACTGCCAGCTTTCTGCGGTGTTACGTGTGTCTATCAATAATAAATGATTGTGTGGAATTTGCATTCTGGGGCTTCCTGCTGGAGTAGCTGGGGTTGCTGGGTTCTGCTCTCAGTGAAGGCAGTGCAGTGCTCATGTGAAGCACCCGTGCAGCTCCACTGCCTGCAGGGTTTGCTGTGTGTTGCTGTCACTCCCACTCGGGGTTCCCAGGGTCTTTTCCCTGGGTTCTCCAGTGGCACTGTTGTTGATGTGATGTGCAGAGTAATGGAAATTTAATCTATTTGCAGTAACTTATAGAGGTATTATTTATTTTTAAATTATTCATTAAATTTATTAATTAATAATTAAACAACAATAATATTATTAAACAAAATATTTAATTATTTAATTATTAAATGATAATATTATTGAATATTATATTAATTTAATATTAAATAATGAATTAATTTATTATTATAAATGGTGTTTGTTGAATTTGTTATTGGTTATGTTTGTGCTGTTTTTATTTTGGGCATTGAGGAGGTTTGGCATTAAGTATTTGAGTAATTTCTCTGCAAAATAACTGCTTTCCTTTCAATGGATGTTTGCAGTGCAGGAGGCTGAGAAACTGCTCCCTTTAAAAGGATAATGTTTTCCATCTACTGAGAATACTTTTCCCAACATTTTTTTTTTTAGGAAAGAAATTTTGTGTTATTGCTGAGGTTTATGCATAATCTGGACACAAACATCATTTTCTTGAGAAAGAAATCAAAATGAGGCCAGAGTCTGGGGTGCAATAATATTTCTGAGACTGTAACCCATAGCCCTGTAACAAAAGTGAGGTTACTACCAGGCCATGAAAGCTCAGAGCAGCCCCAGAGCTGAGGCATGTAAGCCAACAGGATAAAGCCTTTAACCTGCTGAGCAGCCTTAGGAGGTGTCTTATTAAGGAACCTTGTCTGAAGAGTGGTGAAGGACACTTAGGAGGAATGTTGTCAGAGACACACATGGCAGAGGTGGCTGCATGATCTCATAAATGCTCTGAAAACCCTCAAGTGCTACATTTCATTTACATTTTCTTTCACTGTCCTGTAATGAAAACTTCTGTGTTAAAAATTCTTTAAAGGGAACTAGGGGAAAGAGCTGCTTTATTATGAAGAAGAAGATTTAATTCACTTTTTTTTAACATCTCTTGCTATGAAATATTAATTCTAGTATTGCAGTCCCTGTGCTGTAACAAAAGATTGCTCTCAATGTGGAAAAAAAAGAAGTTTAATTGGAAAAAAACAAATGCAATGGGTTAAATTTCAGTCATTTCAGTTAAATTTTGTACCATGAAGGATTGAGGAGTAGACTGATTTAGATCTTGTAAAGATTCATGTGTGGTAGCTAGGAGAATGAAGCTTTAGAAGAACACACAAAAGCACTTGTCACTGAAAGGTGAGGAAAACAACAGGCTTTGGCTAATACCATCAGGTCTCCTAAGGAACAAAGAAGTAAACCAACATTTTCAGAAGGGAAGTTTGAAAATTGCTCATTTGGAAGCACCAAAGGGAAGCTACACTGAGCTGTGTGCAGTCTATGCTGCAAAACTGGATCCTTTATCTTTCCAGAGCCCCTTGTAGGACTGCTGAGGGTGGGAGCTCTCCATCAGAGCCAGGCAGGAGCTGCTCGTGCACCACAACCCTCATCAGGAGTCACTGTATTCTCTTGTGTTGGAAAGAGCAGTTATGAAAAGAATCTGTCCTTTATTTTGCATTCTTCAGACAACTGAGATCAAAGAGGTGAATCAGCTACATGGTAAAAAAGAATTCTCCCAGGTATCCAGTGGGGTATGGGAATGGTTCAGAGCTGCACCAGGGGAGGTTTACACTTGACATAAGGAAGCATTTCTTCACTGCCAGGGTGGTCAAACTCTGGAAAAGGCTTCCTGGACAGGAGGTGGGGGCCCCACGCCTGTCAGTATTTCAGATGCGTTTGGACAATGCTCTCACTAAAAGGCTCTATCTTGGCCAGCCCTGATCTGGTCAGGCAACTGGACAGAGGATTGCTGTAGGTCTCTTCCTACTGAAAGAGTCTTTTCTGGTCTTTTTAAAACAGTGAACGTGGCTAAACCAGGAAGGTGTGGCCTTCCCTGTGTGCAGCTTCACTCAGCTCATTCCTAGAGCTGTGCCTGGGCAGTGTGGGCTTCATGCAGCAGCCTGTCCATGCTGTGGGTATCCCTGCAGGAATGAGGAATTTCCAGCAGTAACACTACCTGGGACAGTGCTTGCTGTTGGTGAGCTATTGCCCCATCGCCCCTACAGTAATTTTCTGCTCCATGAAGCGTTTCTGAATTGCATCTCAGCAGGTGTTTATTTGCTGCCCTGGTGTTGGAATGTCTCGGGTGGTGTTGCTGGGACGTGGGCAGCTGTGACTGCCCTCCCTGAGAGCTCCCCAGAGCTGTTCCTCCCACTGCTGGTGACAGCGGCTGTGTCAGGGAGCACTTCCTCTGTCCAACAGAACACTCAGACTGCATCCAAAAATCCAGAACAGAGGGGTGTGGAACACTGGAAAAATCTTACTACATCTACTTGATCACTAGTATTGTTTTTATAAATAGATGCACTTACGCTTTTGTAATTTCTTGTCTGTGTACTGGTTTTGTCAGTGGCCAGGTTGCTGGTCTTGATTAGGAAGCATCTCTTTGTGCTAAAGTTGTTAAATTTGCAAGTGATTAGAGGGAATGTCTTTGGGAAATATACAGTCTTGTGTTTCACAAATTATAGACTACATGTGGCAGCAACTGGCAATAGATTCAGAACTTTAATAAATCCAAGCCACACAAAACTTGCAATTAATAAGAACTGCTCTCATGAGATACCATTATACTGCTTCCTTCAAAATACAGTGCTTATCCCAACATGATAAGTCATGCATTTACTGCACTTCCATTGAAACTGTTCCCAAGTGGGTTTAGCACAGTCTTCCAGCTAATTGTAAAGGCGTTCAGCCTGATTCTCCTCTACATCACCATAAAACCCAGGAGTGACTCCACCTCAAGTAAAGGGATTACATAGGTAAAAAATTTTGTGAAGAAAGAGGAAATGCAAGTAAAATATTGATATAAATATACTTTGTCTGGGGTAGGACTCAGACTGTAACTAAATAAAGAACCACTGCCTTGGATATACAGCCACATCAGGAGATGTGATTGACTGGCTTTGGCTGCATCATACGCAGCTGAGAACAGAGAAATGCTAAAAACTCTTACACTGAAAAATTAAAAGCAAACAAGAATGCTTAGGCATATGGGTTATATCAAAATGTAGTTAAAAAATGGGTTGTGTTTTCTCAATTAAGCCAAAGCTAAACAGTTTGTGTGACACTACTTTCAGATAGGAAAAATACCATTTCTGCTGGGCACAATAAAATTTAGATGAATGAAAGGGTGGATTTAAGTGATCCTTTGTCTTACGTATGTGCATAAACTTAAGGCATGATGAAATCTTTTGGTAATTCCTTCAAGCCATTAAAATGTTTCTCTGGGTTTCTTTCTGGAGAGAGATCTGAAAACAGTTATTTCACAGGAATAAGGATTTCATCTTGGACCACACAGTAAACCAGGAGTTATACAAAAACAAATCCAACATGTAGCCTGTTTTGTATTTCCATGTAAAAACATCAGACTTGTGTTTGTCCCTCAGATGGGGGTGGTGTGGATTGGACATTTTGCTGCTGGGTAGAGCCTTGTCCACGGGACACTGAACGTGCATTCTGCACAAACCCTTCAGGTGATCTGATCTCATTTCAGATGAAAAAAGAATGATGAGCAGAGATATTTTTGGCCCACATTTCTGAGGTTTTGTGTAGATGGTGTCTTGCTATGGTTACAATGTTTTGGCTTCCTGGGGGCTCTGAAAATCTGTTATTATATCCAAAGAGGTCTAGATAATGCTACCAGTCAGGTTCATTTGCTGCTGGGGTAAAAAGGAGTTGTATCTGTGCAGTGGCTAACGTGACTTCATTCCCCTAGTGGATTTCTTTCCTTTTTTTTTTTTTATTCCTGTTGGTTTGGATACACAAGCCAAACTAAAAAAGAGATCAATGTATTTGAGCCCCAGGCCTGAGGAGAAGAGCAAAGAATATGTTATAAATGAGCAAAAATAAACAGTGTTGGTAAAAAGAGTTTCATGCCTGCTTCCTCATGTCCCTAAGTATGTTTTTGTAGAATATGTTAAAATGTGGGATTGGACAGTGCTGTTTTCCAGGCTCTACGGTCTCATATTGCCAGAAAAAAAAAAATCAAAACAAACCAAGCAAAAATCCTGTTAGTTTTAGTCTTTTTATAAATATCACTTGTGATGTGGAAATTCAGGCTTGTTCCATTTTTTCTTCATTCTATAAGGGAGAATTAAAGGCTCAGGTATTCTCCAGTCTCATGATTTGCAAAGGTTACTGAAATGAAGATGACACTTATTCCAGGCATAATTCAGCAAGGTCTTTGGCACAACTTCCTGCTCCATGAATTGCAGTTTTCTCTGGTTTAGCCATTGTTCACCAAACAGTTCTCCCTCAGAATCAGTAGCTCAGCTGTGAACATTTTTCGGGTTTGCCATTTCTGAGGTTCAAGCTCTTTTGATTGCACACCCCACACAGAAAGTGCAAATCTCCTTTTGGGCAGCATTGTGGAAATGTTTCAAGAACCACATCTGGGGCAAAAATCCTATTTTTACAAATAACAAATTGGGCTATTTGCTAGTGTTGTTGAGCATTGATTAATCATTATGATTTTGTTGCTGTTGGGGAAACTTCTTTGCTGCAAGGGCCAAGGAAAGTGAGCAAATGAGTGTGTTCAGAATGGGAACAAATAAATAGGAAAGTATTTTTCAGCACTTGACCAGATTTCATTGGTGGGAAGTCTCTTATTAAAAAATTGGCATATTTTCTGGGACTGCTACTCAAAAAAACCCCTAACATTTAAAGCAGCTGGAGCTCTTAATCACATTTTTAAATGATTTTACCAAGAAAACCAAACAGGAAACCAAGCATAGAACAAGTGGATTTGGGGCTGTGTTTCACAGGGACCTATAGGCTGCCACACCTCAATCAAGGAGTGATATATGGTGCCCTACTATTTCATTACCTGAGCCTTTGCAGAATTTGCCTCTGAGTCCAAGTTCATGTTCATCCTTCCTTTATGGCAGAAAGACGAAGACTTTGGCCTCTTTTATCTTGTTGGTTAGTTCAGAGTCATACTAATGTTTCCAAGAAAGATTTATGGGAAATTAACTTAGAAAACACAGCAGTGTTTTCTAAGTTAATTTCCTAAAATCTTTCTCAGACGTGGTATTTTTTGGATTCCGAATGATTTTTTCTTTTATTTATTGCTTTTTTTCCCAAGTTCCTTGAAAACATTTTGCATTTTTAGTTTCAACAAGCACAAAGCACAATGAAATACATCTCTGCATGGAGTTCTGATGCTGCGTTTGCTCCATGTTCTACTCCCTCTGACTTGAGCTGACTAACCAATTCTTGGCTTTCAGCCAGAGCTTTCCTGATAGATCCCCAGCATCCACTCTCCCTGCCCCTGTCTCTAGCTAGTCTGAAGCGTGACTGTGTGTCTGAACTGCCAAACACAGATAAATCATGTCTCAGGGCCATCTTTATTACTTGCTCCTGCTTCCTTAGGAAGTGCATCATCAATCAGTGTTTGTGAGCCGTGTCCCTGCCATCCCCGGGACTGCTCCGGTGCTGGGGCAGAGAGCGAGGGGCCGGCACTGGCAAAGGCAGAGGGTAGAGCCAGGAAGGAGAGCTGGTACCTGATGGAGTGGAGTGGCAAGAAACTTCAGCGAGCAGCAGGAGTGTTGTCACTCAGATCAATGATGTCCTTGCAGTTTTTCTGCTATCTGTGAGAGATGTGCTCGAGACCAGCCCGAGGCATTGACAGCGGTGCGGAGAAGCGGCTCTGCTGAAGGGCACAGAGCATTGCTGGGCCATGGCCCTGCTGGGCTCGTTCCCAGTCCTGGGGAGCACTGCTGGGCTCTGGAGGGCTCTGTCACCTCGGGCAGGTGGTAGCAGACAGAGTGCCAGGTGTGCAGGCACCGTTCAATGGCCCAAGCGCCCATGAGACGTTCTGTTCTCCTTGGATGTGGGCAGTGAGGGAAGCTCCTTTCTGCAGAGCTGCCTGGCAGGACGAGTCTCTCTCCTGGAGAGCAGAGAACAGGTGGGAGAGGTAACTGGCTGTGTCTCATTCCCTGCCTTCACTCTCCATCTCCCCAAAACCAATGGGCTCCTTGGAACACGGGAAATATGGTTTGCCTTTTGGAAGCATTCTTGTGCGGATAGAGCTGCAGAGAATTCCTCTCAGTCTGCTCTTGTATCACCCCAGGCTATGTTCTGTCAGATATTAGCAAGTCTACAATTGATATTAGATATTAGTCTACAATTGATATTAGATATTAGTCTACAATTGATATTGCAAGTCTAGCAATTTCTACAGAAATTTGGGCTTAGTCAGTGTTATGATAAGAGACAGTAAAAGAAAATTCATCTGGGAAGAAATATAGGTGATTTTGAGGCATTTTCTCTGAATCAGTTTTCATTTACTCCTCCTTGCACTGATGCTAACTAGCATTTTGTTGTTAATTATTAATAAGGCATAAAATCAATCTGTTTTCCAATTTTTACTTTAATTCCCAGTTAATTTATTATCTTATCTCTGTTCAGTTACCATGAATTGTCTGTTGAACCCTGATTGCAATTGTTTTTGCAAAGCATGAAGTGTTACTATTACATTTGTATTGCGTGAATACTTGGGGAAATTCAGAACAATTATCTTTGGCTAGGAAAAGCACCAAAAGACTTGGAAAATCTTGGCTGAGATTCTTGTGCCCAAGTGAATTCTTACACTGTAGAAAAATCTTGTTTTGAAGTTACAGAGCTAGGTAGAGAAATCTGAGATCTTTCTTTTAGGTCTTGTTCCCAATCAAGGAGTATATACAATATTTCCAAAGTATTTTGAAACTTGTCTTGATGATCCTTGCCAGAGTCCAGAAGTTCATGAAAATGAATAACAAAAATAAACTGTGTTAATTGGACAAATGACAGTTTTCAAATCTGATTTAAGGCTTTGGAAAAGAGTTCATTTTTATTTCTAGGGTTTCTCTTCTCTGTTTTGTGGTCGCCCTTCCGTTTCTAAAATTTATATATAGAGATGGTTTTAGCTTTTTTATCATAGATAACAGGGAGATGTTGGTTCAGTTGCCATGTATTCTGATAGATGAATTCCTTAGTGTTCATCAAAATGATTAGGGCCATCTCCAAGTGACAAAAAAAGTACTCATGAGGGAGCACTTAGAGATGTACTGAGAGTGATGAGTAACGGGCATAGGATTGTTTGAATTATGATTTCTTGCCTCCTGAACCACCAGCATCCACATTTTAGGCATGAGAAGAGATGTCTGATGTCTCAATATAAGAGAGTCTTTTGGCTGACATTTCCCTAAAGCTTATTCTGCTTTGAGTGCATTTTTCTGACTGCATTCAACATGGAAAGAGAAACGGTGTAAGGTTTGATGTCACATCTTATTTAGTGTCAGTTCAGAAACTCAGAGAAGGAATTCTGTACATGCAGAGGTTTTAATGTGTAGTTCCTACCAATAATAAAAAAAGTATGGTAAAAAAAAAAGTTATATTAAGCAGAACTGTCAAACAAAAGGTGAAAATCCACACTCTTGCATAAACCAAGCTGGGAAGTTATTAGTATTTTACTTGTTTTTGAAATTGCCATGAAGTATTTGCTGCTAACTAGGATGGGTTCATTTTGGGGTCCATTAATTTTAGCCAATAAAAATTTGGCTCAGGAGAAGATGAAGGAAATAGCTTGGAAAAAATAGAAGCTATGAGCAATCTGTCACTTGTTCTTACATATTAGCTGTGCATATTCTGCATAGGAAAGTTGAAACTAAGGAACATTTTGCTTTAATAGGGTGAAAATCTTATCTTTAGCCTTTAGATGAATTGTTCTTTGTAAAATAATACAATATGTGTTTTAACATGTTTAAGGGAAATCATTTGAAGCTGTTAACTTGATTCAGTAATCCAGAATTAAATATTACTGAAATTATGTCAAGGACTCTGGATTTTTATTTTTCATTACGTGGAAAGAGGCTTATTCCAGCAGAAAGGGACTTTATTTTCCTACCAGACTATCACACTGGCAATTGGAACTCAGATACAGCACCTGAAAACACTACTAAAGGCTCAGTTTTAGCATCAGAATTAAAGAATGTTTATGTGGACAGATATGCTGAAAGACCTCTCCGTTCTGGCTGTGCCAAGTAAAATGGAGAGTGCATTTTATCCTAAAATGGTTTTAAAATTCTCCAATCTGTTCCAACCTTAAAGTATAATTCTTCAAAGAAATATCATTAAAGCATGTACACAACCTTTGTGAAGGAAAATTAAAACATAGTTTAAATGATTCCATTTCTTAACAGACTCCTGTAGAAAGAGTATCTGTCTTTTTTTTTAGAAATGAAAACTTATTCTTGAAATAGACTTAATCTTGGCTGCTTTTTTTTTAAAATATAGATGATATCTTGATCAGATTTACTTACTTTAAGAGGTATAAAGGCAAGTCCTGACCTGCTGTGTGTCATGGAACTGTCACGGAGGTGGCCACTCATTTTCAGCAGCTGATCATCTTGATCTATGTCCTCACCTTAAGTCTTAGGGATACATATTTATTTGGTTTCAATGAGGTAAACTGAAATACAACAACCATTGGAAGTAGAATGGGGATCTTTGGTGTCTTTTGGCTTTTGTTGCTCTTTCTGTTGTTGAGGTTGTAATTTTCATCCCTCCTTCAGTCAGGATGCTGTGGCTCTCACCAGCAGGACCCTCCACAGCCGGGGTGTGTGCTGGGTGGATGTAGGTGTGTTGCTAACTCACCTGCTGCCCACCAGCCCTGTCTCTAACACCCAGCAGGGTGCTGGGGGGAGAAGGGAAGCATTCAGCTCACAACTGCATCCTGCAATTTCCATTTTTAACCTCCCCCTTTTTTAAAAATCCCTTATCAGAGTTGTTTAGTCTCTTTCCAGATTTGTCCCTGAGCCTGCAAGCCCTGAAGCACCCGAGTATCATTGTTGTAGCAGTGGCACTGCTGACTCGGAGCACCAGGACTGCAGTGGGAGTGCTCAGGGGTAAAGAAATGTGTTTAGGTGCTGGCAGACTGCAATTCATGGAGTCAGAGTTCACTCTGCATGTTCTGGAAGGCACAGATTATAAGCATGTGAGGTTCTTTAGGTACCTCTGGGTAGCCCTGGATGTGCAGTTAGAGAGGGCTGACTCCCATGTCAGTCTTACAAAAGCTGTTTCCATCTTCAGGTACTTTTCAAAATTAGACAAAAATTCTTTCTAGAGCTCAAAATGTAAGAGCAGGGAAGGGTCAGGTTGAATAAATCCAAAGGACAGAGTGCATGTGTGCACCTCTGTGTGCAAAGGTGATGAACCGCAGATGTTCAGACCCCATATCAGGGCAGTGTTGCAGCCATCTTCATTCATCTGAATCAACCAGAGGTTATATCCTTCTTTCTCTTTTTCTCTCATCCCAAAACTTAATTTTTGCTCATTATTTAGTTCCATGCTTAGATTGGAGGACTATATTTTTGTGTCCTATTCAATATGGATTCTGTTTTCTGATAGCTGGGAATATTCTGATAGAGCTGATTTTGGTTTTTTTTTGCACTTTCATTGCTACACATTGTGCAAAGGAAGTGTCACCTTTCCTTCTGTTCAGAGTAACTGAAGAAACTCCTTAAGCCAGCAGAAAGTGATAGAATCTATTTCACACAGGATGTCAGGAAAGCTTACATGTGCTAATACAGGAGAAACAGCTCTGAAGGAGAGAGTTGCCTATGAGAAACAAATGATGAAACCAATAATCTAAGTAATTATAAAAGACATTAGCTGATTTAGAGGAAAACTAAGCAAGACTCACATTGACTCAACTTTCAGTCAGAAGGTGAGAATTTTTTAAATTACTGTGTTTTAACAAGGTGATACCTACTGGTTAGGCCAAAAATTCCTCTTCCCATGTGCCCTTAGCCAGCTCGCAGCTGTGAAAAAGGCTATGGTAGATTAAATGACCACGAGATGTACTCTTAAAAGTTGTTTTTCTTTGTAAAGATTTTGAGTTAAGAGCCCACTTGACTCACTGGTGTGACTCAGATGTGGATGGTAACGTTAAACTAGGGAGACTCCACCAATTTCAGTTGTGTCTGTGCCCAAGTCTTCTGTGATGTTGTGGAAATATGAATACCTGGAAATACAGGAAGATCAGATGTAATTTCTAGGTTTAGTTTGGAACTTTGATATACTTTGCAAGAAATTTAGGTGAAATTCATAATCAACACCTTCCATTTTAGTCTTACTATGGATTGTGATCACAGAGTTACTGCATTTCTCTTTCCTTGTTCCATCAACGCTGTTCTAAGATATCTTCTGGCTTTAATATGTGTTAGGAATACATTTTACTGATTATACTGTAGAAGTGTTTACCTTCTGTGTATGCCACAGATTGCCCTGGACGTCTTTTGCTCATCATTTGTTGTTGGTTCCCTTCTCCCACTGTACCATGAAACCATCTATTCAGGATGTTCACACTTCATCTGTGCATCCCAATGATGTCCATAGTTAACGTTCCCTGATGGTGTCAAAAGGGTTCCCTTGGTGCTGCACTTGTCTCACGAGACCTGATGGAAAACTCCTTGCTGCTTTTGCAGAGGAATTTCCCACTGAGCTCCCAGTGGGCTCAGAATCAGATACAGCAAAATGGGTGAAACTCCACGAGCAGGAAAATACTTCTGCATGCCTGTGAAGGTAGCAGAACCTGGTCCCAACAGGCAACGTGAATGATATTCTCCAGTGTTTTGTAAAGTGATGTTTGTCAGGTTTTTTTAATCTAAAATTTCTGAATTTTAGACCAGTCTCATCAGTTGTCTGAGAGATGTCAGCAGTTCTCCTGCACCAGTGGTAAAAACAGTTCTGGGCTACCCAGATTTTTCTTGGGCACATCTCCATCCTTAAATGAGGAGACCACTTTGTCTAGGGCTGTGAAAACTCCTCACCATACTGGACAGTGCTAGTCTAGTGGAAACACTTTTAGGGTTGAATTTTTAATGTTTTCTTCAAATTGTTTCAGTTAACACTGGGATAAAATAATCTAATTGTTTTCCTGTATGACAGTAGCAGTTCTGCAGCTGCTTTTCCCCATAACATTTTCAGACTTAAAACTTGTGTTTCATGTTCTCTTTTAGATGTGCATGTGATTTTTATAAAAGTCAATTTATTGTCTGTATTGCACGTTCTTTTCTGCAATCAATTCTAAAGCATACAACAGTACAAGAACATACTTTAAATCAGTGATTGAGTTAAAAAAATTTGTCTCTTTAGATTTTGAAACACAACTGATTGCTTGAAAATATCCAAATTCTACATACAAAGCATGTCCTATACCTGTGAGTAAAGGCAATTTTCATTTGTAAAGCCTCCCACTTACTTCATGCATAACTCTCACAAAATTGCAGTTAACACTTTTTTGGTTTTTGTTTTCTTCTGGTTGGAAAAACTAAGATTTGCAATATGAAAACCTAGTTGTTTTTTTTTTTTTTTTTTCCTCTTGCAAGGAAGGCTTCCCACTGAGCACAGCAGTGGTATTGCTGTCTCACTGACTCCTAAAGTTCACCAGAGTGTGTCAGGCTGTGAGCAGCAGAGGTGAGCAGTGGAAGGTGCTGTGCTCAGAGCGCTGGCAGTTGAGTCCAGGGTGTTCTTGCACCATCAGCTGTCGCTCTAGGACACGAAAAGAAGCACTCCAGACTCGAGTTTCTGTCAGGTCACCGAAGCCAGGAAAAGAGACCTGGCTGTTTATTTCTTCCATATATATCTGTTTCTAGGAATGCCCATGGATTGGAGGATGAGGTTACCACCTCTCCAACCACACTGGTTAACTGAACAGTCCATCAAACTCTCTCCACCTCCGGAGAAAGAATGAAAACAATAGAGTACAGTTAACAAAACATGACTATGTTTACAGAAAGTGCGTGAGAAACTTTATCACAAAATGAAAACATAGAAAGACGGCAAAAGTCAGGGCAACAATCAGCCAAAGACACCTGGGCACCTCTTGCCCCTGTGCTCAAAGCCCTGCAGGTGAAACCCTCGGGTGTGGAGCTGGGCAGCTCCACGAGCACAGAACTGAGAGCAGCATCCTGCTGAGCCTGGACTCACAAATCCCACACAAAGCCCAGGCAGCATCAGTTCAGGCCTGGAGACATTCCAGTGTGGTTTCACTCCTCTGGAGAAGAGGCAGCTCGTGCCACTTGTGGCAGAGCTGACCACACATGCCCAGAGGTCAGGGGGAGAAAAATGCCCATTTCTGTTTGTGACTGCCCTGGCAAACCAGCCCGCCTTGCCTCTGTGTGGGAGCCCAGCAAGAGCTCAGTTTAGTTTCCTGTTTTAAGCAATGGGAAATGCATGTATTTGTGGATGAATGGGAAATGAAAGAGAGTAAAAAATTAATATTTTCAAACTTTGTTTTTGCTAATAAATATGAAAGTTTGGTGGTACTCTGAAGCTGCAGGGAAAGATTGACTTAAACTCTGTAGATAGGGTTTACATTTTCTTTAAAGTGAGATTCTGATTTCCCCATGTCAAGGTTATCTTTGTGATAGCCTTTGAAAGAGTCAGACCACTTACCAATGGATGGATGTTCACAAGTTTGACAGTCTCTGCATTGATCCTACTCTTGCATGAAAATGGCTTTATCAAGCCTATAATTAGAAATGAAATAGTCTTAAATGGTTTCCACACAGCTTGACTTTCAAAGAGGTTCCAGTTTCACATAACTTCTTATAAACAGAGAATCAGAAGATATAACCAGATACCACAGTTCCTGCTTACTAATTGCCATAAAGCAGAGCCATCTGCTTTATACAAAGTCTAGGTCAGATAATCCTTCCACACTGTGACCTTTGGGGCTCCATGGAACTTGTTCTTGATTAAATAAAACCTTCTTAGGAAGTTATTGGGAAAGTTAGTGGAGGTTCAGTCTGAGCAGAGAATGTAACTGATTTGATTTCTATATAATCTTAAGCAGACAGTTTTGAGCCAGTCTATCTTTTGAACTTTTTTTTTCTTAACTGCATTAATCTTTCATAAAAATTCAAGTTACAAGTGAATTATTTCAGTTTTTAAAGTGATTCCTCATAAAAGTTAAATTAGATGACAAACGAATGATTTGGACATAAATTCATGACAGTTAAAGTGAATTTTCATCTTTCTAAACCAAGCTGAGAACCTGGGCTGGAGAAGTGAGTGGCATCTTCCACTGTGTGCAGTTGCCTGACCTTGTTTGGAGGGCATGTGCACACCACAACATGAACAGAGCAAAATAGAGATGATTGCAGCTAACAAATAGAGTAGAATACTTGTAATTCCTCACATCTCTTCCATTATGACCAAAGATCATATCATGGATGCCTTCAAATGTATATCTTTTCCATCAAATACTTTATTTAAATATTTTATTCATTATATGAAAATAGTTTCTGTGATTAAATAATCGGTTCTTTTGCTCTAGTTTTCTTCTGGCATTGGTGACTATTATTTTTGGCTGTCTATCTTTGGCCAAGCACTTGCCAATTATTCACTGCCAGATTCAAAATAGAAGTGCTACTGCCAAAACAAATAATACATTATTTTGCAGTTACACAGATCTTTCCAGCTGAGGATCACAACATATTTTGTAACCACTAATGAATTTAGCCACTTACCACCCACCAAACATTCACATTCATGCCTTAGGGATGAGAAGGTAAAGGACAGAGTGCAGCAGGATGTGACCTGCCCTTTCCAGGGGCTGAAGTAGAAATGGGTTTTTCCTTCTGAATTGAGAGATCATGGTCTGGCAATCCAGACAATTCCACAAGGGCTGGGGTTGCTCTGCCTGGTCCATGATGTCCTGCTGCTGCAGGAGACGTCGAAAAGCTGGATTGCAACTTTTTTTCTCACAGAAAATATACCCACACACAGGGTGTTGCTGAATGAAATAGGTTAATGTTTTGAGAGTAAGCATAGTGGGAACCTTGGTAGCTCCCAGTTTTGTGAGAGATCCAGGGAGGAAGTCAGTCATGGCAGAAGACCCAGCTATCTTGACTGATGAAACTCCATCTCAGCAGCTGGAGTGCTCAGATGTCCTCATGCTGGCTGTGGGCTGCAGAACCACTTCACGTTCTTAGAAAAACACTGTGAAATGCTGCAGTGGAGGAGAGTTTCTCACTGAACTAGGTGACCCCTCGTGTCTGAGGACTGCTGACTTCTGAATTCAACCCATCTCTGCAAATGCCCCTCCAGCACCAGGATCGTGACCCTGAACATTCCCCCCAAACTCTGTGGCATTTTCACATCTTTGAATATCCGTGTTAGGACCACACAGCAGCCAAGCTCTGCACTCCACCTTTCTGGGCAGGAAATGGCCATTGCTCTCCCAGCTGCAGTGTGTGATGGGTACCCCCCAAATCCTGAGGGGTATTGGTATTCAGGAAAGTTACTCTGGTTCTAGGTTTTGTTACTCATTTGCAGCCCAGCCTAAAGATGTGATGAGAGTCAACCTTTCTTTGCTCTCAGTTGCTGCAGGGACTGATATGGCTGATGATAAAATGGTCTTTTCTTGGCTGCTAAATGAAAAGTACCTCATTGCTGTGCATTTTTCAAAGTGCCAGAGAGACTGTTTTTGCTGTGGGAATCACCTCACATACACCTGATCAATTTATGTAAAGCACTGAATAGCTTAAGAGGCCATTAAGTGCAGAATTTTCCTGGATTGGACTGTCTGTGTCATTTTATTAAAGAAAGAGGCATCTGAAATTTGATATCTAATATATTCTGTGAGCAAAGCAGCAGTTGGGGGCAAACAGAGGCTGTTTTCCTTGAAATTCAAAGTGCAGTAGCTCAGAGACAACCATCTGTATGCATTTAGGGAACCTGAAATTACCTGAATGCCTGGCAATTTTTTTGTAATTATCTCAGAAAAGAATTATGATATATCACAGATAATTCTCTAGCTCTTTCATTTCTACTTTGATAAAATGTACTAAAAATTTGTTGCCTATTTTATTCCTTGCTGGGATTAAAAAATCCCACAAAGAAACAAATAAAATAGCAGTCTTTGAAAGATCTGATTGGAAAGTGTGTGTGTGTTTTAAAGATTGCACATTTTAAAGACAAACAAGGGAGGGCTGAAATTTACTACAACAGCTTCACTGAAAATTATTCCATCACTCAGATCAAAAGCAGACAAAAATCACAGAAACATTTGGAAGAGGCAGCAGTGCCAGAGCATCATTTTAGCTATTTTGGGAAAGCAGCTGCTTCTCTCTGACATGGACTCAAAATGTAGGATATACTGTATGGTGGATCTGCTCATTCAGATCATTCCCTACAGTGACTTTTTCATGGGAACATGGACTAGCATTGTTTTTTGGGAGAAGCATTTATTTTGAGCTGAAGAGAAATCTCTCTCCTATGCAGTTACACAATTGCTAAATAGCAGTTGACTTTAACCCCTGAATGCTTATTTCCAAATACTCAGTATAGAATGGCAAGGATAACGTAGGAACGTGATGTTAATTCAATATTGATATGTTGAATTTGCATAACTAAAGAGCTGCAGAAGATTAAATTGGCAGTGCAAACCAGTGCTGAGCAGTCACTGCTACTTTAAAAATCTCCCTTTAGTTACAGAGAAAGACAAAGCTGAACAGAATGCCACTGGATTAGTATCTGCAAATTCCAGAAATGGGAAAATTGGATAAGCCCTGGTTATTGGACATTCTTCATTCCTCTTGGCTTAATGTTTGTTCTGGCAACTGCAAATGACAGGGATGATCTTCCCCCATCCCTCCTGGATCTCAGTGCCGTAGGAATCACAGCTGGTTTCAGCACAGACCCCTGCATTAGAACTTTCTGTGCTTGACAGGCTGTATTTGGCAGCGTGAGAGTAATATGCTTGCTTTATTTGATTTTGCATTTGACTGATTGCTTTTAATAGAATTTATTTTCTTTCTTGTGGTTTAGCTGTAGTTCTTGCTGATGGCAGCAATATCAATCTGTACCTCTTGTCATCTATGGCTGGTTTCTATAATTTTTAAAATAATTTTTGAATGAATGCAGATTGCTGCATCTTGTTTAGGTTGGATGGTATATCAATTTTTGATTTCTAGCAGCACTGGAGAATATGATAAAATATTGTAGCTGGTTCAGGGTACAGTTGCAGACAGAAGGCTTTGGAGTCTTTGTGATCTACTCTGTGTTTTATGACGTGACAGGACAATGTTGGGGAAGATTTCTGGCATTTTGTTTCATAATATTTTTCCAGTGGCCAGTGTTAAGTATTTTTCTCTAATGGAAAAGTTTTACCTTCATAACCCTTTTCCTTGTTTCTTCTTGGCCCCTATTCCCCATTTCTGTTAAGAATCAGGGTCACTGGTCCCCAATATAATTCTGACGTCAAGATTCCTACATATAATGGTAGGAATCTGAGTGCATCCATTAGTGTTTCAAACAGTCTGATTTCTGACTTCTTTTGGCAATCCTCTTTGACTTCCTGTCTAGCCAGAATAGCAGCTTTTTTTCTTGTGGTGTTCTTGAAGAGCCCAAAGATACTGTCCTGGATGGCTTTGTGGTTGCATTGCTTGGACCCCGGGCAGGAGCTGAATTTCTGCACCTCAGAAGCTGCACATCAGTGCAAGGTGGGTGCTGCTCACCCACAGCAGCTACCAGAACACAGAGCTCTGAACCTGCTGACCAAGCTGGACAGGGCAAGAGAATTTCACCCTAAATGCTGAGGGGTCATTGTAGAAATATTCAAAACTCGGTGAAATAAGTATGAAAGGTATTTCCTGTAGAACAGACTAGGGTGGATAAGAGGCTAATTGCAACTGTGGAGGTTGAACTGTAGCCATCACTTCTTCAAAAGTTGCATTACCATAATAATATATGTGCATGTATCTTTGCCTGGCATTGGAAGAAGGAAGGAAAAGGTGTTTCTCGAACTGAATCAAAAATCTGTCTTTAAACAGTGTGATTTGTGATGGAAAGGATTAAATTCCAAGCTGTACAGGTTCTTCCTTTGCTAAGTTCTCATTGCTGTGTTCTTGTCTAGATCTCAGAGCCTGGTATTCAATGGAGAATTCTGTGGCTGAACCTCAGGTATCTCATTTTCTTAAATAGCTCCAGCATTTTTGACATCACAAGGTTTTTCACATATCTCCTTACTTGAGTTTGACTAGATCAAAAATATCTTGGATATTTTGTTTGATCTAAATTCCCAGGTGTTCCCACTGCAGGTTAAAAACAGAGTTACATGACAGCAATGTTTATTTCTTTAACCTGGCCTTTCTGTGCTCTTCCAAACAAATACTGGTTGCATGTCAGGAGCACAAGTGGGGTAATCAGGTAATTAAAAGCAATGCTGGTCAGGTGGTGGTGCAAATGAGCAAATAATTTCTGCTTCACTGGAAAGGGATGCTGTCTTGAACATTTCTGAAGAGAGAAAAGAAGGGGGGAGTCCTCTGAGCAACGTGTGAGCCTTGGAGTAGTAATCCCCCAGCAGTGCAGAACACAGAGAGCAAGGCTGATTGAAGCAGTGAATTCCATACCTTGTATTGCATGTGTGTTTTCTATACCTTTTACTGACTCCAACAGTGATTCAGGAAATCATTATTTAGCTTAGCAGAGATGCCACATGTGTTAGTCTATGGCAGATGGTAAGAGAAATAAAAAATCTTATGCTTGTGGCCCTGTTTTATCACTGAATCCCAGTGAAACTAAGGCACTTATCTGAGATCCATAAATGGATACCATTAACAAAGCACACGGAACTATTATCTGTCTGTAATCTCTCAAGAACTTCTGTTTGACTTCAAAATTTGTCTGTTACCTCTGTGCCAACTCTCCTACCTGTGAAACGCCGGTGCTGTGTAAATGGCTTGTAAGGAGAATTTTTGCTAATAGGTGTTGGAGGCTTTTTGGATGTTCATGCTACAGCTTTATTTGTTCTAATTATATCTGACATTTCACAAGCTGCACATTTGTTATTTGATGGGCAAAACATCAAAAATAATTAGGCCAAATGATCACACAAAGCCCAACAGAAAGCTTTTTCAGGGCATGTTAGCTGGTTTTTATTAATAATTATCCTCATTAAACTTTACCAAACTGTCATCTCATTGCCTGCTCATTGTTATGGAGCTCCTAAACTCAGGTGAGGATTTGAATTTCCCTGGGAGATGAACAATGTTTACATTTGAAAAAAAAAAAATTTACTTGTTCAAATCCAACTCACTTCTTCCTTCCAAGCCCTTTTGTTTCTGATAGGAAACAGCTTTAGATTTTCCACGGTGCCAGGAGAGGTCACTCTTTCTCCTTTGTCCTGCCTGGTTCAGGCTCTTGTACCATAAGGGATCCTCTTTCCTTCTCCAGTGAATTGGCACATTCCTGGAGCTACTGTTTGGATGCTCTCTGACACACACAAAGGACACTGGGAGGATCAGCACCATTTGCCTGATATCTGTATGGAAAACTCTTAAAGAATTTTGTGGCAAATGAGATTGTATCTCCAGGCTTACATCAACCATCTGGTATACTTCTAAAAAAAAAAAAAAGCCCAGAATTCTCCTTAGTTCTGTTGTAGAATTATAAATAGAAGTTGTGAAAGGCAGAAACCAGAGAATATACCACTTAATTGAACGGAATGTTGATAAACATCAGTGTTTAAAATTCATATATGACTGAGAGTCTTCTGTGGTGTCCAACACAGGAATAATAACACATCTCTGTAGAAATTGGGAAGAACTGTTCAACCAACTTCAATTTGAACAAACCTAAGCCAAACCCAAGTTCTCTACAATATCTTATTTCCAAATTTGTGAGGGAAAAGTACTCATGACTGGGTTTTCACTAAAGCAAGAGTAGAAAATCCTCACGATACAGTTCCTAATTAACAATCTGAGCAGGTATAAAAAGGGAAACATATTGATAATTTCTGTTTCAAACATTTATTTCATCCCTAAATAAAATAAAATTCAGTGGCTTGGATGAAATAATATCATACCCAGTCCCTCATGCCCCAGTTCAAACCTAGTGAGAGGCAACATCTGGCGTTCCAAAAAAGTGTTTAATTTCTTTGCCCTATGTTTTTTGTTCCCATTTTTGCACTTCTACAGCCCCAGTGATACAGAAGCAAGGGAAAAGCACCAAGAACCCTGAAGCAGACCACTGAGACTGGTGGTGACACAGGGTTGCATGATTTCTGCTGGCTGGCAATGCCCCCAGACCAGACTGTCTCTTGAGGTTACTGGTTGAGTTTTGCAGATTTAGGAAACTAAGAACTGCATCCAAATAGTAGAGTTCATATTGACACTCAGCAGCATTTGAGACGTGACTCTCCTCTTCCTGATTGCATTTATGTATATTTATATATTTATAGTAAAAGATGGGGAAAAAAGAGCAACAGCAGCCAGGGCAAGCATCTCTGTATTAGTATTCAAATGCTTCTTTGGCACCTTCTTACCTAAAGAGGTAGGATTCAAAAATAAATGGAAGATTTATAAATTATTTTTTTTGAAAGGACTTGCTACATTTCTACTGTACTACATTTCCACTACTTTTATAGGAGTTTTTTTAGGATTTTTTCGTGGTTGTTCCTCACCATTGCCTGCTTTCATACTGTGGTGTGTTCTGGGACCAGCTGGATCTGATGGTCCTGAGACACAGGAAATGGGCACAAATTGGACTTAAATTTGGATGCTTTGGGGAAAAGTTCCTTTTTGTTTTGTTGTTTGCACCTCTGAGTGAGGTAAGAGCTGTTCTCTGAAGGGTCTTCAAGTATGATGACCACAGAAATAATAAATATCACAGCCATTCCCCTCTCTCCATGCCCCCATTTTGTTTTTGAGGGGCAGATTATCAAAAGAAAACTGAAAGTACTCCATCAAATCGAGTTCCTGGCAAACTGGAGCTGTGGCAAAGCTGTCTCCACCAGAGGAGTGAACAATGGGAACTTGTCCCTTCGAACACACAAATATCTGCTCCCTACTCAACAGGCAGGCTCCTCGTCCTCTATACGTTCAGCATGAGGGTGAGAATAATTCTGCACAGAGAATGCGCATTTGAGCAGTGATACCTATGGTCTGTCACCCTTTTGTTGGCTTTTAACTTCTGCTTTCCTGCTACCACCTATGGGAGTAGAATCACAGAGTCACAGAATGTGCTCAGTTGGAAGGGACCCCAAGGATCATCCAAATCCAGCTCCTGGCCCTGCACAAGACCTTCCCCAAGGGTCACACCCTGGGCCTGAGAGCACTGTCCAAATGTTTCTTGGACTTGGTGCTGTGACCACTTTCCTGGGGAGCCTGTTCCAGTGCCCAGCCACCCTCTGGGGGAAGAACCTTTTCCTGATATCCAGCCAAAATCTCTCCTGACTCAGCTTTGTGCCATTTGCTCAGGGCCTGTCACTGGTTATCAGAGAGAACAGGTGAACAACTACTTTGTGGCCAGATCTATACATCTATCCAAATCATGTTCCTCTCTTTCCTGAGACATGGAGGAACATATTCAGGTTTAAGTTAGAGTAGAAAGCTGTGCATTAAAGAATATTACCAGAGAAGTATCTCTTTTTCAATACATTGCATTGTATTGCTGAAAAACCCACCCTGTAATTGCTAGGTAGAATTAATGAAAATATACCATCTTTCCTAATGCAGAAACTGTTGGAATATTGTACCTTTCCCAATGTAGAAGCTGATTTGTAGCCTATCTTTACTAAATTTGTTTCTAAAGTCTAACAAGCTTCCTCTTTACTGTATTTATTTCTGCATTACTTCAGAAAATCCTGCTAAGGGTCCTTTCAGCAATGTTTAAACTAGTACGATTTTTCTTGCAGTTCTGAAGACATGTTTTAGGGATTGGAGCCATAAAAAGAGCAGAAAGGAGAGGTGTTAACTGAGCCATTTTCTGCTCATTTCAATGCATTTGCTCATGCAATTTGACTTCTTTGTTCACATAATTTACTTTCTAACACGTTTCTCATCCTTATGCATGTGTGGTATTTCCAATTTGGGGGGGGAAGTTTTGTAATGGTCAAAAATATCTGTATTAGTGTAGCTCCTCCAGGCAGGGAATTCTCTTCAAGAAGAAATCTTACAGTTTCATAGCATGTGGTGCTGAGGAGCCTTTGCTTTTCTTTCAAGGAACATCTTAACCTTCCATGGGAACAGTTCAGGGGATGGATTTTGCTGCAAGGCCTGGAGCCAGCAGTGTTGTTACCTCTTACCTCCTGTCCTTCCCTGACACTGCCCAAGCCTTGCTGTGGCAGTGCTGCTACCAAACAGTCCAGGGGCAGATCCTTGGAATTGTTTCTCAAAGCCCTGACCTCGTGCATTTGCAAGGTCTTGTTAGCAGGGAGCATTTGTTCTGCACTGCCTTTGCAAGAAAAATCAGGCTGACATGTACAGCAAACCCAATATTGCTCCAGTCCTTGTCCGTGGGATTGCCTCTGGCTGCTTCCCTCCTCTGGCAGTCTGGAATATATGGAAAATATTTAAATAAACCAGCAAAGCATTTAACTAATCTAATAGGGCTCCGAGCTTGCAAAGATGCTAACACGAACACTGTCTTTAGATGCGTGAAAGAAATTTAAACGGGATTTAAATTGAAGAATTAACTTCTTCATTTGAGACTAGATCAAACATGCCCAGTCCTACAGTGTCTGTGGGGTGTAACTGCCCCAGGGTCACACAGCTCCGACCCTGTGCCAGCTCTTGGGACATCCACAAGTGCCAACTCTTTGGTCTGGGTTCTCAGATGGGAACATGATGTAATAGACAGGATTCGCACTCATTTACAGCTTAAAGAAACCTGACGCCAAACTCATCAAAAATAAGATTTTTTAGGTGAATATGTTCATGTTGCTTTTTTTCTCCTTGTGATGCTTTTTGTTTTTCACACCCTACCCTGCACCCCACAAACAACAGCGATAAAAATATATAAACCAAACCACACCAGTTTTATTGCTAATTAGAATAAAATCTGAAATATTTTGAGAAGCAAAATCTCCACAAAAAACCCTCCACAAAGCATGCTTAGAAGCTGACTAAACTCAACTTCCAAATTTAAGTGGTTCATTTTCTTTAGCTGGTTTTACTTTACCAAAATTTTGTATCGTGTTATAATATAATTTTGGAAAATGTGATAATAACATGATCAAACTGATGGCCCATCCAGCCACCATTCCTAAAATAATACTGTCTGTCAGCTGCAGAAAGAACCAGCCTCCATTTGTGTTTTGCATCAGTGCAAAGCACTGCTACATTTACGTAGCAATACCAAGTTTACAAAACTGTGATTTCTCATGTATTTCTCTTTGCTAACTTCTGAGTTACAAATCAACAAAGAAATTACATCTACCTCGCGTGATACAGATTTTATCATAACTTGTGAAAACATTTAAACATCAGCAGCTTTATCAACAGAACTAATATTGTACTGCTTTGAAGTTATCTGAAGAGAGAAACTATTTACATGGCAATAGAACAAATATTGCATATCTTTAAAAGCTTGAAGTACTTTGAGACTATAGTCCAGAACACTCAGATTCTTAAATAAAACCCCCAGGGATTTAAATAACACTACAACAGGGTGGTCTTTCACAATTTGGTTTCCGTCTTCTTTTGCTTCCTGAAGAATTCCATTTAAAGAGTATTTAATTGAGGACATTTTCTTTACTGCATTTTTCCTTTCCTTTTTTAAAGGTTTAGAGCTTTGTTCTAAGTGTTTTAACTTCTAATCAAGAAATGTGTCAGGTCTGTTGCCAATTAGTGTAGCTGATGTGAAGATGGATTGAGTCTTGGGAAAGATGGCTAAGTCTTGTAAAACAACAAAACACTCTGTAAAAGAGGGCTTGGGAACAGAGGCAAGGAGAAGCAACAACATGAGAAATTATTAATGAGAAAAAACAGGGAAGAGGAGCAGGAATTTACAGAGATCATAGGTACATTTCTAACATTTACTAAAGGTTTATTCAGCTATATCAATTCCGTATAAGGAATTAACACTAAATATTCAGAGCTGGGTCAAGGTACTTTTCTTCACTACAAACAAGATCCCAACTTTGCAGGTTGGTTTATGCTGTGGAATATCTGTGTGTTGGCTGAGGAGAGGAAGTGTTCAGACCCCTCAGAAGAGTGTTGTAAACTCCCTCATGGGGTACAGCTATGCCAGGGGAGGGGAATCTTCTTTTTGTTTTAATTGTCTTGTTTATTTTTTGTTCAGGAGAGGGATGCAACTTGCTGGCACACAGTACCTTTACATGAGGGCACTCTCCTGAAGTAGCAACAGAGGCTGTCGTGTAGAGACTCTCAGGTGGGAGGAAGGTTCCCTGACATAAACTAATAATAATAATAACAATAATAATATCTAGCAAAAAATCAGACAGGAAAGGAAATATATTTTTAGACTCATATGCTGTAGATACACAATGCATTGCATAAGGGTTATTCTTTCATGCAGAACAAAACACTGTGTCTGCAGTAAACCGGGAAGGAAGTTGGGTTTGATTGTGGTGCTGAACGTCAGCAAAAGACTTTGAGCTGTCAGATGTGCCATGAGTTAAATGAATGCATGAGAACAACTGACCGTGGGGCTGCAGACATCCTTCCAGAAACCTGGGAACGAACAGGGTGTCCAAAGCCAGCGTGTTCAGGACTATCTTTGTGTTAATGCGTCCTTCAGCAAATCTAATTTACTGCAGTTCCCTGGGCTGTTGCTCCCCAGTTTCCCCAGCTGCCCCGTTGGTCCTCATGGAGCAGGACCTCTTCTGTCAGGAGCCCCCGGCTAGCACAGCCCTCCTGGCTGTTCCTGCATGGAACTGGGATTCCAACACTGCCAGCTCCTGGCACTGACATCCAGGGGCTTTCCACACATCAGCTTGTTTGACATCCTTCGGCCCCCACGGACTCCTCTGTGCAGCTGTCCACTCATTTTGCCACATGTTGACCTCCTGGGAAGGGGCGCTTTGTGATTGTTATTAGCAGTGGGAAAGGATTATAACTGTGAACTGAGAGTTTCACTCTAGATGAGATCAGATACACCCCATGTGGGAGACAAATACAGCTTGGCATACCCTGCAGTGTGCAGGGAGATTCTGGTTGGGAAAAGCTTTCCTGGAGGAGGACAAAGGGGATGGAATTTCTGCCTCAAGGTGAATTTCACCCAAGAGGAAGCCAGAAGAGCTGGAGACACTCAGGGAGTGAAAGGCAGAAGCAGGGGGCAGTTCCAGGCAGGTGTGGTTGAGGGCAGCTCTCCACAGCTCAGTGCTGAGGCCAGAATCCATCGTGTGGGGACACAGCCCAGCGTGGACAGAGGGACAGACAGAGGGACACAGCCACGGGAAATCCACGTGCTGAAGTGCCCAGAGATGGGGGAGGCAGAAGCTGAAGCGCTCTCATCACCTCCCTTCACTAAATTTCTGTGCTTGTTCAAAACTGGAATTAATTGTCTTTGCGAAAATATTTTCTTCCTAACATTAGTGAATGATAACTTATGAGAAAACACTGAAAAGCAGGACTCTCAGTTGCCTGAAATCCAGGGAAAAAAATTGATAAAAGAAGTATCTTTGCACATGTGTTTTAAAGCACTATTAGAGGGAGCGTAATTCTGATTATTCCCATTTCATAGGTATGTGCATGAACTTTATCATTGTCAAGCAGAAGAGATAAATTTTAGACTCTTTTATTTGCACCATAAAAATATTTTAAAAAAAGACAGCTTTTCTTTATTAGAAGGTGAATATGCAGCTTTGTAAATATGTTTGAATTGGATTTAAAATTTACATGAATCAAATTGCTTTGTCACTGGAAGACTGTGAGGAAAATTTTAAAAGGTACAACAAACCAGAATAATTCTAGTTTAGGCAAAAGTTATTCAAACATTAAAAGTAATTAGCTTCTTTAAAACCAGGATGAAAGTTTAACATTCTTGTTAATAATTGTACTGATTTTCTCTCAGTAACATTACTGCTGGAATCTTAAAAACCAAAGAAAACTACAGAGATGGGGCTATCTTAAATTGTTATGATTAAACAATAATAAATACATTAAAATACATGTGATGTATTAATTTGAATAATTATAACATAGTTTCATTGACATCAGTACAACTGCAAAGACCTACATCAACTGACAGGTGGATTGCAGAATCTGATTAACTGTGCCTAATGTTGAAAATCTATTGGGTTTTATCTTTAAAAATAGAACACTTTTTTTTCCAGTTACCAAGAACTATAGCATGTGTATAAGCCTCTCAAGCCAGTAAATTGCGTGTTGAAAATTTCCTTTAAACTCTATTGCAGTTGTGAGTGGATATTATTATTATCTGATAAACCAAACTTGCCCTGAATTAAGGTAAACATTCATAGTGTCTATGTGATACCATCATAAATTAACATCCAGTCTTAAAGCTGTAAAATAGAATCACAGAATTGTTAGGGTTGGAAGAGACCTCTGCATCTTTTTTACAAATTCTCATCTTTCTATTTTAATTTTCCTCAGTTGTAACATTTCAAATTAAATTCATTTTGTAAGGAGAGGTGACAGCATGGGACAGGAAGATCATTTTGGAACAGTCCAAAAAGTAAAGTACCATAAATATGTAGATGAAATGTGAATGAAGAAATATATGAAATGTAAAAGGCAAAAATATATGCTGGAGTTATAAATATGGGCAGAAAGTAGGGATAAAAGCAATTAAAGAAATAATAGATACAGAAGGCAATGCAGTGAGTGGTGCAATATATTTGTTGCATGGTTCAATTTAGTTGTCTCCCTACTGTTCTGCTGAGATCAACTCTGAAAAATTGTTGTCAAAACAGTGAGAAATTGTAATTTCTTTTCTTAATTTGTATGTATATGGCAATGGGGAGGTACAGTTGTTTGTTGGGTTTTTTAACCAGAGCTGGACAAAAAGGGTTATTGCACAAGGTAAAAACCCAAGTTTCATTCTGTTATTCTGCTTTCTTATGGGAAGATTGTTTTTCCAACGAATTTACACATTGGTTTTTCTTCATCTATTTAGTACTTGTTGTCTGATGAAAAATTACAAGTGACTAGAACAGGGCAGCCTATTGGCTTGTATTTGACAATGTTTGTAGAATTCTGTGTTAAAACTTGGGAGTTCCTCTGTGTGGGACAAAGTTAAAATCCCATGTGATTTTAAAGTCATGACAAATGCAGCATCAAGATCTGTGATACTCACTGTGAGAGCCAGGTGAAAATTTGGTACCCTCTGTCTTAAGTGTTCTGCAAAAATACTGTGTGGTTTATTTTCTGGTGTCTAAATCTCTCTCTCTGGATTGCCTTCTAAATGGACAGTTTGAACAGAAATAATGTTTTGGGATCAAGAGAGGCTGTCTTTTTGAAAGGTGTTCTGTATTCAGTTTTTGAGGGTTGGAACAGAATTAAGGATGTAAACATGTCTGTACTTTGCTACAGGGGCTCTTTTCTGTCCTCATAGGCTATGGCTGCATGTGAGCAGCTTTCCAAGGATTCATATTTTCCCCTGTATTTTGTTTGTGAAACAAAGACTGTTGGTCACTGTCTTTCAGGTTTTCTTGAGTACCAAAATGAGTCGGCCAGCTAATACAATCTTTGATGTAAAATTCTCTCCTAGAATCTAGAGGGGCCACCGTGCATTTTTAGTTGATTAGTAGAATGAATAGAGATTTTGTAAGAAAGTCAATCTAAACCCATGTGATAAATTGGTAATGTGTCCCAAGATAATTCCACTTTCTAAATGGATATATAACTGTGTTCTTCTGGATATTTTATCTGAGCTTTCAATAAAAAGAAGAGCTGAGAGGTCCTTTTCTCTCATCCTGACTGCTCTCAAGATCGGTGGCACCATCTTTTCTTGATGGGTATGAAAAAGTGAGTGAACACAGCACAGACAAAATAAAATCCTGTCTACCCTTCACCCCAAACCAAAGAGAAATCAGTCATTTTGAGAGCAGAAGAGTTCATGAAGCCTGATTCATTGAATATTTGTGCCTCACATTTGATGCCTCTGGTGTTTCTTGTTATGAAATAGTGTGCTCAAAACTTAGAGAGGAGATAGAAGTGTTGAACAGATGCACCAAAAGACATGCACAGACACATTTGTGAACATCCTGTGATCATGAGTCTTGTTTACCTGAAACTAGAAATGAAATTAAACTCCAGAAGAAAAGGCAGGGGAACAAAGAAAGAACTTCAATCTTTCTAGCAATATAATAGCAGTATAAAAGCAATCTCTCTTCCAGCAGAACTGTCTGAACATTCGAGACACAAGCTCCCAATCACACCTGCCAGCATGACGTAGAGGTGGTGGGAAGTTCAGCTGCCAGGATACCACAGATACATCTCCCCTTCACCCTCCCTGTCCCCAAGGACAGCAGATAATCCTCCTGGCTGCAACACAGTTGTTTCTCGAGCTGCAGTCCCCCACCAGCACTGGCTGAGACATCCTTTGTCTTTCCTAACCTGTGGGATTTGCAGCTGTGTCTCAAGGAGTGCATGATCCTCCACTCAGATGTAGAGAGTAATGGCATAGATAACTCTCACTTTATCTCTTGGGATGCCATCCTCTGCTAACTGCTTCCTTCCTGCTCCTGGTGACTGAGAGGTTTTGTGGGACAAAGGATTTTTGGCACTGGATTCTCTGCTGACAGCACTTCAGGAGTCATCTTAAAATCCAGGCAGTGAAGTGTGAGCATGTGAGCCAGTTGTCAGAGCAGTAAAGTTAATGAAAACCCTCAGATCCTGGCTGGAGAGAGTGCCCTGGCATTGCCACATTGCTGGGGAATGAGGGACTGACATTGTTTGGCCATGAGCTAAAAGGAAGAGAAGACTTAGGACTGTGAAGTTGTATAAATAAACTTGTCTCTTTAGCTCTATGGTTATGGTTAAAGGAATGTAAAGACTGATTTGCTATAAAACTCAGGTAAAGATTTTGCTCGAGTCCCTGATAATAGTCTACTGATAAAAATGCCATCAAATTCAGCAGCAGAGAATTATATGTAAATAATAATTTACACTGGGTTGGTAGAGAGGTTTTTCGTTCCCTTGAGGGGAGGAAGGGGGGAGCACGTGAGGAGCACAAGCTGGAGCCAAGTGAGGCGAGGCTGTGAGTAAAGAACCATCAGGAATGGTCAGTCCCTCTTGCTGGGACAGGAGAGAAGCTGGGTGTGACTGGCGTGGAGGCAACAGCGGGCAGAGGTGATGGAGCTTCGGCTAACAGAGGTGCTGAGAGCAGATTTTAATGAAGAACTAGGTGTGGCTGCTGTTGTGACATGAAGTGGGCTGGGTAGAGTTAATCACAGTTGACTCATTCTGAGTTTATCCCAGTGTAGCTTTTCCAGGAGCAGGCAGGCAGATGGTGGGGTCATCCCTGATACTGCTCACGGCTGGAGATCAGCTCCTCTGAAGATGCCCTGTGTGAGAAGCACCTTGTGTAGGTACTTCCAAATGATTTTAAACTAAATGTCAGGTTATTTGATCCACTTTTATTGCTGCCTGGTGGCGGTGCCCGAGGAGACAGATAATGACATTGCCTTTGGGATGGAAAAAAGGCCTCTGGTACGCTTTTGTAAAACAGAGCTTGGTTGGAGCAGTTTATTTTGGATTGCAAATCTGAGCTATTAATTTCTCTCTCTTCCTCTTGTATGGGGAGAAGAGAGCTCTCAAAATATTTCCAAAAGAAATTAAATTGAAATAGATACAACTGCAAAATATTTTGCGTAGATAAAACTATGCACTTGAACAATAATGCACTTACAAGCTCTACTAGCTGGAGTGCAATTTCATAAAGAGTAGGCTTCTAGCTGTTGAATTTACTATTGGCTTGATGATATGATTCAATTTGGTTCTTTATATCAGCACATCCAGGACTGTTTAAACATTTTCATTTTTGTTTCTGTTTATAAATTGCTCACATGTACATATTAAATATTCATGGCTAATACTTGCAGGAAAATATTGCTAGATAAATTATTGATGTCTTAAAATAAAATAATATTTTTTCCCATTTTAATGATTAAATTTTCTCAATATGTGATTTATTTTAAATGGTTTTTATACTGCTGATTTAATTCTTAATTCTTTATTCATTTTGGGCTGCAAGATAAAACTTGCCAGGAAATACTGGATGAGATTCTGATCTCCCAAAGGGATTTGCAATCATCCAGTTTCATTATCCTCAGTGAGATTTTGTTGCCATGGCTGAGGTGAATCTTACATCCTGACTCTATCCTTATCTTTAAGACTGGTTTATGTTATTTATATGTGAGGCTGTTGGTTATATTTTAGGAAAGAGGGAGGTTAATGGTGAAACGCTATTGACCTTCTCCAACTAATCATATCTTAATTCCTGACAATACTTGTATCCATTTTGGATGTTGGTATTTTAAGCCTAAACGTAACTGAGACACTTTCAAGGTTATGGATGTGTTCAGCTCCAGGTTTCCACAGCAAGTGTGAAAGTGTCAGTTTGGAAACAGTTTAGGATCAGCCTCTGCAACCCTTAGTCCCAGAAAGCAGCGTTTTACCCTGTGATTTCTGCCATTTTATCTAAATAATGGTGACAAAATTGCCACCACACTACAATAAAAGAAAATATGTTTGAAATTGAAACAAGAAGCGCAGAACACTTCAGGTATTTGAAGGTTTTAAACATTCAAAATAAGACTTCACAAAACACAAAAATTGCTGTGTAAAGTAAGTCTTGTTCCTACTAAAAGTGACAACATAAAACAGACATAAAATCCAGAATAAAACTCTCAAAAACCTGGTGTTATTTGCATTCACTTTCAGCTCTTCCTAGCAGACCTGCTTAGCTAATCTGGTGGCATCACTTGTGACACTTATCCATAGGGCATAAAATAGCAGTTTGCCACCCACCTTGAGCAGGTTGTTTTTGAAGTGTTTGAAGGCAAAACAAAAAAGTACCCTGCCATTAGAGGCAAGCTGGAATTTTATATCCACTTGTTTTTGACAGTTATAGTTGAAGCTGTCACTTTTTTATTTTTTTTCAGAGCCTTTAAAATGGATCTTTTTACATGTTAACATGAATACATTAAAGTGGAAAAAATCCCTGCAGCTTTGCTGGGTGCTACTTGACACATGGAGACCTCGGTATTCAATGCACACACAGAACACATGTGATTAAAATTGCAATTATAGCCCTGTGTTAAGCATTTGAAAGCATAAATTAAAGGGGATTGGTAATCTTTTATATCCCTAGCATTTCCCATTTCCACACATTCCAGCCCAGGATCTATGCAATCTTTAATTGGAGCACCGAAGGAATTGAGGCAGCAAATATTGTACAGCTGTTCTTGTGATGAAAAGCACAAAATGTTTTCACTTGCATTACCCAAAATGAATGGTCTCCAAACCAGATTCTTTTTTTTTTTCTTTTTTCCCAAATGTCCTTTTGTAAGTGCAAGTGGCTAACAAACTTCTCATATGAGAAGAAGCTGAGATAGCTGGCATGGGTTAGCCTGGAAAAGAGAAGGCTCAGGGAGGAATCTTAGTTTTTTTACAGATATCTGATGGAAGGGTGTGTAGAAGATGGAGCTAAACTGTGCTCAGTGGTGCACAAGGACAAGGTCAGAGTCAATGGGCACAATCAGAAGCACAGGAAGTTCTGTCTGAACATTAAAAAAACATTTTTTTACTGGAATGGTGATTGAACGTGAGGCAGGTTGCCCCAAGAGGCTGTGGAGACTCCATTTGGGGAGATATTCAAAACATAACTGAGAAACTTGCTGCAGTTGACCCTGTTTGCACTATAGGGTTTTACAAGATGGTTTCTGGAAGTCCGTTCCCAACCCCAATAGTCTGTGATTCTGGGAAATGTGGATAAGGTGCCCAGGTTTGGCAGCTGGCTTTGAAAACTGCCAGCATGGTTTCCTATAATGGGACTGGAACGTATTTCCTGGGCCACGAGGTTTATTAAGCCTGCCACTGACACAGAATTTGCATCAGGAAATTCTGTTTCTAAGGCTGCCTCATGGCCTCCACTTCGTAAAACATTCCTTTATGGACACGGGGGCCTGGTACAGGACGTGTTCCCCCCAGTGAGCTCTGGCTGTGTTTGTGTTCTGTTGAAGTTCCACACGTGTGAGTCTCAGCTGGGCCATGCTCCCTTCCCAGGCTGTGATGAGCAGTGAAGGGTGGGCTGGTTGCTGGAAACTGGGTCAAGGGGACTCAACAGGAGGGAAAAGGACTTTGTTTTTCCAAGGAACTACTGAGGAGTGAGGAAGACCAACACGAAGACCAGGGTTGGGCTGAGAGCAGCAATGAGATAGCCCCATAGTTCTGAGGGTCTTGGATTCACAGGATTTTTGTGTGGGTTGTGAAGAGTCTATTGTCACCCCAAAAGTCCCAACAGTGACAAGCAAGTAAAAAAGAAATAGAAATATCAGTCCAGGAGTAGAGCCCTTTCAAACATTTCTACTTTCTCTAGAAGATTTGTTCTAACTAATGTTGAAGAAAGTTTCACTTTCAAAACTCAAAAGTCTTTCTGGTTCTGTAACTTTAATAAAAAGGTGGAGGGCATTTGACACAGCCAACATAAAAGTCCTAATGTTCTTTTGAACCACAGAGTCTTGCCTAAGTTCACATCTTAGCCCACGTCAATGCATAACGTAATTCTTGATTCTTACTGTTCTCTTCTCCTTTTATCTTCTCGTAACCAAATAGGCCAGACTATAGTGTCCTTTTATTGTGCTTATTTCTGTGCAGAATATGGAACGCAGTGTGTATGGCACGTATATATAACTGCCATAAAATATGAAGCAGAACACACAGAACAAGGTTCATGATTTTTTAAAACCTGTCTGAAATGATGCATGTCAATACCCTAAAGAGCAACTTCAGCAATCAAAAAGTTCTTAAACCTTCACCTTGATTTTGGGTAAAGAACATATTTTAGCTCTTGTTTTTACTGGTTGTCTTCAATCAAAAGGGATGGGTAGTCCTTTGCTGGGGCTCTGCTTTAGCAAGGGCTGGGGAGAGCAGCTTTCCTTGGCTGTGGCTGTGAGCTGCCCTGGGGTGGGACTGCCAAGGGAGCACGGCCCAGGGCTCCCCTTGTCCTGAGCTCAGTCACCCTTCCATGCCCTTTCCCAGCACTCTCTGTTACTGCAGTGCCTTTCAGGAAACAGCTCTGCCATTCGTTTTATGTATTTCTACTTATTCAGCAACTGTGGTGTGGAACTTTCCAATTTTCTGTATCCAATTAAGTTCTGGTACTGTGTTCATTTTACTTAGTCTAGGTAATAACTTTGCAATACTGTGAATATGAATGCAACATTACTCGGATACAACGGTAATTGAAAAGTGTTTTTCATGAAAATACCATGCTTTCTAATTTCCTTTGGCTATCGTGAAATCTCTTAAATACAGTGGAGAGGGAACTCCTCACTCTTGTCTGCTCATTATAACCTGGGGTCTGAAAGCTGCTCTGAGAAGGCTGCAGTACTGTCCAATAATTAAATGGCAAGAGTACAGCTCTCCATGAAATATAATTTTGTTGTCTTACATACAATGGGCTATTGAATTTTTATGGAAGCATTTAGGAGATTTCCTAATAAACTTTGCAACACCTGCTCCATTGCTGCATTTATGATTCTTCATTTTGCACAGTCAAATTTTTAATTCATCCTTACAGAGATAATTTTTGAACACATGTGCAATTACGCTGTTTGCTCTGTTTTTTAAATTATTTTCCTTTTTCTTTTTTTTCTTCACTCTCAACATTTATCTCCTTGCCATTATATACAGTTAAATTTACTTTTTGGACTATGCTACATAAGCCCAAAATAGACCAGTTTAGGAATAATTTCCTGCATACCCATCTCATGGTTTAGCTATAAAGTTGAATGACTTTACAGTCTGTGCCAGGGCTATACATCGGTAAGTCCTTTTTAAACAGGGATAAAAATGTGTAAAGGAATTTAATTTACTCACATGAAAGAGGTATACTAAAATGTCTTCACTATTAATTTGCAAAGTAAAAGATTTTAATGGAAAAGAGTCACAAGAGCTTGTGCACATTTTATATTGCATTTTGGAAGATAGCAGAATAAATATATATATATTTTGTATAAACTTGTCAGAGAAATAAATACCTGAGAAACTTCTGACTTCTTCTAGCAGTCTTTTTCAGGAGCAGATACAACAATAGAATCCTTAGCAAACTGCACCCTGCAGAAGGAGAGACTGGTTAGTGAATAACAAGATGCTGTGTGTGGGGAAAGAGACAGTGGCTATTCTTGGAAAGAGATGTTATGTGACTCTCTTCCCCCTGTCATTTTCCTGTGATTATTTAGCATATAGGAAGGGGCTAAGTTTGTACTGTTTTGTACAGCATTAATTGTGATCCATAAATTTCCAGATTTAAAACATCACATCTGCTGAAAAAGTCACCTCTGAGATGTATTGTAATTATAGATAACTGCTTCTTGATTTATAAGGAAATAACTGAGGGTTTGTTTCTTTCTGCAGCATGACGAGGAATTACATTACTGGATGTGGTGAAACAGGTTTGTGTGTGAGGAGTTTGGAATGAATCAATAGGAAGAACTTGGAAGTGCTGTGCAGTGCAGGGTGGATCAGGGAGTATCCATGAGATTGGTGTGGCTGGGCCTGGAAACAGAAACAAAGGCCAAGCAGATGGTAATGAACTGCTGTTGTCTGGTGCTAGTTAAGATTTTTCCATGCTGTCTTGGAGTGGGGGAGCTTCCTGGTTCTATGTGGGGATGCAGGTTTTGCTTTACTGTTCTATATTATTGGCTTTAAACACTCTTATTTCGTTCCTTTTGAGCAGGCTGGTTTGTGGCACTTCAAATATCTGAGCACTGAGAGCTCCCACAGGGTGGATTTCTAAATGCATTTTTAAGTGGTGTAGAAATTGCAGAGGAAACAGCAGTACTGAAGCTGGACTTGGTCAGGTAGTGCCAAAATTTTGGAGTTTCCTCTTATCTTAGAAGGGATTCTCCAAAAGAGACTCTCCCAAATGTAGGTTAGAGTGTTGGAGCAAGTGGGGATCTGTGGCATTTAAAGTCCCAATAAGAATCTCCATCCATGATAGGCTCAGAGTCACCTAGAAATTGATTCTGTCTATTCCTCCAAGGATTTGTAACTAAATTTATGGGAAAAAAAAATCATACTAAAAATTGTCATCACAATAGTCATCAAATTATATCAGGTATTCTTTTTGTGGCACTTGAGCTTATCTCTGGATGACTGAGATACGATGAAACAAATATCACCCAAACGATAAACACTTCAGAGCTTCCTTATCACAGTGTTCTCGAGATCAGTAAAGTACAAAAAGTTGTCTTCAGAATGACAAATTCTTTTGATAACCAACACTGTGGTTTACTGGACTAACACATTTTGTCTTTCCATGTGAAGGGAATAAAATTAAGAAAATATTCACCTGAGTGCCAGCTGTGATGATTTTGAATATATTTGAGCAATCATTGTGGAAAAGAGCAGGCTGGGTCATTTTGTGGTAAATGAAACAAAATGTATAGTTAACTATATGGATTCTTGTCAAGAGCTTTGTTTCTGCCATGTTGAGGCTTGTTTTGGGAAATGGTTTCTGGATTTTAGATGTGGAGTTCAGACATGGTATGAGAATCCATGTGTGTCTACAGAGGCTGTCAAAACCAATTTTAATAGAATCATAGAATGTTGAGTAGGAAGGGACCTTAAAGTTCCTCCTGTTCCAACCCCGTGCCATGGGCAGGGACATCTTCCACTATCCCAGGTTGCTCAGAGCCCCGTCCAGCCTGGCCTTGAACCCTTCCAGGAATGGGGCATTCACAACTTCCCTGGGCACACAGTGCCAGGGCCTCACCACCCTCATAGTGAAGAATTTCTCCCTTATACCTAATCCAAATCTACTCTTTCAGTTTGAAGCCATTCCCCCTTGTCCTATTACCACTTGCCTTTGTCAAAAGTCCCTCTCCAGCTCTCCTGTAGAACCCTTTGGGTACTGGAAACTTTAACACTTTTCAAATGCCAGTTAAAAAGTCACTCTAAACGAAGCTCTTTCTTCCTTCTGCAGTTAATGAAGGAACTGTTAGGAAAAGGCCACTGCAGTATGATGATCAAAGCTCTGCATGACATGTTTATTAAAGAAGTGATATTTTATTAATGTTTCTCAAGCTCAACTTGTTGTTTTCTGTGCTTTATTTTATTTTGCATCCTAAGATTTTGATTACTTTTCAGAATAGCTCTTGTACCCCAAAAATCAACGCGTCCTGAGTCTTGGTTTAAGAGGACAATTTCTTATAACATGTTTTCATGCAATAGCTGCAATTTGGGTAGTGTTGATTTCTACACTATTTCAGTAGTTCAAGGATATCAGAACTTCCTGCCAATAGTTTCTTTCTTGGATGATCTGTCAGTTTGGTTTTTGTCCCATAGGCAGAGCCACAGTTGGGCAGGAAAGCCAAGCACCAGAAATGCTTTAAAATGGGAAAAGGTGTGCAAGAAGAGGGATGGATATTTGAGAACTTCTAAAGGAGATGAAATGCACTGCTTTGACCTAATGGCTTGCAAAAAAGTATAAGGATTGCAAATTAAAAGTAGCCTCTATTTTCAAAAGGGTCTGGATTCCTGCTTGCCTTTCCCACCAATGTTCTGCATTTAGATCACCAAAGTTGGGTTTTTTTCCCCATTAGAGCAGTATTCTGTTTTCAAGAAATAACTTTAATATTTGAAGAAACAGAACTATGAAAAAAAATGACACAGAGAAAGGTGTCTAGGCTGTGGGTCACAAGAAATATTTACATGTATCTTTCTCTCAGAAAAAAAGTGCATGAAAGGGCATCTACTTATCTTCACAAGGAGATTGAGTGAACTCAGCCCACAGGCAGCTGAATCCAAACTCTCCTGACCTGAGGCATATGGAATGTACCACCAAAAGACTATTGAAGTCCAGATAATTTCTCCTTGCCAATAGTTCTATACTAAAATGCAAAACTTCTGCAGAGATAATGGGAAAAGCATCTTATTCCCAATTCTGACAAAATATTTATTCATGTAATAAATTATGTGCAAAATGTTGTCTTTTGGAGGAAGTGGAAAATGTTGAGTAGATTTAATTATGCTGCAACTATTTCATGCATTAATTGCTCTACATAAATTTCCTACCTTAATATGTCAGAATTACTCAAGAAAGTATTAGCGAGACCAATGTAATTTAAGGTGATTACCTTTTTGAACTGTGAAAAGATAATTAACCCCAGGAAGAAGTGATGTTTTTTGTTGCTTATGTGTACAAATTCTGGTTAGCTGTGTTATAACTTTTTATAATTCGTTCTTGTACTGCTGTGTTTATAGAAATATATTGATTTGTAGGATTTGTTTTACTGTGTTGGATGGAAGTATAATGAAAGAGCAATTTTAGGCATGATTCAAAGCCTCCTAAAATCAATATGGATCTTCCTATTGACTTCAGTGGTCTTTGACTCATCTTAAAAAATGAGGTAATACAAAAAGTTTTATTTCAGACTGTATTCATAGACAGACTTTCGGTGTGTTCTCTGGTAATCCATTATTTTCAAAATTGCCAAGGTTACTTTTCTGCTGGAAGTGACCAGTTGCAAAACTCCTTTGTTAGTTTCTATGGTTAGATTAGCCTCCCACCCCAAAAGTGTTTGAAAACTGGGCCAGTGTGAAAACACTGGTTGAAAGCATTTCTCATTTTGAATCCAAAGAGCTAAGGGCAGGATTTATAGATATAACTGTAAAGGGAAATGAGACTTGGCTTCTTGACTCTGAAATAGTAGGATGAAGAGCAAAATAATTTCTTCCCATTCCTAAAAGCAAGTGTAAACTGTTTTGTTTCATTAGACCACAGGTCTATCTGGTTTGTCTTTGATGCCTCAGAAAAAGCATCAGAAAAAACTGTATAATGGACAAGCATTCAATAATATCCATTCCTAACCTTAGGCATATAGTGTCAGGCATCCACCCTCTAGTGTGAAGGCTGGTGTGGTAGTCTTATAAATTATTCTCCTAGATAGTCTAATCACAGGCATCTTTTAATCCTGCCTGCTTTCCTGTCTCTGTAATAGCTTGTGACATTGAGGAATGCAATCAATTTACATACAACTTGAATGCACCGCTAGGAAGGAATGGAGGAGGTTAATAGAAAACTCTCTTTGCTGCAATAAGATTTTTCTTGTGTGAAGCTGAATAATCATGACCTAATTAAGTGAAAAGGAGGTGACTGCTCCTTTTTTTTAATTTTTTTTTTACTATGTATTAATAGGTGCTTGTCTGAACTGTGATTTAAAAAGACTGAATGAGATCGTGGGAGCCTCTGTGTGCCTTTGATCAGGCTGCAGTTGGCCTCTGGAAACGGGAGTGCCACGAATGAAAAATCAGAGCACACCTCTGGAATCCTTCCCCATCTCAAGGACAAATTCTGTTTCTTCTTAAGTCTCTCTCACTCTTACTTCTCATCTTTGATAACAAATAATCTTGGCAGAACCCATATATTGTTGAAAATATGTTTCTGGCATGGAATTAACAGTAGAGTTTGACTTAACAAATACCTCCCAGTGTGAGTCACTGAATACAGGAGAATATTTCCAGCGTTGGTGGCAGACCCAGCCTGCTGCACCAAAGTAATGGATACTGTGTGGATTGGGGCCTAAATATGTGAGAACTTTATGCCTAATGCTTAATTAAGTTGATTTATTGTATTTGTTAAGCATAGGTAATGATTTAATGCCCATTTTTTGAAGACTTCATTTCCTCACAGAGAAGTACTGAGAATTTAATTATTTCTCTGAAGTGTCTTTAAACAATATGAAACAGTGATTTGGAAAAAACTAACATTAACGACTCTAAATGTTTTTTTTTTATTTCACCTGATTACCGAAATTTATCATTAATTTAATGTTTCCCTTGTCATCTCCAAAGAATCATAGAGTGCGGGTGCAAAAAATAAAGAAAAAATCATTGGGCAGTCAGTGGCATAGTGGGGTTTGTTAAATAAAAATTGGGTATTTGAAAAACAGAGCGTATAAAGTTTTGCCTTCTCTGCAGTCTTCTTGTAAACAAGCAACCTCTTCTGTGATTTCTATTTGTTAGTGCAGTATCTGTACTCCTTCCATCAATAAGTTCTCCCAGACTTTGAGTTTGGGTTCAGTTCATGGTAACAGTGGTCACCAAGTGTTTGTATCAGTCAAGCTGAAAAAAATAATGAATTAATCTTTGTTATGCATGATCATTCATTTTAATTCCTGCACAAGGATTGACACCTGCTCTTGATCCTTGCACTTTTACCTCTAATGAGAATCATCACAAATTCCTGACAAACAATTCTTATTTACAGATAATTTAGAGTCTTTCAGTTTCTGAATGCAGGGGGGCAAATTCTGACTTTGTGTGGTTTGCTCCCACTTTACATTGTGTTTGTGAGGGAAAGTTGTGATAAAATTAACTCCCAAATTAGTTTCCAGTAAAGAAAGATTCACACTCCTGTCCATTGTTGTTATATAAGACATGAAGGGCGTTCTATGCCTGGCATGGCTGGATTATAGAGAAGATCTGCATGATAATATGATAGGGTAAAAATCCAAATTCATAACTTTTTCAATGCAATCCTTCTAAAATTATAAAAATGAATTCCTGTGGCTTTGGAAGAACAGGAAGGAATTGTGTAGAATTTGCTCCATTGGATGCTCATAAATGGTTGACACATTTCTACTGGAAGTGGCTTTTGGCAGGCACTTTCTTTATAGTAAAAATCTTTGGAATAGAAACTGAAATCAAGGGGATGGAAATAACACTAAAATGCTCTCACCTCCCTCTCCTGGAGTCTGTTTTCCTTGTTCTTCACAGCTGCGTCACATCTCACTCGAGGTAGCAGCACAGGATAGGATAGTGTAGGATATTTAGTCTGGATTTAGTCTGATCTAGAGGCTGAGGCACGTGCAACCACCAAGAGTTTTTTCAACTCTCAGAAGAGAGTTTCACCTCCCATTCTTTCCTCCCCTGGTGCTGGAGTGGCTGTGTCTGGGCACTGATTACACAGGGCAGAACTGTGAAACAGCTGAAAGAGACTCCTGCAAGTGTGTGTGTGTGTGTTGGGTGGGACTGGGATTGTTGCCTTTTAATTTCCCCAGGCCTCCCAGCCCTTTGCTGTTGCTCAGTGTGAATATGACAGCCTGAACACCTTCCATGAGACAGATTGTCATCACTTCCATTCAGTGGAAAGATATAGTTCTCTTCTCTGGTGAAAATATTGATAAAGCATTTTTTTATTCCTTTATTTAGCATCACCTGCAGAAATAAAGCCAATTTTCCTTCCTAGTTAGGATCTATTTCTCATTCCCCCCTTTCCTCACAAGTCAGTAAGGAATGTACTATAGCTCTGTTTCCCATCCTCAGAAACATTAACCTGCAGGTTCAGATCATTCCTGACATTCCCTGAAAGGAAGGTCCTTGGTTGTTTCCAGTGAGGGAAGTATTTAAAGTGGTCAAATTACAACCTTTTCTGTATGGACAAGGCAATTCTAAACCATTTCAATTAAGATCTATATTTTTCACTGTGACCAATATTAAGACTGGTAATATTCTGTTTTAAACTTATTATAAAGTAATTTCTGTTGAATGAAAAGTCTTTCACCCTTACAGAATACCTCAGATTCCATCATTTTATTGGATAGACTGAAGCCATGTTTTACTATGAGGTTTTTGTATCACAAAGACCATCAGCAGCGTGTGACACTGAACTCTTTGGTGTTTCTCTCTTATAACTTCAGCTTTGTCAGATTCACCTAAGCATTTAATGAATTCCCAATCAGTAAGTCATGTATGAGTTTAAAAGCAGAGCCTCACAGTGTTTTGTCCTGGTGGTTTGCCCTTCATGCTAGACATCCTCACATTTAAATAACCCAGATGAAAAGAATTCATACCAGCAGCCATCTAGCATTTATGTAAATAAATGCCCGAGTTCATAAAGCAGGCTTTGGGTGTTTAAGTGGTTTATTTTTCACTAATCTACTTATGAATAAGAAAGACAGTTTTTGCCTTTTGTTTGCCAGTTACAGCTGTGCCCCCTCTCACCCTTTGTGCTGCTGCTGTTATGTGACAGTAGTGACTGCTGGTATGATTAAAACTGGAGTATTAATTCAATTTTTAATCTTCTTTCTTTGCATGGTTGGTTACATAAAGCTAGCAGCTCACTGGAAGATTATTTTGTGTAATGTTACAACATCATAGTGCCCTGAATATAAGATTCATATGTTCTCAGGGAGAGGCTGGACCTGTTTAAGTCCATGAGATTCCTATTAATTTGAAGGATACCAGAAAGTCCCACTCATTTTTCTTCCGGGCTCTCCTAAGACCTTGTGTGTTATTTGGCAAGTGATGCTGCCTGCCATTTCTCCATCTGTAAAAAGGAATAAAGTGGTACTTACCTTCTTTAATTACTATGAGAAATTTTTGTAAAAAAAATTGGGTGGGTCAACTTGATTGCATTTGTTCCTTTTAAAATATATTTTGTATCTATTTCCCATTGAAGGATGAAGTGTGTGTGCTTGAATTCCTTATGTAGTCTTTCTATAAATGTTGTATCCACTCCTTTACTCCAAGCTGTGGTCTCTCATGTGAATGTTTTTTCCAGTGTTCTGTGACATTCTTAATTATCTTTAGGTAAAATGCTGTGATTCCTGTTGCTTGAAACAATCTGACTGTGGCGACACAGCAGCGTTTACATCAAGAAGCCAGGGTAGTTTTTACCTGCACCCACTCTGGTAATTAAATTCAAATCTCTGTATCTGGTCAACAGCAGGAATTGCCATGTCAAATGTCTAAGCAAACAGTAGGAGCAATTATTGGCATGACAGGGTCTACAAGTGTTGCCAGGAAAGGAAAAGTTCAATTCTTGCTTCCAAAGCAGCAGCAGTGAGTGATGGGCAGAAGCAATTTCTTAACTGCCATCCTCTCACTGATTAATGCCACCATGGAAGAACATGGGATTAAACATTCATTCCACAATTTGTTCCTAACTATGCATATAAATGTTGATCCTGATTATTTTAGCTCCCATTTCCATTTTCTGTGGTGTTGTAACAAATTTACATAAATGATGCTGTCTGTCTGCTATTAGCAGTGGTTCTTCTGAGTGCTTGGGAATGTAAAGGTACATAAATATTTGGAGACCAGAAGGAAATACAGAACAGTTGATGACTCAAAGCTGTCACCATGGTTTGCTGGTTGAAGGCCCTGCCATACCATTTTATCAGTGTCTGATACTTTAGGTAGTATTCAGATTACTGACTGATACACTGAGTGATTATGATGGTTTGCAGAGAAATTTCTGACCCCATCATAATGATTTTCTGATGGGCACTTCTTTGATAAATTGGCTGATCTTAACCTGTAGTGTGAATTTTGTCAAAATTGACAGCAAGAATGACTGATCTTGACATTACTGAATGACTTATATGATAGCTATAGTTCTTCATTCAGTCTGTCCAAGATTCCCAGCTTTCATATTCACGTGTGTTTATAGATATATATTTATTTTTCAAAAATTATTGGAAACTTCTTTGTATTATTCAACTTCTGTGCTTTATGATACAGGCAACCAATTTTGCTTGCAGTTCACCTCTTTGCTAAGACTGTTCTGATAAATTGCAGTGAACAGGTTATGGTCTGTTAATTCTGGTATGTTATGGTCCCCAACAAATAATTGTTAGCTTGTACGGTCTGAAAAAAATTATTCTTGAGTGCCACTGTGGGCCCTTTCCAACTGATTCCTTCGTTTCATTCAACTGGTTTTGAACACTTCCATCTTGGTACTTGGTTCACTTGGAGTTCTAAGTGAACACTGGTTTTCATTTATTAAAGTTATCCTTATATACTGAAACTACTTTTGCATGTAGTCTCATGTTTTTCTCCTTCCTGAGAAGATGCTCTTCAGAAAGAGTGAAATAGGCCTTTAAACTGGAGATTTTTTTACTTAGGATGGCTTAGAGAAAAGGGGATGTCTTTCACAAGAAAGGGGGGAAAGAAACAAAACTTGTGTTCTGTCATTAGTAAGGAATATCTCACCTGAGTCCCGTCATGTGAAAACAGGAGGTGTCTCATTGTGTCTCCTGCTCGTCCACTGGGGCAGGGCTGGATGCTGACTGTGAACAAATGAGTTTAATTACAAGCATCAGAGTCGGAGCAGAGCAAATGCCAGAGGCTGAGCGGATGCCAGAGGCTGGTGTTCGCCTTGGCTGGAGAGGAGATGGCCCCTAATCCGTGTTCTCCTGCTGGCTGGAGCCAGCCCCGGGTCACTTTGTCTTCCAGGAACTGTGAGAAAAGTGTCTGGCAGCTGCTGCTCCCTCGCTGCTGAGCCCTTCCCGTTCCTGGGTGTCTCATGCAGCGGGGGAAGGCTGGCAGGGAAAACCAGAGCTGGTCTCTTCTGCTTGGCTGGGTTCGTGTGGCTGAAGTGTTCGGTGTCTTTAGTGGATTTGTGAGTGAGTGCTCTGTGCTCAGCATCAAGATCTCTGGTGGGTTTGATTTCAGTCCCTTTCATCTGCTGTATATCTTTGGTTTCCAGTTAATTCAATCTGAAAACACCTGAAACAGTTCTAAGAAATTGCAATGGAAAATTGAGAACCCCACACATTTTTACAAGCTTTAAATCCAAAGAACCAAGAACTTTAAAATAAAACTCCATTGTCTGTCACTTATAAATTCCAGTATTATGGGTTCTCCCTTTATTTTTTAACAGATTTATCATGTTTATCTGATAATTAATTATAAAACGTGCAATTTTACAAAGAAAGCAGAGGCAAAATACTCATTGGGCAAAAAATTCCTGTGTTGAACAGCAGTTCATACTAACACTTTCTAAGTTAGAGGGAAACCATTTTGTAATGGTTTGTTTGTTATGCTTTGCTCTGTTTGTTAGTCTAGTTATAATTATAGTAGAAATTAAAAGTACAGACAGATTCTTTAAGACAGATGCTTGCTACACCTGTAATTATGAAAGAAGATAACATTTATCCTGGTGTGAATTTTGCAAATTTAAAGAAGAGGGTTTGAGAAGAAAACAGAAGGATAATTATTGCTGTGGAATAAGGAGGCTTGGGAAGCTCTGTTATTCTTATTCAAATATTTTATTTTTTGCATTTGTTGATCTAGAAGAGCACAAAAATATTTGTCTGGTTTCTTATACAGATTTTTTTTCTGTGCCCTGGTGCTTTCATAAATCTAGCTTACAGGAATTTGACTCTCAAGTGCCATTAGCTTTTAGGAAGATGGTTGGCCCCTTCAATCCAAGGAGGATTGTAATAGAGTATAAATAGAGACAATAGCATTGTCTGTGTCCTTCTCAGTATCACTGATGGAAATAAAGCTTCAGGAGATGCCCAGTGGAAACGAGCACCATGTAGAGCAGCCCATGAGAAGGGAAGAAGGGGTTCTTTATCTCAGTGAGCTGGTGTGATTCCTTTCACCTCCCTGCTGAAAGGGAAGCCTGTAGAACGTGTTCCCATACTGCTGGGAATCACATCCAAGAGCTGTTGATCATTGCTAAAGGACACAGACAAACCAAATAACTGAAACACAGTTCCTGGGAGAGCCACACAAATACAGATTTTAATTTTATAAACTTAAATACTTACAGAAACTTTCACATGCACTTACTGTGTTATGTTTCCATGAGGCAGCTCAGATAAACTGCTGAATTGCACTGGCTGCTGAAAGTACCTTTGGCAAAAGCAGCTCGAGAGTATTTTTACTATTTCACTGTTGGTATAAGCATTAAAAAAAAAATCAGTGTGTTTTCTGTGTTCTCATATCATGTTGGCTTCAATACTTCATATTTTACTAATAAAGCCCCAGTCAAAAAAACTTTATTTGTGCCTGTAAAAATTGTACACTGATGTATTTATATGTGATCTCTCCTGAGCACTGAATCTGAGAAAACATAGACAGGAAGCTCAGCACCTTCTTATATTTTCTGAAAGAGTCAGTGATGATACACAAAACCTTGCATTAGTTTTCTTGCTTGTCTATATATTTTAATTCCCACCACTATGGCTCCTTCCCTGTGGATTCACAGCTGGTATAAATTAGTAGTGCATTATTGTTTTCAAAGGTTATCCCAAGTAGCTTCTGCTTACGATCTGTCCCTTGATGTTTCCTTTGTTTAGATGTTTTTAGTTCTGCTGGCCAAGTTTTGATGAAATTTGAGTGCTGTGCAGTTATTGTATGTCATTTATTATCATATAATCTGACAAGCTGAATGTTTGACACACATACTTAAAAAGTGAACACAGGAAAATTATGGAGGGAAAGGAAAACATGTTCTGTTAATCATTAAAATACATTGATACTCTTAAGTGTTATAAAATCTCATTTTTCCAGTTAAAACTGGGATTTTTAAAGGACTTGTTGAAGTTGAAGAGTTTTGATATGGAATGGTTACTGCCCTCCTAGCTGTAGAGCAGGATTCTGTCCTTTAACTTATGTTCAATATTTAAATATTATAGCACTTCACTTAAGTGAAGATTTCAAGAAAAACTTCCTGTTCATGTTTTCTCTTTTACTGGATCCTCCGTGCGCCACAGTTGTTTCCTATTTCATAGAAATTTTGTTTGGGTTTGATTTACTCTTTTCTATCCTCAGCACAGAGAGGATGCTGCTTTCTTTTCTGTGAGGGCAAAGAAAAGAAACCTCCAACATTTGATAAGACTGAACATTCCCATGTACATATGTGATGTGTAATTAAGGGGACAAAAGAAAGAGACACTGTAAATTAGCTTAGGGGAATGCAATGTCAAGTAAATGAATGAGAAACCTGTCTTTAAGAAACAAAACCCCCCCACAAACTCGAAATGTTTCTCAATGGTCTTGTGTTCTCCAAGATCCCACTTGTGGCAGAGAAGGGACCAAATTTTCTTCATACCTTGTCTGTGTGTTTACAGATCTCCTTCCACGAGTAACAACTAGGGGAACTCATTGATTGTCCTGATTTTTTCTGCTAATGTAAAGGAAATTGCTTGCAGTTGCAGGACTGTTTGGCTGTCTCACTGCAGCACTGAATATATTTTTTGCTATTTTCTGGGCCAGAAACTGGGCACTAGAGTTCAATACAGGAAATAATTTAACTACTGCAGAAACTAGTTGTAAGCTTCCTGGTAACACAGAAAAACAACACATAATTTCAGACCAGGGGTTTTCAGTATCTGGTTTATGACCACAGTGGTCCATAAGCTATTCCTAAGGTATTTGCTGATGGTAACTGAGACAAGCAAATCTATTGCTATTTGAAGTGAATTTTTTGTGCAGCTCAAGGAACTTGTAGGACTTTTATGTAGTTTTAGGGCCCTGTGTGAGCTGTGTCTGCTCTCACTGGTCTCAGAATGGCAGATACATGGAGGTCTAGTAAAACATCAATTTTTGGCTTCTTGTTAGGAGTGGCATTGTGTACCAGACAAATAACTGTAGTTAGCAGCAGTTTTATTACTGAAAGTCATCTTCTGTTCCACTTTCTTTACTCAGAATATGACAGTTTTAGGGATTTGGTGAATAAAATTTCAGAAAGCAGAGTGGCTAACAGCTACAGGACAAGGGCTGACAGCAAAGGTGAAGACATGAAAACCAAGGAGTTAAAATCTGAGAACTCAGTGTTACAGTTCTACTATCATTTTTCCCACAAATCTTTGGCAGCAGAGGTTTTACCTGCATTCATATTTTATGATACAGAAACATTCCACAGGGCAGCAGTTTTGGAGAAAAAGGAGCCTCTCAGTAGAATGAAGTTAACCCTGGGGTACCAAATATTTGGCAGTTAAATAGCTGAGAAATTAATCTCTTAGCAACTTCTTTTCTCTGTTTACTGCCAATCTGATCTCAAAGTGCTGGGAGTTTAAAGGGTTTGCTCTTGAAGTTCATTCTGCACCCTTTTCTCAACAAAGAATTTTGTAAAATAGGGGAAGGGAGATACCCTGTTGTGTATGAAAACAGTGCTGAATTGCTTAATATGGGAGTGACAAGAAGGTGGTGGTTTTAAGGGGGCCTTACTTCAGGGATCAAACTGGGCATCCAGTTAAATATGGAATATGTCTCAGGAATGCCCCTTTTGGTCTCACTTCTGTAGCACATGGGTGAAAGATTGTACCTTTGAAGCATAATTGTTTTTGATTCTCTCTGTGGTTTAATTCTAGAGGAATGATGCCATGCTGACAAGAGAATAAATTTGGACTATCCAGTATATATGTTTCAACTACTCCAGGTTCAGAATAGCATGAGAAGAGTCTGTTCTATGCTGTCTACTCATGAGCATGGAATACCTTTCTCAATAAACAGATAATCATGTGGGAATGTGAGAATACTAGAATTGTGATGTACGTATGACCTTTTGGGACTGTTGGGAATGGCATAACTGTAGGTAGGCTGGTGGGATACATTAGAAAAGCAGGATATATTTCACTGTTGGTGTGAAAACCTTGCTCGCTGGGTTGAAAAAAACCCAAACTGTGACAGGAGAGTGAAAGAAACAAAAACTCTTTTCCAGGGGTTGGTAATTCTTCTGTCTGTCTCTAGCATTGTTCTTGTGGCAGGTTGCCCTCACCCTTCCCATGCCCACCACTGCCTTTGCCTCAAAAACCTGTAGTGACAAGACCCATCTGTAGAGGAGACTCATTATCTTCTCTGGAACTTCATGAGACATAACTGGAAGAAAGACAAAATCATAGAATGGATTTGCCTGGAAGGGACTTTAAAGTTCATGGAGTTCCAACTCCCTGCCGTGGGCAGAGACCTCCCTGTGACCAGGCTGCTCAGAGCCTCACCCAGCCTGGCCTCGGGTCCTGTGCTGGCACCCCAGAGCTGGATGAGAACCTTCTCTCTACACTTGCTGCTTTACTCATGACCTATCAGAAAAATTGGTAATAATAATTTCTTTTGTTTCCTCCTCTTCTTTCCAGTTTAAGAATAAATGACTTTTTTTTTTTTTTTTCCCAGTGCCTAAAATTCCACAATTTTTTACAGTTGTATGAGGTGTCAGGTAATTCATGTCAGGAAGCTATTGTACAGGTGATGAGGGTTTGACAGGGTATTCCCAATAGGGTATTCTCATGTCTTTTCTGTATATGCAGTGTGTCTTTGAGAAGAAAGAAAAAAAGACCTCTTTGAAACACTAAAATTTTTTGAAAGTTCATGTTTCACAAGAAAAGTCCGAATTACTTCCAAGATATTTCTGAGGTTTTTGGAGATCCTGTTTCATAATATTTTCATGAGAAAATGAAGCTACTTTTCATAAGTTTTCTAGCGGATTTTTTATTTTTTGATTTGAAGGTTTGGCACAGCAGTGGCACAGCACATGCCACCAGAGTTAAAAATGTCTTCCTGAACATATTGACACAATGTGCTTTGTACATTGTACTTTGTGTCATGTTTTGGGGAGAGTTCTTTTGGCTATAAATCAGTATCTTTAAACTCTGGGATTATTCTTTAGAAAGGCCATTGCCCTGGAAGGATATAATCCTGCACTCCAGAGTACTTTACAAGGGAATGATAAAACAGTGAATTTTATTTACAGACAATTGCTGAACATTGTCACAATTTATCAGTTGTTCACAAGAAGAAGAAAAATCAGAATGAGAGAAAACAAAGGCTAAGATAGTATGAAAGCAGAATAAATCCAGAGAGCTTGAATTGTCAAACCCATGCAATCAGAAAAAGATCATGAACATGGTTTGGAAAGTATCAGAAATTTCTTTAAAAAGGAAGATTGCCTTGTTTTCTTTTGGGACAGAGAATGATGGAGAAGAGGCTTCTTCAGGAGGGGATTCTTGCACACTGTTCCTACTTTTCTTCAAGTACTCTAAAATGGATAATTCCATAGGAGAACTCGTAACAGAAGCTAAACTTACTATTCTGAGTCTGTCTCTGGAAGTGCTTTTCCTTTTCCACTGCCTACAGAGGCAGATGATGGACATTTGTGTTCTTAAACTACAGGCAGGATGTGTGAATGCACCTACAGTGAATCTGGTTCTCAGGTCATCTCCTGACTCCAGGGCAAAATTCACAGAAAAGCTTCAGTTATAATGATGCTAATACTAAGGCCATAAAACATAAAGGAAGAATAAGTTCATCCTTAGGTCTTTACAGAAGTAAATTAAAGATGTTACTCAGCTTAGTAAGTCCCTCAAATGTTTGCAGACAAAACTGGGAGAACATGTTAAGTTTATGCCTTACCTTTATCATCCATTATGGAAAACTTGAAGTTAGTGTGAGCTTGATGAACCTTGGTCTGAAAAAGTGGGAATGATTTTTGGTTCTTATGGTGTAGCAATACTTTTAATAGGCTGGAATGTGTGGTCAACAGAAATTACTGTACAGCAGAAACCAGGATCTGATAATCACACTCAGACTGAAATCTGTACCTCAGCCCATGGACTGGCACATTGTGTTGAGGAAAAACACTTTCTGAAATGCCTATTAGGCTTCTTTGACATAATAGAAAGAGAAGAAAGGTGAAGTATTACCATTTTAAAAAGTTTGGATAACTTCTGAAATTTTAGGTAATTGGTGCCATTAAAGTCGTTACTGCCATGAAGTAGATGATCTGCTTATTTCAGTCATCCTGAAAGTGATGGATGGACATAGGTTAGCAAAGCAGCTGCAGCAAATGCATAGAGATTACTCCCCTCTGTGAGAGCTTCTTGTCTTCAGTATTATAATTCTGTAATTCCTATGTCCATTCTGGAAATCCATACTGCTGTTCATATGCATTCATGATCTGATGTGTGAAACTATTAGAACTTCTTTTTGCATGTATATTAAGAATAATGACCAATTGCAAGTAAAGCAGCTTCATGTTGCAAATTTCAAATAAAAGAGGTATCAGTTTTAAAGGACACGCTCTTGCAGAGAATCTGGATGCAGAATTATGCATACAGAGGATAAAACTATCTAGAAATCTACCATATCTCATCTTGTTACAAGCATGCATTAGTGATAATCCTACACAAGTCAGTGGTGTAACTCTGAGTTGTACTGACAGAGCATCAAAACAATCCTATCAGTTGAAGCAAAAGCAGCCAAGTTATTATGGCTGGTATAATTGAGATCATAATCAGCCCCATGCTCTTTTAAAACCATTGGAACATATAATAACGATGGATTAAGTTGTTCTCTTACAGCAATTTTACTATGCTTTAATTCTGAAATGAGATCAACCATCACTTTCTTCCTCATGAAGGAAATCAAAGCCAGAGATACTGATCAGTGATCCTTGTGATGTGAGCTCAAGGTGTCACTTTTGCTTTATCCTGGATTTGTAAAACCATTTTACTACTTGTGCAGATAATACAGCAAACATTAGGGCTAGCTCTGCTAATTTAAATACCTTTCCATTTGTTGGAAGGGAGAAAGTGTTTGTCACCAAATGTTTTCATGCTTGCCTGGACGCAGTGGTTTCATGGACAGTACAGAGACTTGAGTAAGTGTTATATGGACGGCTCAAGAGTCCTCAAGTTTAGGCATTGACTAAAAAATTTTCTTTGCCAGACCTGAAGCTCAGTTATCCTCATACGCTTTGTGTACTAAATCCATATCAACAAAACAGTGAATATGCTTTGGTTCTGATTTTCTGAGATGTTTGTACTCTTTTCACATCTGTTTGAATGTCTGCAGAAGATCATAGGCAAATTATGGGTCATGTTTTAATCCTACTTGAAAACTGAAAAGTCCTTAAGCTGTTAACAAAGTTTGTGTGTGTTCAGTATAGAAAGTTTTGCAACAGAAATAAAGACACTAACAGTCCCTTTGGGTGGTGGGAAAATTGTTGCTGGAGGGGGAAAAGCAGGGAAGAAATGGCCCAGCAAAAACATAACCAGAGCTGAACTCATCAGAGTAGTACAAGCAGCAGAACAATGCTCCAGTTAAATGGAGATGAAGATTCTGACTTGTTTTGGATTGCTAAAGCCCAGCTTTGATATCAGTCTAATGTTCTTTTGAATCTTAAAAGATTCATCATGTCAAGACCCCTTCAGCAGCATTTCCTGCTTGTAGTGTACTACATGGTTTCCTTTGGCTTTTAGCTCATATGTTAGAATAATGAAGGGTTTGACAGAAAAAGGCTCAAGTTGCCTCTTTTGGGGACCCTGCTGCTGGAAGTCTTTGTCTGTAGATGGGACAGTTTGTATATGTAGATCATGTTTCTGTGATTTGCTGCTGCAGCTATCTGACAGAGGGGAAGATTGCAGTTCTCAAGGTCATTCTAGAGTATCTTGTTTCATTTCAGATTTTTATTTTATTTAGTGGGCTTGGATGTTTGTGAAAGCAATTTTTATGTGCTGAGGATTTTTCTGAGTTTCATTACCTGACAGGGTCTCAGTTACATTTCTTCGAACACTTGTGATATTGTGCTCTAAATCCTTCCCTCAGCCCTGGTGTCAATGGGGACACAGAAACCTCTCTATCTTATTTTATTTTGTGGGGACATTAATTTCTGTGCTGAAACCCAGTGGGGGGACATGCCTACATGCACAGCACCAAATGGAGTGCAACACACTCTCCAGGATCTGCACAGGGCCACAGCTGGGACTTTTGGAACTGCTACAGGGAATGACAATCAGGTGCTGGAAAAGCTTTACCTGGAGTTTATTTTCATTAATCCTTCAGGGACTGTGTTGCCTCATCTGTCCCTTTACACACACATGACTTCAGAGTGCTGCAAACTGGAACTGTGCAGGTAGAAACTTCTGGGTTCCATTTTGAGCACAGCACAATTTGCAGTGAAATCCAGGCTTTGCTGCTGTTATGGGAAAGAGCGTGGTACGTGCAGCTTTCCTGTAAGAATTGCTGAATCCACTGGGAGTAAGATGAAAGGATATGATGGATATGGTGTCTTTTTCTTTCAACTTCTGTTAGGAGCACTCAAGAGGGAGGTGGAAAGTCAAAGTTCCTTTTTTTTTTTTTCTTTCTGATAAGTGGCAGGAAAGTATTCAGATCTTCTCTATTTAGGTAAAAATTAGATTTGAACTTGGATGAACACCAGCCTATTGACCAGAATGCAGGACTGCTGTATCTTCTGTCAGTGATGTAAATCTAATTCTTTTTTTTCACTCAGAATATTTATTCCAATGCAAATCCCAGGTGAAAATGTGGATAGTTCTTGCGTTGATCCAAATGGCATTTTCCAGGAGTATTGAAGAGAGAAAAATGATCCTGGTCTGTTTTGAATTTTTTCTTTGTCTTTTCAGGGAAAAAATAATTTACCAAAGCAATTGTAATTTGTGTGTGTTGTTATGCATTTTTCTTTATTATTTCATAAAGCAAACTTTAGGGCTGTTCTTTAAAGATGTAGGTGTGAGTCAACTATAAGGTTGAAATAGGTTACAGAAAGCAAAGAGCGCAAATTTAGATGTGATTTTTTGGATTGAAGAAACTGTTGTTTAAACATTTAAACAACCTCTTGTAGATTCTAGCAGGTGAACCTCTTTTTCACAAAGAAAGTCGTTATGAAAATTTGAATTGCTTTCTGTGATCATTGAATAATTAGCACTGATGCAGCAGTTCAGTCCTTACTCCTGTTTACAGTGGCATGCTCAGCTGTGTTTGTGCAGGAAGCAGAGTTTGGAGGCAGAATGGAAACTCCCCTTTCCACCTCATCCTTACAAGTACTAGGAAAGTGTCTGCAGGGATGGACCAATTTTAAATTTTTTTTCTTTTCAATTTTCTGTCATTCATTATCCTCTTAGCTCCAAACACAGATTTAAGTATGTTGAATTTACTGAGTGGTAGGCAAAGATACCAAAGTGTTCCTTAGCTTTTGCCTCCCTGGATATGAAATCTGTTCAGGGAACAACCCATCTTTGTTACTGGACAGTAACAATAAATAGAAATTCTGCTCATGTTTGTGACAGAGTGAATGAGCAGAGGATTATGAATGGACTTGTATCATGCTGTGCCAGGAAAGTGGTTGATGGTCATTTTCTCTGCTGGTTCAGAGCAGTCTAAAACCCTCCAGGGTGATTTAGACTGATCCCAATACTTGGCACAAGCATGAGGAGCTTTTAGTTTTGGGTGGAAATTTTGGGCCATCTGTAAAACCAGCAATCCCCTCTGTCCTTTAAAGCTGTCTAGATAGAGGCCCTGAAAGGCCCTGCTGTGTGGAGCTGCACCAGCACCATCAGGGATGGTGATCTTCTGGAGGAAAAGGAACTGGAGCCGGTGCAACATTAGGAATGTCTCTTAAAAAAGACCAGACTAACAGAGGTGCTGAGGCTGCCTGGAGCAGGAAATTAGGGGGATTGATTTTCAGAATGAAATGCAGTCTTAGGTGATCTATTGTGGGTAAAAAGAAACCAGGCATCCTTTTCCTGTCAGTTCTCTAATTATTCTAATTGGAAAGGGAAGAGGCCATTGTGAAGGATAACATAAACACCTGAGAGTGCACTTAAACACAAGTAGCACTGAAAAAATGCCAACTCGTTCTCAAGTGTGCACTTGTTCTCTGACTACAAGTTAGCCTTGAAATTTGCATAGCAAAAGGTTCAGCCTAAGTGGCAGCACCAGAGTGGAATACATTTAATTAAAGACAACAGCAAAGGTAAATGATACTCTTTATTTTTTTCTTCCTTTTTTGCTTTGGTTTGCTTGATTAGGAGCTACTTGTTTCAGAACAGGTGAACAGAGCAAATCTGTTTAGCTCACAAGGGCATAAAGGGAGGGAGGGATCAGAGCTTTTGGATGTTCCAAATAAGAGCTGGATTTCCCCAAGCTGCCATCTGCATTGTAACTCATATCTTGGAGATCAGTGAGGCCTCATGATAGCTCTTCAGGAGTGAAAAATTGTTTGCCAGAATGGCTCATGTTCACTCTAAAAATAGGGCCATGTAAGAAGTCTCAAGGAAATTCTTCTGTAATTATAAAGGATTCCAGTTTGAATTAAATGAAGCCAGTGAAAACTTGCTTGAATATTAAGCCTGGATTTACCAGTATGTGTGGGGAATTGTTTTGCTGCCATTCCCAACCTTCTTTTCCTTACCTGAAAAGTACGGCCTCTTTTTCATTTCTATCGTTCTTAATATCATATCATGCCATATGTGGAAGTGTTCAAAACTTGACACTTATAGGAGACTGGGAGGGAGAAGATATACAACAGAACATATATATTAATATCTACTAATAAAAAATGCCTTATAATTCCCATTGATTCTTCCTGTTGGTCACTGCTAGGTCAGAAATTAGAGTACCGGTATTAAATAGAGTGATATTGTCTTTCAGTAATAGGCCTTCAGGATCTAATAGTTTTACATAACCATTACCAAGGTTCTCAAATTCAGTCTTACAGAACTTGTCTGGGAAAGTTACCATATTCAATTTTTAAGGGTATTTGATAAATTATTTTCTCCACAACGATCACAGCAGTACAGGCTTCTAAGCCCCACACCATTTCCTCAAATATACAGCACAATTGAAATCTCACAGAAAGTCAGTGTCTGTTACCTGCAATCAGCACAGTCAGTAACCTGGAGTTAAAATACCTTTAAAGGATAGAAGTCAGCATAAATGTTTCTCAGGTCTTTAAAGGTAAAGAAATATGCTTGTGAAGATGTCCTGTGAAATATAGTGTTGCTTTTGTTCTTCAAGGGGTAGAATTTGAAGGAGCTCACGAGAACCTGTGACACAGACTTCAGAAAGTGTCACAGAAGTGTTGCAGAGCCTGTTGGGGTTACACAGGGACAGTTTGGGAGGCTGCTGTCAGCCAGGAATCTATTAAATACCCAAGGAAATTCAGGATTGTTGATTCTTTTCTTGTTGGTATTACAATGGAGAAATGAAGACCAGAACTATACCAGTAGAAGAAATGCTTAGTTAAAGCTTCTGTCAGCTCCTGCTGAGTGGCTGCATGTCACATTGCAGCTATCATTAATTAATCCAGGGATCTGACCTCTGCCACGCTCACTGTCCCTTACACCTGGCCTGGGAGTGTCTTCCAGGGGTAAATGCACAAAAGTTTTACTGCCAGAGTCCCTGGCTCTGTTGAAAATGCTTCAACACGTCTTTATCTCTGTCTTGTGTTTAACAAATAGAGAAAGCAAGGCCAGTGCACCATGGGTCACACTTCACCACAGCTCTGCCTGCAGAGATTGTTGGTACAGAGTAAATGAATTGCATTTTCCTTTTCTTCTACAGAAAATTTTTGAAGAAGAATCCTCTTTAAGAAACAGGTAAGCTTGAGAGATGCAAGAAATAAGTAATTCTTTACAAATCTGTAGGAAGGTTGTTGCTGACAGTGACTTCACTGCTTAGGGTTTGAGGGCTGACTGTCAGCTACAGATGAGCTTCTGATCATGCACTCTTTAAGGGTACATGAACTGCATTAATATTTGCACTTGTTCCAGTCCCTCTGAGTTTATGAGGGAACTTGCCAAGTTCTTCTAGTCTGCACACTTTGCTCTTGTGATCTTGCAGTGCTTTCTGGAAAAGCCCTGCAGGGCTAACACATCATTTGGAGACGTAAGCTCATAATGTTTTGTTTTCAAATCCATGAAGAAAAATAGGTAGGGAGCAACCTCTGCTTGGGAGGGAATACCCTGACGTGATTTATAAATCCACATGGATTAATCTATCAGCCTCTGATTTATGAAATGTATTATGTTGACCAACTATATTTACTGATTCAAAAGTCTTGAAATTAGTATGAAAACCAGCAATCCATCATAACATTGAATTATGTGCCAGTGATGCATAGCAGTATCTCTCAAAATGCTTGATTTGTATTCACCCTTTTTGTAAGTAAAATTCATGTTACCTAATAGACTTCTTAGAAAAATATGTTCATATGCTTGATGGACAGAATACATTGCTAACTTTCTAGGCTTTTCATTAGGGCAAATAAAGTTTGCCAAGCTTTTGAATTTGTCAGTCTGATGCAACTGTCTGCTTAAGAAATTTCTGTTTAAAAAAGCATAGGTCTTTGATCACTCATATTTTTAAAATCAATGACTGTTTGTAACAGTGTATCTTGCAAGTGATTATTATTGCTAGAAGCTGGGAGAAGAAAGGACTGACACTTCAAGCAGAGGTTGAAGTTTTTGGATATCAGCCATGGTGTGGGTCCCCTACTAGTATTGCAGAGGTATCTAAAAAGGAATTTTGGCCTTAACTCTTTGTGTTGCAGTCTTCTCCAAACAAATAGATCTTGAGTTTAATAGAATTATTAATGTTTTTGGAAAAAGGCCTTTCTTGAACCAGGAGAAATTTCACCACAGAGTTATAAGTGTAACTATTGTTAATATTGAATGTGTCTCTTCATTGGGGATCTCAGGTACCATTAAATCTTTGTCATATTTGAAGGGCTTAGAAGGGGAGAGATGTCTGCCCAAAATTCTCGTCTTCATTATCTGCAAGAGCATTTTGCTAAAGCAACTGGTTTTTGTCAATGGGGGCTTTATTTTATTACATTAAGACCTGTGCCTATGCAACTGAGATCACAGTCCCAGTATGGTAGAGCTGTAGGGTGAGATAGTGTCTATGCCAAAGAAAATCCTGCCCAAAGGAGGAATAGAAGAGACTACATGTAGAAACTCTTGAAGAAGAGCAGGTTTTGTGTTGTCTTACTGTATGCCTCAGTTACTTTTTGATAATGAAGACTGCCTAGAATGAAATCTGATACATTCTCACTGTCAGAAGAGTTGAAAATTTCTTTCAGTACATTTGGTATATGAAATATACCTGTATGGATGATGCAGTTTGGAAAAAAATATAGCATACTGGGTAGGCAATTATTTTATTTTGTGTCATTATATTACACACAAACAGTGTTTCAGTGCAAGTCCAGGTATATCCAGATAAATCAAGAAGTAACTAAAATTGAGAGGTAACTAAAATTGAAACTGGTCCTCTCAGTTTTCTAATGACTCTGCACAAGCATGTGGGGTGGTTAAAGAGCACCATGTACAGGGACTGTGTGACCAGGGGCATCTCTGTGAGGGCATTATCGCAGAGGAAGGCACAGAAATCAATTTTCCTGACCAAAGACCTGAAAAGTAAGAAAGATATTTAGGTCAATCAACAGAAATGGCACTGGAGATTATGTCTTTAGAGCCTTGCTTCTTTAGCAACAAAATCTAAGGCTTAGATGTCCTTTTAATAGCAATGTAATGGGACTTATAACACTTAGTTCCTCATTACCTAGAAATGGAAGGGATAAAGCAGATTAAATCAGCAAGAAAGCAGAATTACTTGATTAAGTTCTATATTTTAATAACTTATGGTCTGGAGGCTCATTGAAAAGGCCACTGGAATCAGGGAAGCTCCACTGAATTTCGAGAAGGCTCTTGAGCATTTTATTATTGCTGCATATTCCTTTACCTGTGTACTTAACACAGCCACTTAGTGCTGCCTCCTAAGTGGTTGCCTGACACAGACACGCTGTGCATTATCCACAAACTGACGTCTGGCAGCTGAATTTGTACAGCTCTTTTGAGGCTCAGGCCCCAGATCAGTATTCTTTCAGCACACACTGCTCAAAGCAGCAATGTGTGGCAGGCTCACGCTGCAGCTGCAGGCAGTTTGCTGACACTACATCCACAGCACCTCTTTCTGAGATGGGATTTTTTCTCTTTCTCCTTTTCTAGATGGCTCAATTCTTCTTTTAGAAAGGCTGAGACCGATTACAATGGGGTTCAGACAGAGTTATCTTGAAACAACTGTTTTTTCAGTGGCAGCAGGAATAAGTTGAAATGAGCAGTGCCATTTTCCCCTTCCATAGCTGTATAATCCTTCCACTGAGTGAAGAACCCTGCATCTCCTTACAGCAATGATGAATTCGGTTTGTTTGTGTATACATGAATACATAATGGCATGGGAGGGGATATAAGTTTTATACAGGTCGTACTGCTCCATTTGCACCCTCCTTACATATAGAACTCCAGTCTGTCCACAGCCATTAAGTGTCACCAAAAGTAGCCTGTTCACTGTGCTGGCAATCAGAAATCATGCCAAATGGACTGTTCTGGCACAGAGGGTCTGTGAACGTTTGGGATAGTCATGAAATACGTCTTGAGTGTGCTGCATTTTGGGCAACCCTCAGTGTGATATAGATATCCTGTGGCAGATTAAACTGAAAAAACATAGACCTGGTACTTGCAGATTTTTCTCTTGTATAAGGAAATTAAGGAAAATTTAAAGCATGCAATTCTATGGGCAATAGCACAGGAATGCAACAGCTCTTTAACTGTGTACAGAGGCAGACTGTGAAAGCAGCACCAAAATTACCCCCACACTGGTGTTTCTGATATCACTCACATAGCTTGGGTGTCAATTTGGTTCAATTGCCATACTTTGGGGGTTTTCTTTTTCTAGGTGTTTTGTTCATTTTACCTTCACCTGTGCTGTCCCAGAATTATATTCTCAACTATGGCTTGAATAACTAAAAGGCCTTACTAAAACTTAAAGATGCACAAAAGTACACTTCATGGTATGTGTCAGTGTTACACTGGAAGCTTTAATGAGCCGGGATTTTATCCATGCACACTTTTATATGTATACAATCCCAGCATACATATCCAATTATGAGTTTCTGTTTGCACTGCACCAGCTAATGCAAATATGGGAGCACTTGCAAAGGAAATCGGGGTCGCTGAGCAAGTTTTTTAAAATCTGTAAATAACACATGTTCTGAGGAATTTTGTCCTCCAAAAGAAACAACTTGGAACTTCTATTTTTGCTCCTAACTTTTCTTCAGTGATGTGTTTTATTTTGAATGTCAGAGATGTTAAGCAAATAGTAAAACAACTGGGCTGAGTAACTGCCTGTCAGGACCCATCTCGCTCTCATCTGTTCTTGAGCATCACCAAAGTTTGAATTTATCTGCTCTGGAGATAATTTCAGCTCCATGCTGTGTTTGAGAACTAAGCACAGCCTTTAGGGAAAATGGAGGGACAGTATGACATTTATTAGCCCAGCTGTTTAATGCACTCACCTGTTTCCAAGGTCTGAAAGGCTGAGTTTTTATTCTCTCCTAGCTCTGAAAAAGGAGGATTGTATAACGGATTGTGAAAGCTGAAATGGTACTATGGGTCTTTTAATTTCTTTCCTTGTTATTTTTTTTAAAGCACACTTTAAAGAAATCCATAAAGCCTAATGACTAGTACTTGAAACTCATCTGTTGTATGGTTACTACATCGATCACAGCCTTTCACCTCCCAGCTGGGCATTGAGCTGGTAAAGAAAGAGTTTAAATATGATCTTCCGGACATTAACAAGGCAACTGAATTATGTTTCAAAGGGATAGAGGGAAATGCAATTTTTGAGCATCTTTGTGGTCAGGAGGAGGGGAAGTTTTAGGGCTTTGTTCTCCTCTTTCTGGAGCTTAGTATCATTTCAGTGTAATTCCACTGCAGTCAGGGGATGTAGAATTGCAGTGGGAAGGGAAACCATCCCTTCACTTGTGCCTTTGGAGCAGGAAGGAACAGAACAAGACTGATTCACGAGGGAGTAAATTCCATGTCGTGGGCAAGAAGTGGAGGTCTTGCTGCTACCTTCAAACAGGATGGTTTGGTTCTTCAGCAGGAGCTGCTGGCTGAGGTTGTGCTCTCATGAGTGCAAGGTTCAAGAAGCAGAGAGAGGATTTGCCTCTCGGGATTTTAAAAACAGCAACCCTCTAATCTCAGGCTGCATTGATGTGTCGTGGTGGAAAGAATGCAACACTCCAGTGTTAACGGGATTGTGCCATCACATGGTGAGCACTTTTCAGAGATGAATAATCATCCCTTGGGAACAGGAAATTCCTAGAAGTGAATGTCATTGGTCATGTGGGAATGGGATGAGGCTGGAAGGTCACATTGAAATTTGAAGTGCACAGGTAATATTGTCCTCTGGGATTTCAGGCTGTACCTGTTAAAATGGCTCTTCTGTTAAACAAATTTTAAAGAATATTGACATCACTGTTAATTTGCATTCTTTAAGCAAACTTTCCCCCTAAAAAACCCAGAGATATGAAAGAGAAATGAATTTCCTAAAGCTGCCAATCAACAAACAGCCAGTTTTCATACAGTGATTCATAGCTGAGCTTGAATGCAAATATAAGGAGGATATTCTAGATTGTGTATGTAAGTGATCTTATAGAAATGTTCATTTTTAAATGACCATTTATTGCTGAATACTAGAAATTATTTATGACACTTCTCAAAGATTGAGTCCCTTATTCCTTGTGCCCACAAAAAAAGTGATGGAGGTTTATGTGTATAATTTAAACTACATGTCTTGCCTGTGGGCAATACTGCATTTTAAGTTTTTGCCAATTATGTCTGTCAAATCAACTCCCTCATTGCTGATATTTTTTAGCAACACAATAATGTCCCTCAAACTGAAACAGCAGGTGTTATAGCAAGAAACAAGCTGCTGTATATCTCCCAGAATACCCAGAAAAGACCTTTTCAAGTTAGTTCCCATGAAGGATGGTAGGAAACTAGGTGGGGGAAGTTGTTCATAGGTTTGCAAGAGACAAATAAATTCTGAGGGAGGTGTATATGTGATGCTGTATACTCTAAGATGAGCTTTTCATCATGTCTACAGCAATTTCACTGACTTGCTGAGAGGTGCTGGTGAAGCACAGTAATAGACTTTCATTGCTGGAGAAAAGGCTGCTTGTCATAATGTGGTAAATGCTTCAACTTCTCTTTTTACCAGACAGGGGGGACTCCTCTCATTTGTGTAATGGCTTTTTAAAGTGGGTGTAAGGCATGTCTGTATTCCATTTACTCTCATTTGATTCTGCCAGAGTAAGTAAAGGCCTTAGCAAAAAGGAAAATCAAAGCCTCGTAAGCCTTGAGTATCCCTTTTATTAAAGTCATTTCAAGTCATTGTGGTTTCAAATACATTTTGTTGTATACAGAAGATCTTGTGCTAAATAACTGGGATATTTAACATGGCAGGGGTTTTTTGAGGAATCAAGAACTTACAGACATCACAATAATAGAGAGGTGTATATATGGCTATTAAACTGTCATGAAAAAGATTATTGAATATCCCCAGAAATTGCTGTAGAAACCAATTCTCCACTCCAAATTTCTCCAGAAATGTAGGTCAGGCAGTAGAAGCTAATCTCAGCAGCTTTTCCTGCCAAGTGAAATGAGCAGGCTGCAGTCTTGAGTGGCTGGGTGTGAGAGGACTCACCATTGCTCAGGGCAGGAAAAAAGTTAACTCGGGTACTAACCAAAAACTGAAATGGAGTAACAGCTCAGGTAGACTGGTAGACAGTTTAGACTTGTGGGAATTAATTGTTTGAACTTTAGAAAAGAGGAAATAAGGAATTAGAACTTGGAAGAAGATAGTGGTTGGAAGTTGATCAAATAGCCTAAACAAATCAGGTGCCTTTTTATGCCTGGAGGAAGAACAGGAGAGCAAGATGCAGTAGAAACTTTATCAATACTGAATAAAGACTTTGCTATGCCAGAGTCCATAACTGGATGCCACATTTTCCTGGGAGGATAGAGGAATTAGGAGAGGTGGTTTTGGAACCTAATTCTTATGTAAGTTGGAGAATCTGATAAAAAGCATTTGAAGTTCTCTGGCCCTGCTATAGCGATGACAATGAAAATTGATCCCATGCATTCCAGCAGCCCTCAAGTGTGAGTTGCATTTTAATCAGGTCTCATTTAGTTTTTTCCCATTGTCCTCTTCCTAGTCTGCCATGTTGTGGAGCAGGGGTTCTTGAAGGAGTCTGTGCTGGAGAGTTAGAGTTAGATCTCACCCCTTTCTTACCTTGTAGAGTGTACTGACCTTTAAAAAATATTTTATTTCTTTTTCCCTTTTTTTTTTAACTCTGTGTATTTGTGAGGTCCTGAAGAAATGAAGCTGCAGTTTCTCAGCAGATGATCCCTCTGGGAGATCTGCAGTGCATGAGGCAGCAATTCAGTCTGCTGTACCCTCTTCAGCTGTGATGCACTGGTGTGCTCCCTCTTGCTTTTTTCAGGAGTGAGAGGCCCTCTTGATGCCTTAGGTTTTTAACTCATATATTCTTCGATTTCTGTATTGCCTGGTGTGTAACTCTGAGATGCTTTGTAGCCTTGTTGGCTGCTGTTCTCTCATGCTAAGATAGACATAACAACGCCTCTCTGGGCCTGCTCTTCAAGGACACCCAGACTGTACAGGCCCAAAGCCTCTAAAAGGGGGGGCAAGCTGGAAGAAATTGCAAAGTTTTAATTGGAGAATTTATGCAGATATGCAAATGAACAAAACCTATAAAGGTGTGGGGAACTCGTGACTCGTTGTCCATCTTGGGGTCTATCTTTGGGTTCAGCCTGGAGCCCTTTGCTTCCCAGGGTGCACCTTTGAAGGCCTTTCGAATAAATACCGACTTTTATTCCCTTACTCCTGTCTAGTCTGTGTTTCCAGGTGGCCTCTCAAGGCATCACCCTCACCATTCCTGCAGCCTGTTACCCGTGTTGGGATGGGTGTGAGGTGCTGCACACTCAGTGGAGCCCAAGCTCCTGCTGCAAGGCAGGGAGGAAAGGGGCTCTTGTCCAGCTCAGAAGGACTTAATTAATATTTAGTTATTAAGATTATTTAATTATTTAGGACTGCATTAATATTTAATAACATCTCGAGGCTGCTGCCTTGGGGAGCCCACAGGTGCTTCATGCTCAGAGTGTGGGGGAACAGGCCAGCTCCAAAATTGCTCACAAATGATAAAGACAAGGAGGTGGCTCCGTGGGCCAGCGTGAGAGACACCAAAGCAGCAAACAGGGTCGTTCCAAAGGAGAAAGACACGGAGTGCTGACACCCAGCAGCTGCCTGACCCACTGCTGCTGTGCTGTGGTGATAACAGGGGGATGGAGGCTGGAGGTGGCAAGTGAGAGGAAGAGAGAAAGGGGTTACATTTCCTTCCTGCTTCCCACAGTGGCCCCCAGGAGCTGTTGCAGTGGAGCTGGGCGGGTATAAACATCGCTAATGACTGGGAAACACCATTCCTTCACTGTTATCCCACTTGCTGCTTCCTACACTTAAAGACAGCTCTGCTCCACCTCAGGGAGCCACTTCAGTTCTTGGCTTGGGGATAATCTTACATTGCTGTAAATGAAGCCAGGTTATTGTAGCACTCTCTGATCTGAGGATCTCCAGAAAACCTACAAATAATGATTAATGTTTATGACAGCCTTGCAAAATAGAGTAACTAATCTCATTTTACAGGTGGAAAAAATGAGGCCCAAGAGCATTGCTGGTCTGATTTTTTCAGTGGCATCCTATAGGATAGGTGGGTGCTTGGAATTGCTGAAAATCCAACACTAAGTGATGAGTCCTAGACCACACAGCAAGCTGGTGGCAGTGGGGAGAAGAAATCCAATCCTGGCTCTCAGTCTTACAAGCAAACCACCAGATGACACTTAAAAAGCACTTCTGGGGATGAAAAGTACTATATAATTATTGCTTCCAATATAAATATTTTCCTCTTAAAGTCAAGCTTTTCTTTTTTATTACCACTGACTTTATTAAGCCCATGTGATTGTCTTTGTTTAAGCTGTTACAGTGCGGATCATTGAAACCATGTAAAACATCCAGGCTCTGCATGCAGAATTCATGTAGTTAAAATACATTACCCACTACATTGAATCATCTTTGTAGAAAAACATTGTCTCTGCAATTCCCATAAACTTAAAACCCCTCTAAAACAACCCCTAAAAATAGCTACCCATGCATAAGCATCCCTCAGAAATAAGAACTCTTTACTGACATTAGTGCAGGTGACTTGTAGAATGTGCCATGTCCAGTTTTAATCTCAGCAATCTTGTGTAGCTTTTTGTTGAACAAATGTAAACGCAGCCTGGAGCTTCCTTCTGCAGGGCAACATCTGTAACTGGTGCCACTTCATGGCAGGGAAGCCTTTGGTGCCATATTTGTACCTGTGGGCTTCAGCATGAAGTTAATGCTGGCATCAGGAAAGAGGGAAGGTAAAAGTGTTTGCCAGTGCTTGAAAATCACCACTTCAGGGGAAATCCCTGGGTGTAATCCAAATGTGGAACAAAACCAAGAACAGAGGAACAAATTTTGGTCATCAAACAGTGTCTTCAGTATGTTATTTACAGCTATTAAGAGACTGGCAAGGTGATCCTGCAAATGCCAGGAAGCAGAAAGACGATGAAGGGCAATCCTTGTCATCATTTTGCATTCATTCATACTTATATGCACTCTGTTGCTAGAAAACCAGTGATTATAGAAGTTCAGTTTACACAATGATGAAACACTAGGTGAAGATCACTGTACCAGTGAAGTAGGGTGTTCCCTAAAATGCTGCACGATATTTAATCCATCCCCTTCTTGTTCTCCTCCTCTTCCCCAAAAAAATCCCTTGTAATTATTATTGGAGTAAATTAATCCACTGGTTTGATTGATACCAGATCTTGTCGTGGTTCCAGGCAACTGAATCCTGAAAAGAAAAAAGATACAGCAACAAAAGAAGAAAGCAGATGTCTCAGAGTCACAAACAGGAGCCAATAATTTGCTTGGTTCTTTAAAAAAGGGGCAGTGTCAGGAGAAGATTCTGGATAGAAACAGCATAAACAAGGGTATAAATGGTTTGGGGGCAGTCAATTGCCCTTACACCTGATGGTGACTTGTTGCCAAGCACTTAGAGCAGTGTTATTTTCCTCTGGTGAAAAGTCTTGTGAAATAGATATAAACTAAATCTCACTGTGTGACCTTCAGCCTGTGTTTTCAGCCATATGATGTCCCTGTAGAGCAGAGGTTAAGCAATGTATATAATTTTAAAGTTAAAACGTTTTGTTTCCTTCTTCTGGTGGTGTGACTGGCCAAGAGAGATGTTTGGAAACTATTAAACTTGTGTTTTCTTTGTTTTCAAAATAATCAGTTTTCTGGTAAACTTCTTTATGGCTTCAGGTTAATCAGATGCTGTTTTCTTTTAATTCACTCCTTTCATTGCTTTTGGTCTGCTTGATAATCTGCAATCAGAAAACAGTATTTGTTTTAAAATATGATATGAGAAGAAAGACCATAATGTAAAAAAGAGACTGTATAAAAGATGATTCCAATCAGAGCTTTGTGAAAAGGATCCCCTTGACCTCCGCAAAGCATAATTTACGGCAAAATATAATTTGAAGTATTGCTTTCCACGCTGTCATGTAGTATTTAAGAAATGGCAACTATTTAGGAAAGAAGGCAGCAGTCCTTTTTGAAATTCAAATAGAAATTTACTGAAATTCAGTATGTATTCACAATGAATCTATTTTTAAAAAGACAATACTCACAGTGTAAAGCAAAACATCTACATCATTACACTATGCATGCAGGTAAATTTTTTAAATAAAAAATGCACGATTCAAGATATTCCAGTGCTGCATTTATGTCGTACTTTGGAATGTTTTTAATTTATTCTAAAGAAGGAGCAAAAAAAAAAAAAAAAAGGGGGGGGTTTTTTTTTCCCCTGTTNAGGTGGGGTTTTTCTTTTCACTCATTCTGAGCTTTCAGTCAGGTGTGTTTTTGATCTGAATATTTTCTTTCCCTTTTTCTGTGGTCTTATGAATTTTATTGTGTATGCTTTTGGGGTTGTCATGATTTAGGACTCACCCTCTGTGTACTGGTTCTTTATGGATATGACTAGTTTTTCTGAAATATTCTTTATTTACTTTACTAAGCCATATAATTTGAGAACAGTGTATGTGTTTGACTTTAAGTATTAACCCTTCTTCAAGTACCAAGACCTTTGTTTTCATAGTTACTTGTAGGAAATGGAAAATTTTAAGAGAGTTACAACATCTATTAGAGAAAGTTTGCTCTAATCTCATATCAGTTTTTACCCACTTGAAATGAAGTTTTCTGTTGACTATTACCCCAATTTAGTTGCATTTTTATGAACTCTGTGTACTAGCTTGCAGCATCCCTTTAATCCTGTCTTTAAAAATAGCAAATTGTCACATTCTTTGTAGCAGAAACAAAGGGGCTTCTGTTTCCACTGCTGATAACACTGCTTCTATCTCAGTCCATTTCACCATTATGTACTTGAACTTTCTGAGTCTAGTAATATGTGTATTGAGTAGTTTTTAGGGGTTCTGTCTGCTTCTTTTTTCAAGATCTGCATACTCCAGGTAGTGAGAAAGCTCGAGTAAAAGGCATCCAAGGAGGCTCTAGGGGATGCACTTCAGGGCTGCCTTTACAACATTTAATCCACGCTCCTGGAGGGCCCTGCAGTTCCTTCCTCTCCTTCTTGCAGTGCTGTAGTTCATAGGAATGCTCAGAAATGCAGGTGCCACTGCAGCCACCTCAGGCATTATTGCCCTGGAGAGCTCCAGCTGTTTTGGTGTGATCCCATGTTTCCATGGGATGTTTACCAATGCCCTGACTCCCTGGAAGACCCTGGAAATTGGCTCTACACAGACCTACAGCACCAGTGCCAGCACCTTTTGGGTTCAGTGGACCTCCACAGGAAGCAGGCACTGTTCTGTGACACTGCTTTACCTTGGAAATGTTCTTTAGTCCTGAGCTGGCTCTCTGTGGACATAGTGGTCTTTCAGACTTTTAAAGAAAGAGAACATAAGAGTTCACTGCAGAACCAGGAAAAAGAGAGAGAGATATATTGGGCTAAAACTAATGGTCTCAACAGATCTAGAAGTTTCATGGTTTTAGTTTTGGGCACCTGCATCACCACTCTGTTTTTCTTGCTGTCATGGGCCAGGTACTGCATCTATGTGAACTGTGCTTTGAAATGCATTTCCTGTATTTTTCTGCTTATTCTCTCTGGGACTGGACACTGGAGGTTTTAAAAGGTATTAAAAATATTAATAAACAAGTAGAGAGAGAAGTTATTCTGCTCTAATTTCACCACTGGTATGTCAGTACACCTATACTTTTTGCTCTGGCAGCCAAAGTAAGAAGGTGCATCAAAGTAGGTCTTGTCATATGACCTTATCAATATTTTTATGTATGACATTCATTCCAGGTTAACCACTTCAGGCAGAGTAGTGACTTGAAGTGGAAGAATTTTTTTTCTGCCAAAACTAAGTGAAGAAGAGGTTTTAGATAGACTGGGTAGTCAATGGGATCTACCTGAGCATCATTTTAAGAATAAGAATCAGGGCCATGAGGCTGCAATTGTAAGTGAGTCACATCCCCATGTTTATATTCAGAAATGTCACGTGCATTCCAGATCCTAATGATACCTTTTAAAGATACTCAGACTCTGTACAAAGAGTATTAGAAGTGCGGAGGTGGAAAGTTAATCATAATTTTGTTGTGCTTTTTGTTTGCCTATTGCTCTCAGAGGAGGGAAATTAAGAAGAATTCTTCTTGTGGATAGCCTTTAAATCAGTTCATATTCTTTCCTAAGTGCAATGAATTCATAGTCCTCTGTTTCCAAGGAATTGTTTTGATCCTAAGTGTTGAGTTGAAGTTTATACATTGCAACTTCTATGTAAGCAATATTTCCTATTGATCTTTTAATGATCCTATTAGTTTCTTTCATTCCCTTAATAGAAATTTTAGCAGTAATAAGAGATAGAATCAGGCAGTAATTAGAACTATGATTAGTTATAACATGTGTTTCTTTACCAAAGCAAAAACCCAATAAAATGTAAATTAAAATAATGGAACTATGTCTAGCTATCTTGAATTATATTAGAACATTCACTTGCTCTTCCTTCTAAGCTTTAATATATCCTTTAAAAGGCAAATGCTTTTATTATGCAAATTCAAATCACAGTGCAGTAAGTGTATTACTTTGCAAATTGCTCTTTCTTCCCCACAAATGATATAAAAAATGAAATGACTGTGTGAGAGGGTGTGGATGTTTGTGCTCTCAGGTCCTGAGCCCACAAACATTTGTGTTAATAGCCCCTGCTAATTAAGGTGATCACAGGGGTTTCTGTGACTTTGGTCATGTGTAAAACTGAATCTAATGCAAAATGTGGATTTCCATGGACAAGCTGGGGTTTTGAACTGAGCAGTGGGGTCAGGGTTTTGGTCCCTCTATAAAGTGACTCAGAAGCTCCCATCACTGCAGAGAACGAAGCACAGTGTGGTGACTTGTCCCTGCCACCTCTTTGTCTCCTTCCTGGGGAATTTCACAGCATCTTGTGACATCTTATTCACAATCACCAGGCCATACACAGAAGCATTTTGGTTTCCTGTATTACCTGAGCAGATCTTGTGTCTCTTCTTCATTTGATGTGACTGTCCAGAGAAAACTGAAAGCTTTCTGCAGCTGAAAGGTGTCAGGGCATGGTTTGCCCACAGGTCTCTTGGCAGCTGTCCTTAGTCACAATTTCCATCCTCCTTTGATTAGAACAGCTAGAACGAGATGAGGGGCCTGGACAAAGCTTGACTGTGCTAGATCACGTTCAAGCACAACCTCTTAAGTTTCTTTTTGTTGGTGTAGAAAAGTGCTCTGAGATCAGGAGTTGTGAGGCTCCTGTGGAAAGGTGGGACTCATCCACAGGGCTGTGCATTACAGTTGGGGTTTTTTGGGCAGGAGTGAAAATCCAGATCTGGCACCATCCTTGGTCTCTCTTCTTTCTTGGAGCCTATGGGGCACACACATAATTAGCTGCCTCCTTCTGTCATGTGGGGAATCTTCTTATAGCGGAAAACTCATGGCACAGTGCTGGAAGATAAGTGAAGCTATTGAGAGAGATAGGAGCTAATTTTTTTGTGTGTCACATTCTGTAAAATTGCATTTGAAACTACATAAAATGGCTTTGTCAGCTCTTCCGCAAAATGCAAAGTAAGGCAGGAAGCAGCTTGGGAAAATATGAGTTGGGGGAAAAAATGGGAATGATGGTTGGTCACTATTCTCCTCTTCCTGCTCCTGCCAAAATAGTAAATATTGTAATTCCATGTCTAACTTAGCTTCGGTTGCTGAAACTGCCTCTTACTGAAACTCTGCTGCTTAGTGGGCCACAGTCTCTGCACGGGCAGCCAGAGTATCCTGCTCTGTGCTTACAGAGAGGAGAATTTCAGTTTTCAGGCAGTACAGTGACATGCGGCCTCAGGTGAGAGAATCCAGTCAATCTGTTTAACTTTGTGTTCCTTACTCGGTGGAAATGTCAGCATTATCATAACGTAATACTGCAGTTTGGGCAGGCAGATTGTTGGATTTGTGCCTGCCTTTATCAGCTCCAAACTTCCTCAGCAAAAGCCCTCTACAGCGAGGTGTTGCTGTAACATCTCTTGTTGGAATCAGTTATTTTTGCAGTTCCTGACCACAGTATCTTTCACATACTCATGTGTCTTGATCGCCGTGAGCAGGTATCCTGTTTTTCCTTGGTTGGACTGATTGCTTATGCTGCTACTGACCTTTTTCTTTTCTAGTTAAATCTGTGTAATGTTACTGAATACCCTGGAAAACAGCACTGAAATAATGCACTTGCTCTGACAGTACAGACAGGTGGATATAAAAATACCACGTTACTGGTACCTGGGCAAAACTGGAATCTGTTCCTTTTCCCCCATAGATCACTGGTTATTTCCCATGCATTAAAAGATATGCAGTTTGTCTAGGGCCTGTTTCCCTTGCTCTTGTAGTGTCTTATTTTAGAAGAAAGATCTGCTTAAAGAGAAACGGGTGTCTTGTGGTCTGGCTGTACTTTTATTAATCTTTTTAACTTCTGTTGGGTTTGCTACTGTTTGGATGGGAAGTAACAGGGGGACTGGGGGGTGGTTTGAACTAATTAGTTTCCTTGCACTCCCAGGCTCTTAGCCAGATTCCTGTAAGTTTGATCATAAAGTTTTATGGCATATGTTTTGCTCTTTATGGGAAGAAACACCATGGGGAGCTGTACTTCAAAGAATCAAGGTCCCCTTTATGCCCTTTGAACTGTACTGGAAAACCTTCAGACAGGTTATGTGGTGTGACTGCTGCTTCAGAATTCCTTGAATTGCTCTTTTGCTCTGACTCTTCAAGGGAACTGTGTGTCTTTGCCATGGAATTGAGAGGAGGGAAAATAGGACCTTATTAGAAGTTGTGAATTCCCTTAGATGCAGCTCCCTGCCCAGAGCACCTCACCACTTGCTGCACAGGAGTTCTGGTGCACCCGATTTTTGTGGGGGTTCTGAAGAACACTGCCTCTGTATTCTCTCTTCAGCCCAAGTTCTGACTGATGCCAGTAGGAATAGGGGTGTAGGACTGGGGGTGCCACCAGGGAACCACTCCTGGCTGTGGCTTGAGATACAAAGTCCAAGTGTGTCTTTAGGAAGATGGCCTGTGTTACTGTATTAGTACATAGACTTTCTGATAAATAAATATATAGCTTAACAGAAAAATTGGGCACATTAAAGGGAACTCTGGAATGGTCCCATTGCTTGCATGCTGCAGTTCTCTACTCTTTCCCAATGGGAAAAAACGCCCTTTGATTTTCCTCACAGGTGTGATGTTAAGAGAAAAACCAAAGGAGAAAACCAGTGTGTAATGCCTAATTGGCACAGGGTACTTATTTTTTTAGGAAACTTAATGGTACTATTTGTTCCCCAAGGGAAATTCCAGTTTTTGAAACTGTCCAGCGAGGGCAAGACACTGAGAACAAAGCCATGCAGTTATGACTGGCCTCTGCCAGGACAAGCTTTCCCTAGGGAAGGTTTTCCTGCACTGCAATGAGCATTTGCTTCTCTGACTGGGTTGCTCCTCGACCCTTCTGCTCATTTATAGCAGATCCTTCCTGACCTCACCTCTGCGTGGTCAGCCAGGTAAATGCAACATCTGAGGTTACAGTTTTCAGCAGCTGCAACATGGGATAGACATCCGACTAAAGGAATTGACATCCTACTAAATCCCATCCTACTATGGGATTTGTAAACCTAACTCATTTATTTGCTTCTGGAGATATTTCCTTAGCTGGCTACTTAGTTGAAGATAATTAAAGGAGAGCTGTTAAGTTTGTCAGTTTTTAACATCTTACTGCTATCTTGTGAGTTTAGTAAATTGAAAGTAATTAAGGTTAGTTGGTTTCAAAAATCCCTTTCCTGTCTGTGAAACAGAGGTCATGTCATTGCCTACATAGTACTGAATTAAATGGCACCTATTCAAATGTGGTTTTTATCATCCAGCAAGCTGCTTTCTGAGATGTGAGACAGGAGACATTCTGGAGAAATGCTGCTGAGAATTTCTGCTAGTGACATATTTTAAATATGTGGTAAATTGACTGGACGTTTGTGATTGTATGTATTTTGTTTTCATGTAATGTACCATGTGTCCCTACCCAAGTGTACAGGTGCTTCTTTGGCTGCTCTTGTTCAAGAGCTGCCTCCTTGACATGGACAGTTTTTCCAGGGATTAGATGTGCAGGATTGTGAATTACATGAAAAATGACCAAAAGGAGGCATTCACAGCTAAAGAAATAAAAGAATTAAAGAAGTTATATGTTGTAAAGTGCCTTTTCCTGAACCTTAGTTGCAGAATCTAGCCCTCTTGGTATTCATAAGTGACTTCAGTGTAGAGCACTGAGCCATTGTGTGTGTGACAGCCGTGTCCTTCCCCAGCCTGGGCTGGTTCTGGACTGAGGCAGCCAAGCCTGTGCCAAACAGCAGTGCTGGGTTTGATATACTGGGTCACAAGAGTCATTTTTCCAAAGACTATTTGTACCCATCAGAACAGGTTTGTATTGTTTCAGATAAACAGCAATTTGTCTTTATTTCCACTTGCTGGTTTTTTTCTCTTTTTCTCCAGAGGGGGTTTCAGTTACTGCAGCATTCTCCATCAGTCTGCATTTTGTTTGAGTGCACAGAGACTGCTCTGGGAAAGGAGCCTGACCCAGGACAGAGGGAGAAGGGAAGGGGGTGGGAAGTGAATGAGCAACCCAAAGAGATTCCCTAATCCCCTCTGTTCCTGGCTTTCATAGCATTTCCTAGCATTCCATTTCATATAATGAATGCAAGCACAAGGCCAAATGGTCTGAGTAACATGATCAGATTCTTTACAGAGAATTTCTCTTTGTTTTATGGCTTTCCAGGACTCACAGTGTAGATAGTGGGAAACCCAGGCACTGAGCAGAGGAAGGGCCTTGGATTTGAGTCCTAAATGCAACACTACTAGGAATATTTATGAAGAGAAAAAGGGGAAATAGAAATAATTAAGCTTCTTTGAACACTTTTTTTCCTCAAATGGCAACTTCTTCAGTCGACCCTACACTTCTGTTCATGCTGAAATGTCAGTTATTCAATTTCATTTGATCCCAAAGGATCTTTCTGATTGATTATCTCATATCCTGGAATGACACTTAATAATGCATTGCTCTCTAATGTGATGTGTGCCAAATTTCTTAAAATATAAAATAGCATCAGATGATGTGTCAAAGGTTTTGATTTGACTTTTCTTGGCCTGGTGTGACAAGAATATCCATTAAGCTCTTAAATAAACAGCTTCTGGAAAAAGCTGTGTCCTTTTGAGCAATTTGCTGAAAGTAATGAGCAGGTATATAAACTCTGCCAGCAATATGAATTGTTTTCTTCTCTGTTCTTTTGCTGTGATCTTACCCATCATGTTGTTTACACTAATAAATGCAATGTAGCACTGAGAAATGTGATGAACTTATAAATTAAACAAAAAAAATCTGCAAATATCTGAAAATCACATGAAGATTTTTTTTTTTCACCAGTTTTCCAGAGGCTTCTCTCAAACAATTGAGTTTCCTTCTCTTTATTTGAGAATGGGTAAGTAAGTTACTGGCTGAGTAAGTCTAGAAAAGGAGGTGAGATTCTTCCTTACCAGCAGACTGTAATTTTACTGGTCTGCTAATCACAAAAATTTGCTTGTCAGGTCTGAATTAGTAATTGATATTAGAGAGTGCTTAATGTCTCCCATGGATGATGGATTGTGCCACATGCATTATTTTAATTGTGCGGGTGCCAATAAGCAGCTCTCTCCTGTCAGCTCTACCCCAGACACTGCAGAAGAAGCTCTTCCAAAGCACTGCACCCTATTTTGCCTCCACCACTGAATATATTGACAGAGAAGGTGCTGGAGGTGGTGATCAATGCTGTATGGATTAGTGCTTAATAGCTGAGTCTCACTCCTGCCTGGCTTCCAGAAGCTGGCCAAAGCAGGGTTTCACACAGGTCAGGGGTGGCTTTGTCCTTCCTCCTTGGAAAGAGAACTGGAAGGTCAACTGGCAGTGACCCGCTGAAACTTCCTGGCTAAAGTGTGTAACTGCTTGACTATTCCTGGATTTCAAGCTCTTATCTTTCTTGTGATGGAGAAAACCTCTAAACCAAGCTGATTTGTATAAGATGCATACTAAAACATGCATTGCAAACAAAGAACTATGAAATATCTTGCTCCTGCCGTGTCTGAGAAGTCTGAAGCTATGAAATTTCTTTGTGATGCTGTAGCTTCTTTGTGACCTTTTTAGGAAATCCTGGTGTGTGTGGGGCTGTTGGTGAAGAAACTCACTTTGAATTGTACAGGTTTTAACTTCACCACTGGTGGGTGGATGGCAGCCTGCTTCTACCTCGGGTACCATCCCACTGCAAACAAAAGTGCAGCTCTTCCTGTGGGATGTGCTGGTTGATAATCACTCAGAGCCAGACTCCCTAATCAGTCCTGTAAAAGGAACAATAAAAAACTCCAACTGGCTCTTATAAAAGCTGTTTCCACCTGAAAGTCAAGATTCTTCATTCATACCTGGGTATCTAAACAATCTTGCCTTCAAGAGGATCTGAACATGTACTGCTCTCAATAAAATCAGTGGGAACTCAGCATGTCTGAAAGTCATGCAGCTTTATTATTTATGTACCTTGCTTGGGATTTAAATGCCTAAATTCAGGGTTTGAAAATTGTAATAACTGTTTTCCTCTAACAGTGAGGTGTTCTGCAGAAAAATGTTCTCTCTTTCAGGAGTCCTGCTGTCTGCAGGTGAGAATTGGGGTATTTGAACTAAAAACCTTTAGCTTCTTTAGTGATTGGCATCTTAAAAATCTCTCTTGTGTCTTTAGTGGAAGTTAAGCACAGGCTTAGCTTTAAGCCTGTGCTGAGGTGTTTTGTCAAAATGGGATGTAATACTGAATCCAGGTCTTATATAGGCAGAGAGAACCCCAAAGCTTCATTTCTCTGGCCTGCTGAGCATATTCTGCTGCTTCTGCGAGGCAATTTCCTCCCCAGTGCATCTGATTCAGGGCTTATATTTTCTTCTAACCCTTCATACATCGGCATTCTAACAAAATTAAAACCCAAGCCAACAAATCCAGAGGCAGTATTATTTTCCTAGGTTTGCATTTGTGACTTCCTCTGTGTGTGAAGTTGCCTTGAAAACCATTTAAGTTAGGATTCCTTCAATATTGCACATACTTTGGGTAAAGCCATTCAGAGACACAACACCTTGGAGGTCTGTTTGGCTGGCAGGCAAATGTTAAAAGTCTGGGTTTTCTTGAATGTTCTTGGAAAGCTGTGTGGGTTGCAGTGCTCTTTGAGACTGAGAGATGCTTTGAAGTGAAAAAACCCTCAAACTTCCAGTGAGGATGATCTGCCAACAAGAGTGTTTTCTGTCAGCTTATTTTAAATCTCACTATTCTTTTACAAATAGTTTTCAATGACTTTCATGGAGGAAATTTTGAACCAGTGGGCAATTTGAATATTTTGCTTCAGCTGCCCCTTGCATGATGTGCTTTTTTAGTGTGCTTGGTCACTGTGCACCTTAGGTCTGCTCTCAGCTTTGTAAAAGTAAGGTAAACACCTCCCAGTTATGCATCATTAGGAGTTTACACTAGAGAGTGAATGTAGGTGAAAACCATAGGTTGAATGATCCTTGTTTAAGGAATTGCACTTTCAAATCTCTAATGTTAAAATATAGCAATGTTATTTCTGTCAGAGCAGGTTACCTGGATGGATACATGAAATGTCTGAATCTCAGTGAACCAAGGAACCTAGGGAATTCCTAGCTTTAAAATTTGCTTTATATGAGTTCAATTTGTCCAAAGTCTCAGGTCCTGCATACACAGAGGAGGGCTTGGCTGCTGCTGTGTATGATTCAGTACAGATAAAATTCTGTGGAATTGTTTCTATTTGTTGTATCCTTTGAGGCTACAGGAAAGCTTTTTTCCCTTGTTTCACATGGGGTATTGGCTCTGACAAAGAATCACAGTTTGTTTCAGGACATATTTCTCTCATTTCCCACTTTAGTCAGCCTCACACGAGTACTGTTACAGTTTGGCACGATAAAGTAAACTTTACCACAAATGTCCAGACATCTTTATCTGAAACACTCTGACTTGGACAGCTTTGCAGAGGCTCATAGACTATCTGTACTAAAAGACACATGGAATTTGGAACCTTTCATGCAGAAAGGTGTGATCATACCAGTCCCATGGCAGGTTGCTCCAAAGCAGCTGCACACCAGGACCTGCCAGACCATTCCCAACAGGTGCCTGGCTGCCGTGGGGCAGTTTGGCAGGGAGGCCCTCCAGAGACAGCGAGACTGCAGCAGTTTGCTCAGAGTGCCCACTTTGAAGGGGTTACTGAGCGCTCTGGAATCTCACGTTTCTGTGGTGTTGCTGCAGTGGAAATGTTCACCAGGGCCTGGTGCACGCAGGGATGTCAGGCCTAGCCAGGAAGATGAATGTCCTGTTGCAAATTGGAGTGATTTAACAAGAGATAATGTGTCAAGCAGCACTGGGGCAAGCCTGGTGAGAAAACTGTGAGCCCAAGACATCCATCAGAGCTGATAATTTTTAATGATCAAAGGCAGACTTCCTTCCACTCCTGCTGCTCCATGCTCTGAGAGCTTGGGGCAGAAAGCCCTCAGAAAAAATGTCTGGTTGCCCAAAACAAAGAGGTTTTGCCGAAGAACAAAAACTGGCAACTTATTTTGAATGAACTACCCTCAGAAATGCCATAGAAGGTAGAGGTTCTTGTCCTAATTCTCCCATGTTTGGGTGCCGTGAAACAGATCCCAGGATATTCCTTGAGAAGCACTATCATAAACATCTTGGAAAATGAGCATTAGTCTTTCAGAAAGCTAATAAAATATACAAAGTAAAACTAAAAAAAAGAAAGTGTAACAAATATTTAATGTGTAGAAATAATTAAATGATAAATATATCTGCATGTGTGCACCCCTGGTTAGTTTTTCCATGTGGGTTCTGTGGCACACAGGGCGATGGGGTCTGAGTGCTTCCCAAAGTTACAGAACATTCCCATAAAGCTGTGCTGGGCTAATGACGTGAAGTGCCTCCCCATCCTTCTCCAGGGCCTGTCTCTGAACTGGAGAGCACTTCCTTTGGAAATTTGTTTCAAATTCATGGACTGGAAATACAGTATTAATGGGATGTTCGACAGTGGCCTTTGGTATCACAGAAGTCTGAGGTTTAGCTTCAAACTAAAATTAGGTTTTAATACCTGGAAATGAACTTACCTAAGTGAGGAGAAATCTTGTTAGAAAGGAAGGGCTGTCAGTACACTGATTAATTTGGCTCTTTTAAACTACAGTGTCCTGAGCCTCTCACATGATAAATGATACAGAAACACACCCCCTTCTACTGAGAAAAGAAATGTATGAATCAGCTGTTCTCAGGGTCTGGCTGGGGCTCTCTGTGTCTTGTCCCATGATGTACCTTTCTAATTAAGCCTCAATTTCTCATTCTCCTTAAGTGATGAATCAAGGTGAATGGAATCAGAGTTTATAATTGTTGTGTGTAACATATGTGTTTCTTTCTTATAGCACACTGTAATTTTCCTGTGATGTTAGAAGCTAATATATAAATGCAGATTGTGGGTTTGAAGAGGGATCTTCATGTTTCTCTCTGTTAGACTGTTAATACCCATTGCCTACTCTAATTTAAAATATGAACTTTCTGATGTTTGAAAGATAAAGGTAGTTAGGATCCTTTTCCACTTTATCAGGTGACTAACAGGATGGTTTCTGTACTGTAGATATTGAATATGATGTGGTACTTAATTATACTGAAGTGATGTTTTAATACATAAAGCAAACAAACAAGAACTGCTGGCAAGACACAATGGGGAACCAAATGTTTAAGTTATTATCTTGGAGACTGCAGCTCTAAGGAATTACCCACTTAGATCCCAAATAATGTCCTTTGCTTAGATTTTTTTGAAAAAATATACATTAGTGTATTTTATATGTTGTTACATATTCTAAAGCATTCTATAGCAACATTATTATTATGATGGTACATTATTGTTAAAGCTTTCTCTTTTGCATTATCAAAATGGCCAGTATCAAAACAGTACCACAGCCTAGACTGCACACATTTGACTTTCAAAAACAACCTTGATCTGGCCCCCAGCAAACGACTCCAGAGCCCTCTTTTAATGTGGGAGTTGCCTTCAAGATTGTTACTTGTTAGATTTCAAAGACTTTCTACTTTTATTGAGATTAATGAAACAGCTTTTTGTGGTGTTGTTTTTTCCTTTTCCTTCCAGTCTCAGTCATCTCACACTGTGCTTGCAGCTCTTCATTGATAGAATAATCTTACTCTTTTTCAAATTTAGGTTGTGTGCTTTGCAAATTGCATAGGATATCATATTTTTCCTTTCAAAGCTATAAACTGTGGAATGAGGAGGCAAGCTGATTTTCTAACTGCTTTTATCATCATTAAGATACACTGTCCCTCCCAGACAAAAACATAAATATATTCAGTGCATATCAACATTCAGTCTAGGTTCACAGCACAATCGCTAGTGCTCACAGACATCCAAAAGATGTGGGTTTAGAATAATCTCCATATAAATTTTGTAATTTTGTTGCTGAAAGGATAAGCATGATGAGGTAGGATTAATCTCAGAATATTTTTTATGAGTTGGTTTCTAGTCCAGTTGTTATAGAAGTGATAGTTGCTATTGTGAGAGACTTAGAACTGAGAGATCTTAATAAAAAAAATAAGCTCTCGGTGCAAATTCACTCTGATGAAGAGATCAGAATGTTGCTGCTGTTCTTTTGATTGGTGTGAAGGCTCAGGATTTAGGGTAGAAGTCTGATTTTTCACTCTGGCACACACTTCCTGACCTTTGGCATGCTTCTGAGCTGGAAGTCCCATCTAAAATGTGGAAACAGTAATGCCTCTGCACGAAAAATGTATGTCCTGGACATATACTTAAGAGGCAGCTGAGGAAGATAAAGAACTACAAAACCACCTTTCTTAAATGATTGAGACACCCTGTTTACATAATAAGGAGGCCTGAAACCATCTCAGTATTAGAAGGTTAGGATGATACTATAAATGGTTGATTTATCACCCTGGGTTATGTATTCAATCTGATTCAAAAGTGACCAAATCCAGTTATCATTAATCTAATCATTAATCAATAATTTTTAATTTATCTAAGGTTAAAATGTTTTATCCCACCCAGCTTAGAATAATGCACCTATGTTAGCTTTTATGTCAGGTTCTTGCTTTGGGCAAATTTTTATGGACAAGTTCCAGACCCAGCACTGCAGGGTTCACCATGAAAATGCTGACACTCACTAAAGTGTTGCAGCAGTGGTGCAATAACCATGAATTCATATGAAGCACATATTTCCCTTAGATGCATCATAAAACCAAAAATGAAAAATACCACCCTGAAAGCTGGTATTTTAAATAGTTTTTAAAATAGCAGAAACTGCTGATTCGATTTTTGTCATCATCATAGCTGCTCTATTGATAGCCCCATTTCATCTTCATTTTAGCAGCTGAAAGATTTGTCACCATATATTTAAGCAGTTCTCTCTGCAGATGCTTTACATACAGGGTGTTTTTCCTTGTGAGTGGAAAAAAAACCTGTCTAAGATCAAGATACAATTCTTGGCCTGCACTTCTATGGGCTCTTGATGTACATTGGACTTGACCTTCCAACATGCAGCACAGGCAGCTTCATAAAATATTCAGGGAATATGTTCTGGGTTTCTTCATTAAATTAAGCAGAACTTAAACTGGGTCTTGCATGATAAAAGTGCATTGAGTCCTCTTGAAACTCTGATGTAAGCTCCCTCCAAAAACAGAATATGGACACAAAAATGTAAAAAAAATAAAGAAAAGGAAACTGGAAATTTTATTTTCTGCTTAGGCTTCTGTATCAGATATTTTAAATGGCTTGTTTAAGAAAAGAGAGTCATGATAAGGAGATAATTATAATATTGTGCCACTTTCTCAATATAGTCACTGATACTGTGGCCATTGTCTTCTTTCCTGCTTTCCCTGGTGAGCTATAACCCTTTTCACATTCAAATAATTCTTCTCTTACAGCACCATTTTATCCAGTATAGCTTGTCATGTAGATCAGGAGAACGATTTGCAGTTGTTTAATATGGTGGATTGCTCCCCAAGGCCACATATGCACAGAGACCTTGTGAAAAAACACTGGAAACTTTTACAGATGGTACATTCTGGGGGAAAAGAGCTGGAAAAGCAAATGAGCAAATGATCATGGTCAAATGATGCTGGACATGCAGGCAGTGCTTGTTATGAGTAGGCTGAAGCTGGCAGATTAAGGTAAATGTAGAACTCTGAGATAGACATGAGGTTTTTTCCAGAGGAGCAGCTTTGCTATGAGGATTTAGTTATCATCTGCCTTATGAACAGCTTGGGCCTATTTTTGCATGCAACCATCTGAGACTTTGTGTAGCTGTAACCAAACTTCCTTGGTTTTCCTGGCTCTTTTTGAGCAGACCCTCAGAGCAGGGATTATGGGTCTTCTGTGAACGACCACCCCAAAGAATAACTGGATTTTCTTGGCATGTAATACTGCAACTGGCTGCATGTGTGCCCTTCCAATAGGAAGAAATTTGGGATATTAGGACAGTTGAATTTATGCTGTTGTCATACATGGATCTGTTATGTTTAAGAACAGTCTGATCAGTTATCTAGGAAAATGGATGAAGCCCTTTGAGTCGAATTCTGGCAGGTTTATTGTGTATAAAAATGTCAAGAAAGTCAATGGAAACAAACTTAAGTGTGTCGTCTGTGTAAAATGCCAAACTTTGGAACAGACGTGGTAAATGCATAATATAGAAAAATATAAAAACTTTTGTATTTCTGTCTAAGGGAGCACACATCATCTTCAATAGCCCTGTCCCTGAGACAAACCAAATAATTCCTCTCTATGGGTAGACAATGTTCAGACTTCAGACAGATTTAGATTAAGAATCCAAGCTGAATTAATCCAGGTGAAATAAAGTGGTTAAATGAAAACACCTACAAGTGAAATCTTACAGATTTAATTTGAATCCATCCCAGTCATAAAATTCAGGAACGCAAAGGTTTTTTTTTTGCAATGTTTATATGCAGTTATTTATGTCCTGAAATGGGCAGCCTCATATGTGTGACCTGCAAACAGAGACTCAAATCCTGATTTGCTTGCAAGACCTGACCTGATAACCTTGAATCAGATTCAGAATCTCCTGGCTCTTCTGTCATACAAACTCAAAGTAGTGTCTTTTATTCCTTCCAGGACGCATCATAAGTAACCATAAAAAATCATGTATTACAGATCCACTTCTGCTTATATACAAAGCCTGTGAGATGGCCAAGTCCCCAGCCAGAGCATCTGATTCTGTGTTTAGTGCAGTAAAAGCCTTGATAAATCAGGATTGGCCTGATTCAGGCCGTGGTGTGTGGGGTAGGATGGAACTGCAGCCCTTTGCCCACTCTGAGCTCCCAGCTCTGCAGGTTGGTACATTGACTTTTAGCCTCCCATACACAGCTATGCAGATTTTTCACTCATTTCCTTCCCTGAGAAACATCGTAATGTAGGCTTTCAGTTCCTGGCAATGCAGTGAGGAACTGAAGTGGGACTCTGTTAAAAAAATATCAAATCATGTGGGTGAGTCCCACGTGAGTCCCTGTCTGCTTTCCCAGCAGGGTCTCCTGTGCTGCCATAACTCACAGTCTGTGAGACACCTGTGATCTCTTCCCATGTTTTAGTTCAACCCGAGGCTCCTCCACTACAGCTTTTTCTGCTGTAGACATGGCAATCTCCTGTGTCTCTGTAATTGATAACTGTAATCCTGTTCTCTGCATAAATCTCCTGCAGGCCAGTCTTTCCCTGTGAATCATCTAGACAAGATGGAACATAAATCTTGTTGCATTTTTAATTCTGTGCTGCCTCTGTTGTGCAACCTGCTTCAAGTGTAAGAACAAAACCTGGGCACAGGGCTACACTTGCAGCCTCACTAGGGCTGGAGGTAAGAAAAGACTAGTTAATAGAATATTTTCAGAATATATTCCTGTTTATGCATCCCAGTATGACTGTGTCGATAACAAAGGTGATTCATATTTCACTTTCTACTAAACTTTGCCTTTTGCTGTATTTGTATTATAGTTCTTCATCCTTCCCTTGTCCAAGTGACTATTCCTGCATAAGTGTGACAGCCTTACATCCATTCTCATTATAGAATTTTCTTAATTCCCAGGGTACCTGCACAGGATAAGGACACAATTTAGCCTTAATGAGCACTTGTAAATATTTTCTTATACATTTCCCTTAAGTGCAAAACAGTAAATCTTCAAAGTCCAACAGGCTGGCACATCATGACCAGGAATTCCCTGGGAACTAATGCAACTGCTGTTGTGCCTGCTGTTCAGCCTTAGCAATTTATGCAAGAAAAGATTGGCAGCAAAAAATTAAGGGGGTGCATTCCTTCACATTCTCTTCATATTTAAAAAGACTGAAGTCATACTGTGAAAGCTCTCCACATAGACACAGTTGTAGTCCTTTGCAAATCTCACTATAATAACCCAATCCCAGTGAGGAACTGATGTACTGAAATGTGGGGCGAACCTGGTATTATGGAATTAGGAGCTTTGTAAGACCCACATACCCAGATCAGATCTAAAGGGGCTAAGACTTTATGAAGTAATACAAGGAGCAGGTTGTCCTCTATTGATGGTAGTATTTTTTTTAAATAAAAGGTGCAAGATAGTTCACAGAAGCTACATAAACCTAGAATTTTCATTTTCTTCTATAGAGTTCATAATTTTAAAATAAAGGTAAGAATGAAAATAATTTATTTCCACAGTTGACAACTGTACTTCTTCAATTCAGGCTCCATCACTATGTCCTGTCTTCAGGACAATAGTTCAAAGATTATACAATACCACCTTAATATGATAATTCATTTGAGTTGCTTGTGTTCTGCCATCTTTGTGGTTTGAATATGGACCTAATTGAAAGTTAGTTTTACTTTATCTAGATGGCAAGTACATTTGTAAGCAATGGAAATGACATAGTAACTCACATTAACAGGACTACATAATTTCCTGATAACTCCAATTATCTTCTGTCATCCCTGTAATGTAATTAAAATGCTTAATTGTTTTCTCTAGATAAGAAAAGGTTATAAAAGCTATAACAATTTGTGTGGACTTAATGACCAGCTGGTGTTAATAGCCTAAAGCCCCTAGTTATCAGGCCTTTCAAGCAATCATTGATTTCAAAGAATTGCCCTGTGTCTGGAGCATTCACATATTCTCCTGGACTTTAGACATATTAGATGCTGCAATCAATTGATCCCCCAGATAACACTGATGCAATTTATTTTACCCTGGCCTCAGGCTAGCAGTGAAGATCTGCAGTGTGCATCAGGGTATGTCATGTCAGGGAGTGTGATAATCCAACGTGATGGACCTCCATGGGATGAGGGTGGGAATTACATGGCTGTGCTGTGCTAATGTTGACAGAAGTATATTTAATGTGAAACAGTCCAAAGATCAACCAAAAGGAGATAATTGGGAAGTTCATGATTTTTCTGTCTAAGGGTTATTCCATTGGCAGAAGACATGTATTGCTGCACCTCTAACACTTGGAAAGAGAGGAAAAAAAGTAAGAAAACCCGGTTTGTTTATATTAAGAATAGTGATAAAGCCATAAGAGAATTAATATACTACTCCTCTTTAAGAAAGTTCACCTCTGTTTAAGGGCCTCTGCTCCTTGTCTTTTGAGAATGTTAAAACATGTATTAATCTGAGGATGGGTAACACTGTCCCTGGTGTTTGCCCCTGGTTTCCATCACAAGGGACACAGTCAGTTACTTAAAAACTAATGTTAACTTTTATTTGTGTTGACTTGAAATTTTAATGTCAATTCCTTCCGCAGACTAAAATTTCATATTAATCTCCTTAGGATATAAATGTAAATTCTGAGCCAAGATCTGAACTGGACTATTTGCTGAAAAATAGTTTATAATGTTTCATAAATAACAAATCTGTGTTTTTTGTAGTATGACGGATGTCTATTGCCCTTTCAATACCCAGTTTGTATTGGGAACCACAGAAGAGAATTAAAAACTTGGGCTGTGAATAGGCTGATGGAATAGTGACATGCTGAGGTATAAAATCTGCAAATATTTTGTCTTGCCCTCTTTGTTTGGGTGGTTTTCTGGTTGTGTTCCTGTTTAGCCTTGATGCTTACTTGCCTGCCTTACCCATTCCCACTTTCAGCTGTCTTTTATGGTTTGTGGTTGTCTATGGGTAAGACTGCACTGAACATCCTATCCTAAAAGCATCCAGTCCCAACAGACCAGACAGATAATGACTGTAGTAAAAGCCAGGCAGTTTTATTGGGCAGGGTAGCAGCATTTTGTGCCATGATTAAAAAATAAAAGTGCGTATGAGCAATCAAATGGCATTTAGGAGGAATCCCTGGGTTACATGAATAAGCAAAAATAATTTACTGCAAAGTTTTTTCTCTGCTTTGGATTTCTTTATAAGGTTGGCTAATATGTGGAAAGAACACAATTGCCAAGCAAACATTGTGGGATTTTTACTGTAATTTCTTTAGGAATCTATTGGTTCCATTCCTTTTAAATCCTGTGAGACTCTTACAATGCAAACATTAAGTTCTCACGATGTAATGTGCTGTTCAGGCATTTTGATGTATCTCTATTCTGGTAGTTACGTTGCCATTGTATAAATGTGGCCTTCCATGCTGTAATTAGATTCATGCTGGTGAACCCTTCTGCCTGCTTGGAGCTGGGGTTAATTCATGGAGCAGTCTGCAGGCCTGGCAGACCTCGGGTTCTGCTCAAGCCCTGCTATCAACGAGGTGCTTGGTAGAGAGGCCGACTTCTGATGACAATGATTGAAGTAAGCCATGAAAAATAACATTTGTTCTGGGGCCTCATGCTGATGTTTCTCTACCAGCTTCTCATTGCCTCACAGTAATTCATAATTTTAAGGATGTCACCTACAATATTGGGTTCTATTTGTATGTGTCATGCTTACAGAAGGCCTACAGATGGAGAATCTGTGAAATCTTCTCGCTCTTGTTTTTGAGTTCTCTACAATTGCACCAGCTTGTCTGGTTAATTGAGATCCAGAGAGCAGCAGCTTATTAAAGTGGATGAAATTCCTGAACAGACAGGTGCTGGCAGAGGTCCAGCTCTGTGCACTCCAGGTCTATTGTATTAAGCTGTCCCTGTAAAGAATTAACTCACTCCTCAAAACTGGGAAGTGTTGTTGCACTCGTGCACGTTCCTCTAACCTGGTATATGTTTTGCTCTGTCCATTAAGAAAAAGAGACTTTTCTTTGAACATTGTGAACGTGTTACCTCAGCTTCTATATGACAGTCTAGGTGCCAGTTGATTTGATGATTAAGTATCAATACATGAAATCATATTCAGTTTGAACTACATCATTTTAAAAAGTGTTCTGACTGGAAGTAACAAACTGTAGAGCTACCAGAAGTGTTGTATTTTAAGATAAACACAGGCTATATATTTCTCTCAACACGTCTAGTTGATGGCTTTGAGTTACAGATGATAAGAAAGGAAGGAGGGGAGCAAATTCCCCCTCCTGGGCTGTCTGCCTGCCTGTGGCATTGCTAGCAGCCTGTCAGAGAGAGCAGCTTGCAGATTTTCAGCTCTAAGGGCCTCTATCTGGTGTCACTGGTGCCTCCTGATGGCTGGTGTGCCCAGCCTGGGAGAGAAGGTTTATCCTCTCTTCCCTGCTACTGCCTACCAGAGGGAAGTCAGGATGGCTGATTTCCAAAACAGGAACTCTTAAGGAGGCTGGAGCTCCAAAACTGTCATCTACACAGCAGAAAGATTAGGCAGTTATTCTGAAATAAAGGAAAGAGTTCCTTTTTTCAGTTTTCTCAACCACTGAGTGATGAATCTATCTGAGAATCAGAAGCTGCTTCCAGAGAGCATTTTGGGCTTTCTGGTTTTGTGTAGTCTCATGAAGGAAAAGCAGGGCCCAGCCCAGCCTCGCCTGCAGACTCAGATGCTGTCTTGCACTTCGGTGCCCAGTTTGATGGGCCAGTCACAGTGCTGGTCCCACAGGCACATCCAATGCACTGCTGCATCCCTTCCATGCCTGGAGGAGTGTGAAGCCCTCCTGATTTCTCCTAATGACATTCCAGCTATCAGAGTCAGCCCCAGTGCCTGTGGTGCTCGAGATAGCAACTCTGCACTGAAATCTTTCAGAACCTTCTAGAAAAATCCCTTGAGGAACACACAGTAATAGGGTGCAGAACAGCTCTGGGGAAGTGAAAGAAAATAAATCATTTCTAAAGCAGACAGAGGAATGAAACAGGGCAAAACCAGCAGGGATCTAACTGGCATTAAATGGCTTGGATAAATAGTGCTTAAAATGGAATAGACAGACAGTGGTTTAGGAGCTTGTGATTCACCAACAAGCAATGAAGTGGAATCTGTGGGTATCAGCAGTGGGAAATGTCCCCTCTGTTGACAGTATTTAGCAAATATATAGAGTATTTTCATCCTCATCCCACCCCAGCAAAACCACATATATAAGTTTGATTTAATGTCAGGCTTTCAGAGATTAGGGATGAAGACTTGTGGGGCTTTTGTACAAATCAAAACCATGCAGAGCTCTCAGGGTATCTCCTGATCTCTGTGTGTGTACAAGACTAGATTCTTGACTATGAACTTTACCTTGTTGAGTACACTTTTTATCTTATTAGCTAATGGAATTTCTGTTTCTTCTGCCATCTGTTCATATTTAAAAGGTTAAGTTTCATTAATTTGCTTACAACACAAAGCAATCCCCTTCATGGAACTTCCAAGCAAACACATTTCTAACACGTACTTGCCTTGCTTAGATAATGAAACTAAATTAGGCTGGAAATCATCACTCAGAATACAGGCAAGGTATGCAAGGATCCCCTGCTGTCCCGTGCCTCTCACCTGGCTCCTTGCACATCACTGCCATGGTCTTCAGCAGCAGCAATAATGCAGCCCCATGCAAAGACCTCATTTAGGAGTGAGCCCTGTGGTGCTGCTGAGAGAAGCTACATAAACATATACAAGAAATCAGTCTGTGTCCCATACCTTTAGAAGCTGAACAGCTAATTGGGCAAAAATGGACATAAGGTGTGCAAGAAGCAAATCAAACTGTGTACTTGATTTGTAATTAGATACTGGAAATGTTACATATTTTATCCATTTGCTAAACTAAGTTCTTTGGCAGTCACTCAAAACATTTCTTATGCTTTGCTGGTATATTTTAGAAGTACAAAGATCTATTTACATATATATATATCCATTATATTGCCTCTCATTAGTGGGAACATTTATGTGACTGTGTTACATTGTTCTGTCATTTATCTATTACCAGATTAATATTACTTGTTGAATTGCAAGATACTCATAAATATTTTCTTTCCCTTTTAAGGGCAGCATATACTAGATTCCCTCTAAAGTTAAGCATTTTGGAATATGTGAGGAGACATGAATGATGGGCATTAAAACATTTATATGTGCCAGCTAATCTGCTGATATGGTACCCTTTACTGCTGGCAACACAACTGAGATAGAAAAGGCAGTATTTGAAGGAAAAGTCTCAAAAGTGACAAACAAACTTTGCTGCTTTCAGTAGGGAGGGCAGTTATCATGAGAACATGAACATTACTTGTTTAGGGAGGTGTTGTCAAAAAAATCAACGGGGCAGTTAACATTTTTAAATGACTGAAAAACAAGACAAGGGAATTGCTTCAGAAGTCGATTTGTGGATCTTCAAAAGTCAATTAAAGGCTGAAGTGGAGAATAATTTCTTTTAGGCTGGGGAAGATGGGGTAAACCATGTTGCTGCAGTGTCTGCTTTTTTCAGCACTGTGCTAAGTTGGTACAGAGCTTTTCCCTTGGGCTAGGGCCATTATTCTGAAGGCCCCCTCTATCCCCAGCCATTCTTTGCTCATAAGATGGAGAAAACTATTGCAGACTTTCCTGATTCTAGTTCTAGAATTTCCTTGGCAGGTAAAGGTTTGCAAATGTTTACTTGGAAGGTTTTGTGACTGACTTTTTGTCCAACTTCTGCACTTATGTAATGTGCAAGGTTACCCGTGACATTTGCAGCGATAGTGTGCAAACAGTCTCTTCATTCATAATGAAAATACATATTTTGATGATGAGATATTCTTGGGTTTCAAATGAGATTGTGGATAAATGCTTCTTAACCATAAAGAAAAGTCATTCTTTACTGGCTCCAGGTGAATTCTTGTAAACACTGGCTTTCTCTTATCGGATCCCTTTGGATTCAAGAGGTGTGGGGAAGGAGGGAGCACTAGAAGGTGGTGTCCTGAGGACATGAAGGATTGCTGTCAAGCACTGTTTGGGTCTGGAGGGTAGATGTCCAGGGAGGAGAGTAGCAGGAGCAAGATAGGGAAGTGGATTGTTGATATTACAGAACATAGTGATGGAAGAGAGTGCACGGCTTGAATCATAAAATAAAACATTTCCCAGGATGCCAGGTTTCTAAAGTGTGTTTTCTTTTCACAGTGCACTAATATTCACCTATAAATCATTTAAAAATATGCCTAACTGTCTAAACAAACCTGTGATCTGATAAAAAGGTCCTGACTTTGCTTCAATAACAATGCCAACATCATCCTCATTTTCCATGGAGCTCTCTACTTTATGCAATTTTGTCATGTGAGTGGGAAAAGCTCCCAGTTCCTGTCAATAATGCCACTGCTCTGCCCTTAAACTCCCTCTTGACAACAGACATTTTCTAGAACATATGTGAAATAAAGCAGCGTGACACTGTCTGGGCAGGTGAGCTGCTGTGATTATCACTCCTGCTCTTTCTTCCACCTAACCTGTCTGTATCATCCCCCTTCATCTGTGGTGACTTCCACGTGGTTTATCTTTGGGGAAAAGTATATCTATATTCAGCTGTCAGCCCAAGATCACTCTAAATGTCACTTGTTTGCTTTTATGTCCTTGGTCTTGATGGATGTGTCTGAATTCCTCTGAAGGCACGCTGTTCGGTATTTATCTCATTTTGTGGTAGCATTATCTGCTTTAGGAGCAGCACAAGTGGGTGTCCAGGGGCAGGAGGGAGGGAGCCAGGGCGTGAGGAGGACAGGAGGAGGGAAGAAGAGCATTCTGTGCGTTTGTCTGAGGGTGAGGCTGTGTGGTACAGCAGGGACGCTGTGGAGCCACTGCAGTCTGTCACAGAGACCTCCACCACTGCTGGGCTGCTGCAGCTTTCTGTTGGTTCTGGTATTTTGTCCTAATTACAGACAGCAGAACTGAGCCTCTGGACTGAGCCTTTGTGAAGTTTAACCATCTCTAGTTTTTCCAACTTTCAATATCATGTCTTTTTTTTTTTTTTTTNTGACTATTTGCTTCAGAAACAATTCTGCTGCTCCTGGCTTCATTAATATGCATCCAGTGCAATGTAAGCGGCTCTCGAGGCCTCCCCTTGGTAGATGATTTAATGTGGCAGTTATGAAAGCTGCTCAGCCTGAGCTCCATTAGCATAATAATGAAGCTTCTGCAGCAGCGTTATCATCCTCAGAGGAAATAGCCTGAGTGGTCACAGCTCCTTTAACAAGTACCACTTTAGGATAAAAAGCAAAGGGCTCTGTTTGAAATGCTAGATTGGAATATGCAAAGTGGGAGGGAGCTGTTTGTTGTCTTTGCTGTGCAGGGAGATGGGAGAGAGCGGCTCATCCCCAGCTGGGAGCAGGGAGGGAGGCAGGGAGCTGTGCCAGGCAGGGCTCCCCTCCTGGCTCGGGTACCGCCAGCACAGGACGCGTCCTCGTTGGTTTGAAAGTCAGGAGAATACAGCGACCAGGCTCTCTCCTAACTCTTTGTCTCCTGTACTTTGCCTCTGAGATCGGAACAAGGGCTGGCTTATTTTCCCGCACTGGAAAATTCAAAAATCCAAAATGCGGTGGTTCAAGGCTGTCTGTTTGGGTTTTGATTTTTGTGGTTTTTAAACAGGTTAAGGATGTATTACAGGATGGAACAGAAAGCTTTTGGGTAGCTTCTTTCAGAAGCCTTTCTCTGTGACTGAAGGGAAAAGCCGACTTTCAGGTAAAAACAATAGAAATCATAAGTAGCACTCCTCCAATATTATGAAAATATATTTTGAATAAGAAACAGCTGAAAATGCAGAGGTGAAGTTTTAGGGGATTGACCGACTTGGAAAGAATGAGGACAGTTTTCTCTGCCCCTCTTATGAGTGCAGTGGACAGAGGGAAGGGCACACCTCCGTGTTTCCTGGATGCCATGGATGCAGTGGAGTGCCGAAACGCTGCTTGGCTGGATGTCCCTGAGGCTGCTGCCCCTCTGGCAAGAGTGCTTTAACAACTGCAGCTTACAACTGAGTTCATTGAGCTGCTAATTTAATTTATTTTTAATATGGCAAACCAAGCCAACAGTCTTCAGAGGTGATTTTACATCCTAGGCAGCCGTCCTACTGCAGAGCTCACAAGTTCCAGGGAGCAGACAGTGACTCAGGCTCCTCAGCTTGATCCATCTTTGCCCTGGCAGGGCCTGGCACGTGATGGATCCAAATTTGATGGATATATTCCTGAGTGCCAGAGCGGGCAGGAACGGGGGCCCAGCCCTGAGCTCAGTGGGGCTCCTGGACCAGCACGCAGAGGGTGGGCAGGTGGAGTCAGTCCTACAGCTGAAGCTCGAGGAAGCCAAATCAAAATGCTCCAATACTTCTTCCCTGTTGGATACAAAATTTTTCTTATTGGCAGCTTTTGGAAAACATGAAGTTGCCTGAAACTGTCCTTTCTCAGTGACTCTGGATTTTTATTAGTTCTTTGAAGGTATCTGATGACTTGTTTTCCCCTTGCACAAAGATTTTTGATTTCTACCCAAGGAAGGATGAGGGAGAATGGCACCAGAGAAAGGGTTGTTTCACATACCATCCTTGGAATTTGTCTTTGCAATTGATTTCTGTAGAGGTTAAGTTTTTCTGAAGAATTCCTTTTTGGTAATTTTCGAGGATTGTTTTCAAAGAACAGAAACACGTTTTGCAATAGAATGTAATTAATGGATATAGTAGAGGTTAATAAAACTTAAAAATAATAAAGTAACTCTAGTTTACAAAGTAAATGCTATGAAGACTTTGAAAAAACCCAGAATATACTACTGTTCCTCAGATAGCTCAGTGGTAGCTAGGTAGAAACAGGTAAGAAAGGAAAATAACTCAGTGGACAATCCTGCTTGATTCCAAATGTTTTGCATGGTAAACATTACTTCACATGATATATCTGTGTGCTCCTGTATGCTGATAAATAATTTGCCTTATTTCCAAGCCTGGGATTGCTCGTCATCCCAAAGCTTTGCTTCACTGAATGCCTGAAGGATTGAGAGAATCCCACTGAAGTGGGAAATTAGTCCCTGTCTTTCAATAGCTCCCTGGAAAAATCATGTCCATGGGTGAGTTCTGTTGTTTCTGCAAGTGTGCAGGAAAGGTGATGGGAGAGGGAGGGACTTTGAATGTCTTTAGAATCTATCTTATAAATGTCTTAATCTTATAAATGTCTGCCACATGCTTAGTTTGACTAGTGATGACCGAAACCCAGCTGAAGGGATTGTCCCGACATTGCTTGCACACATTCTCCAGTTACCAAAAGTCCTGTTGCTTTGGCTTCCTTCTAAAGTCTCATGTCTCATACCTTGCAACTCTTGCTGGTATTGCCCTAAGCACACTTTCCGGGGGTTATGGACTCTATTTTTAATTTGCTGACACCACTCTTACACTGATTATGTTAATCACATGCACTTTGGTGACCTCTCGCTCTTTTTGCCTTTCTTCTTTTGCTTGCAAAGGTCCATTGGGAGCACTTAGTCACATCACTTCTTTCTTTTCCCTCTTTATTCTTTGCCACTTTTTTTGTTTTTTTGCTGTTGAAACAGCAGCAAAGTACATTTTGACAGTTTAGGGGGTGATCTGTCCCATTTTTGGTTTCCAGGGAATTGGGTTTCATGGTTTGATGGTACTGGCTGGCAACTCTGACCTTGGGATGCGGATGGCTCAATCCTTGTATAATTCCACTGTGCACAAGAGTTAGTTTTGTATGCATAAGTATGCATCAGCTGAGAATCAGACACGGCCTTTTCGTGGGCTTTAAGGTTGACTGCCTTTAGTTATTATGCACCTTCACAGGAAGAGAGAAGGAGAGGATGCAGTGAGCCTGACCTAATCCATTCTTCCACATGGAGAGTAGGGACAGAGAGAAAAATGTTCTTAAACTCTTAAGTTCTTAAAATCCTTTCGTCCACCAAGGATTTGGGCAGCCGTCAGCAGTGACCTTTTGCCAATCCTGCCATCCATTCACTTTATTAATTACAGCACATTCAAAAACAATTAGGCAAATTAATGGAATAAAAAACCTTGGAGGCTATCAAAGGCAGTTGGCACTTAACCAGGAAGTTGTCAAGCTGTAACTTCAGGAGTTTATGGAATGTCCTGGGAAAACACTGTCCAGTTCTCCTGCCCTTCCCTGCATCCCTGCCTGGAGACTTGTGCAGATGGACAGCCTGGGACGTGAGTGGCCACGGCTGCCTGTGGTATGAGAAGGGTGTGAGTGAAAATGAACGAGGAATCCTGCTTCTTGGAGTGGCTTTTGCCCTGGTGAGCAGCTCAGGATGCTCTGTGAGAGGCTCTCTGAATCACTGCAGTAGCAGACTTTTCCAGGGGTGCACTGCATGCCCCAGAAAATGGGGTTTTGCTGGTGTGGCTCACACCAGTTCATGAGAAAGGACAGAGAACCAAACCTCAGTGAATGGGCATCCCTCCCTACTCAGTGTGGCTGTTGTAGAAAACTTTCAAAATGAGGCTTCCTCTGTGCTCTCACCATCTGCTTGCTGTTATCAGTTTGTACAACGTTTACTTTGGAGCTGCTTCTGTCTTTACTTCAGATTTGTGAGCCACTCCTGTAAGATGGGTTGACTATCTACAAACTGCAAGATGGAAAACCTCCAGTAATAATGGGTGCTGATGTCATAATTGCCATAGAGAAATATGCAATTAAACACATTTTTGTTAACAGGCCCTGCTCTGTGGAATGTCTCTGACATCAGTGCTGTGAGCTGGTGTCACTACCTTCTGCTGGCTTTGTAACTTTGGAAAGTTCTTTCTTATCCTCTTATGCTACACTCCTCTCATCTGCACACGGTCTAGACATTTATGGTTTACTGCTGTTCTTGGCAATATTAGGTTTTGCAGCATCCTGAAATGAAAGGCCCTTATGCATTAGGTGTAATGGGCATGTACTGCTCCCTGCAAAGTGAACCTGTCAGGTGATAAGGCCTGTCATTTCAGATTGAAGAGAAAATAGCTGGAATCATGAAAGGAATTTGATGGTTTCTCTTCCTGCTCCTAAATAGAGAGGAGGAGGGCTATCTTTTAAGAGGCTGAAATTATTGTTGTCTTAGAGCTGAAGAAACTGGAGTCAGTAATCCTGACACAGGGACTCTTGCCACTGTTTTTGGTGAAGGATGGATTGTCCTGAGAGCCTGTTCAGTAGTGTCATGTAGCCTTAACAATGAGCATGTTCAAGAAGGTGATATTTTCCCTCTGATCTCTTTGATTTACTCGAGGTGAAGGCCAAACCAAAGTGTGTCATGTATTACCATGTACATGAACCTGTGTCATCACTAAGATGTTACCTCTCAATCCATGGGATTTTGGCACAACTTGAAGTAGGGTCCCCTGCAGAGAAGGCTTCCCTGGCCTGAAGTGTGTATTTCCAGGAAAAGAGAAAGGTGGCATTGATGTCTCTGTCCAGGACAGTCACTCATGCAGGAAGGACAAATGACTGGCTGTGGCCTTGCTTGTGTAAGATCATTATTGATCTTGAACCTTATCCCAGGCTCAAGGGGAAAAAAAGAAGGGTCTTCTAAATTCATGTTACCCACCTAAGGGACTTTCTAACTTATCTGTGTCTATTGGTTTTTAGGCATGTTCCAGCTTAGAGTAAATAGTTTTGTAACTTTTTTCTTCTGGCCCAACCAGGAGAAGAGATGCATTTTAAATCACTTTTTTTTTTTTTTTTTTTTTTTTTTTTAATTCTGGACCAAGCTGAAAAAAAACATGAAATGCTACTTACTTTTAGTAATGCTTCATTTTTATTGGAAGGAAATATTACTGTGTGGACAGACTGGTGTTTGTTTATGCTGTTTAACAGTGCTATGCAACTGGTTTATGTGCTCACAGGTTATCAAACATGAGTTTCTCTTCATGTTCCTTCCAATAAAAAAAGTGATTTTGGACACTCCAGAAATGAAGTGCTACCAGCCTCACTGTATTCTTCTGTGCTTTTCAAGGCTGACTGCCTTGCTTCTAATGTGAAGATAAAGAAGACTGTGAATATTAAAAAGTAGCATTGCCAGCTAGAGTTAAACATTCAGGATGAGACATTAACTTAAACCACATGTGAAATGCAGCTGTTTTTACTGAGGCTTTCATCAGTCTGCTGGGAAGATTGGTGGGTTTTAATATGTGGTCTCAAGCAGAGCCAATAGAAATGTGTGGAAAATGTGTGTGAAATCAGTGTGTGTCCATGGGGGGTCTGTGGTGTTGCGTGTAACATTTTATTTGTGTTAGAATAAATAACGGTGGTGATACCTATCTGATCACAAATGCTTTTATTTCCCATACATAGAAAGGAGTGATCAGATAAATAGATCTGGTGAATCACAGTAACCTGAACCTACATAAGTCATGTCCTGGTTTGTTTTTTTCCAGTTGATCAGAACAAGTAGGAAGAGCTACAAACTAAAAATCCTCTGCAGAAAAATATCAGACACCTGAGACAGGCTGGTCACAAAACCACTGGAGACTGATGTTTTTGACTCTAACCCTTAATGCCACTTAACATTTAGGTGCTAAAGATGACTGTGGATCAAAGAGGTGCTGAATTCACAGCTGCTAAAAGAGAAATTGCTGTGCCTATGAGCAGGGATGAGCAGAGAGATGAAAGCTGATCTGTTAACAGGATATGCTGTATGAATTCATCCACGGGAAAGGTTAGGGGATGGGAAAGTCTGCCTCGAGCCACGAGGAGAGCCAGACTTTCCTTGGCGTGGGAGCTGAAGGCAGTGGTGATGTTCAGTGGGTTCTGCTCCCGTGTTTCTGGCAGGACACGGTACAGATGTCACCGCCCTTATTAACTCCATGTGCAGCCAGGATTCTGGGGCCTTGCAGGCAGAGCCTTCATGAAGGTGTGCTAAAGAGAAGCCTTCCTCTGCCTGTGCCAGGAGGAGGTGTGCTAAGCCTTTCCCAGCTGGAAATCGCTCCTGTACCTTTGTGTACAACGATAAGCTACCAAATTTGGTAACAAGAGTAGAGCAGACCCTGACAGGAAGGGAAGAGATCCAGATTCACTGAAGTTTTGCCCTTGTGTGTAGACATAATAGGGTCTGGTAGACACAAAGGACAGCTTTAGAGCAGTTTTTCACTTAATACAAAGACAGCTCGAGTAAAGGGAGAGAAATATGAAACCAAAGGAGGTGGTGAATCCTTATTGAGTGTGCATTTTTTTTTACCTCTGATAAGTGATAAAAGTGATTCAGACTGTATCAACTCTCTGTAATTTCCAGAAGTGTGAAAGGAAGTAAAAGTAGCAAAGAGGCAAAGGTTGGTTTTGTAATGACAGTGTTGGAGAGACCCATTTTGTTTGAACACACTTATAACCAAAGAGCAAATGGAGAAGAGGTCAGGGAACAAAACTCGGTTGACTCCACACAGGAAAAGTTGGAGGGAAGAACTGAAAGGTAAACACAGTTATGGCTCCAGCAGGAGAAAGTGTGATTTACTGAAAAAGGCAGGAGAATTGCAGTGTGGATTCTTGCTTTGTGCTTATACCTCAGCAAATTTTAGGGGAAAAAAACCCTGATGCACTGTTAAGTAAAAGAGGAGAAGAGAATGCGAAGTGCATCTCAATTTTTAGTGAAACACTGTATTATGGTAGCAAATTATTATTCTGTGTAACAGGAGTACCCCCATACATATGTATTGCAGACACTGGAAATAATAAAAAAAACCCCAAACAAACAACAATCCACAAACCTATTCTGCCTCTATCGGAGGGCAGGAATTCCCCTTTGGGTGCAGTTATTGTAATAGTTCTCATAACAGCAGGTCCAAAAGGGGCAAGGATTTCATTGCTGATTTTCAAACAGAGTCTAGCAATGCAATTAGACCAATGTTCTCACAAGCACATGCTATCACTTTGAGGAAGAGCAGTTTCACCTCCTGAAGGTCCTTAAACGTGCATTTGATATGTGAGACTTGCTCAGCCTGGCATGAAGGCTTGCCTAAGGGGATGTGCTGTAACACAGCAGCCAGAAGCTTGGAACTCACGTGAGATCTTCACAAAGCCCTCAAAAGGGGTGCAAACAGACTGATGTTTCCTAACCTCAGAAAATCAGCAGCAACAGTGATGAACAGCATCAAACACAAGCTTTCCTTTCCAACAAACATGCTGTGCAAAGACTTAACAAGAACTAAAGAGCTTCCTGCAGGGGGCTGTCTAATTCCCATCAAAGTGATCTCCTGAAGGGTAACGGAAAATGAGGGAAGGTTTATTGCTAGCTCTGATTTTTTTTTTTTTTNTCGCTTTTTTTTTTTTTTTTTTTTTTTTTTTTTTTTCCCTACTCAGTCATGCTTCTGGCAGAAAAATAAGATCATTTCTAGCAGCTTTCTCTCTGAATCTGACTGCTGGTTCTAGCCCTCTTCCCTGATACCTGCAGCATTGGAGCACACAGGCTGTCCCATTTTGTCTTCTCTTCTTTGTCTTCGTTTTTTGTTCTGTGTGGAGTAGTTGTCATTTGTTCACATGGGCCACCAGAGACAAAAAAAGAAAAAAAAGCCACAGTGTGATTGCATGCAAACTTCTTTTTGGAGAAAATTTCTCTCTTCAGTTCAAAACTCTCTATGGAGATAATTAAACTGAACTGGAATCCTAAACGGAATAGTGTAAATAACTTGACAGAATTAATGCATTGGGTTACTTTTGGCTTTTCGCTTCTCTTACAAATTCTTCTGGGAATAAACTGATTGTTTACCTCAGACATTTAAATGTCTATTCAGAATCTTCAAGGAACTGTAATGCATTCATCACAAATTCAGTGGGCAAATTTTCAGGTTTTCATTGTACACTTGAAAAGATTATCTATTTATGTTTTTCAAATAAACCAACTTGGTTGCTTCAATTCATGTTTCTACTGTTTCCTGCAAATATGAGGAGGTATAGAGGAGTGGGGGGTGGTCTCTCCTCCCAGGTGACAGGAGATAGGACTCAAGTTGTGCCAGGGGAGGGTTAGATTGGACATGAGGAAAAATTTCTTCCCAGGAAGGGTTGTCAGGCACTGGAACAGGCTGCCCAGGGCTGTGCTGGAGTTGCCATTCCTGGACACGCTTAAAAGCTGTGTGGATGTGGCACCTGGGGACGTGGGTTAGTGGTGGCCTTGGCAATGCTGGGGGAATTGTTGGACTCCGTGATCTTAGAGGTCTTTTCCAACTGAAACCATTCCATGGAAACTGTTCTTATCTTCTGGATCATTCAGGCCCTGTGTCTGTGAAGGGAATGGGAAGTGAAATCCCTTGGCTCTAATTACAAATGAGGTAGCACAGGGCATGGAACAATTTGTGGAACAGTAGAAAGTCTCAAGTAGAGGTTTAGGGTCAGTTTGGAGACAGTTCTTACTAAAGCTCCCTAATTTTTCATTGTCTGTGAGTTAATATAATAATGGTCAATCAAGAGGTATATTTATAAATCTACATATTTTGGCTGTTTGAAAATTAAACTTATTCTTCAATTTTGTATTCCAATGCCAGCAAGAGATCTGCTGTGGTGCTCCTAAAATGATAAATTGATAAAAGTCCTAATAGGAGGAACTCAACAGGAAAAAAACAAAATGAATTAACTTGCCAAGACATGGCTAACATCATTGAATTTATATATGTTTCATTAAACCGAGGCTTGACAGCTTTATGAGGAAACAGTGGGGTTTGCAGTGTATGAAGAACCTGTAATACTGCCAAGGCTGATCAGGTCCTGTGCCATACAGCCTATTTAATAGACAAATATTTGTACAGTGAAAATGTCATTTTAAACGACTGGTTTGATAATCCCCTAAGCTTTTAAATGATCTGCAAAGCCTGGGAATTCTACCCTGGTGTTTAAGATCTAGTGGAACATTAGATAATCTAACTAAATTTCTTAAAAATGGGTTCCTAAATTAGGGTTTTTTTGATGACTTCTGGTGCTTCTTTTACTCACCATTTTTCTGCCATGTTTGTTGGGGGGCAAAGCTGGAACTGGCTTGATGTCTGTTCTCTCTGTTGCTGATCCAATTTATGTCCCACATGTACGTTCAGTTTTAGGTTGCTTTTTTGGATCCACATTTGTGCTTAGGTTGTGTGTCTAAATATCTTCGTGTACAAACTTGCCTTGACTGACTGAAAAAAGAGTAATTTTTCTAGGCTATTTTTCAAGTTGTCTTTTCTCTTTGCCACCTGCAATATGGAGAACACCATAAGGTTTCATTTGTGCAGTGATAAGTTAGTGAGTCCATAAGGACTTGTCTGTAAGTTGATCAGCTGTTTGAGATAATCAAAATGATTTAAGGATGATTCTTGCAATGTGTTTATCCCACTGCAGCCTCTCCACCTTGGTGATTCCGTGTGGAGAACCCAGGCTATGAATAGCAAATGCATCAGGCCATTCACTTAAGAGCTGGACTTGGTGGTCCTTGTGTGTACCTTCCTACTCACACCATTCTGTGATTCTGTGGTCTGACTATAGCAGTTAAGGGAGGTTAATGAGGAAATCTAGCTCCACTTGACTGCATTTTTAAAAGCTGAAATCAGTTTCAGAATCCCTTTTGTTCTAGCTGCTGTATAAAGCACAACTTCAATTTTCCTTAACAGAACTGGGACTGAGACCTTTCATTTCAGTCTTCCCCTTTTTCATCTTTACTTCTATGATCCATGACCTTATTCTGCTTTTTGCCTTTCCTCTCCACAAAAGTCAGTGTCAGTTTGATCTTGGAAAGAAAGAGATCACATCATGCTTATTTGAGAATGCAGATCTGAAAAGGCTGATAGTGAACTAGAGAAATAGAGGAGCAAAGCCAAAACATTCTAAGAAAGAAAAGGTTAAAGACATGATGAACAGGAAAAACACACACCCACAAAGATAAACCCAGCACATATTTTCCTCTCTCATACACGTATGTAACAGAGAAGTTAGAACATAACAGGTAATTTAGTAAATATCACAAACATAATGAGAATAAAATGGTTACAGAAACAATAGCCAAGCTATCCAGAATCTGATTAAAAATAGTATGTCAACAGATATGTATTTCCCTTACACTGTGTATTACAAAAAGCTAAATTTCATAAATTCTCAAAACTAAATTTGCATATGACAAAGCAATATTTGGAAGTGTGACTGATCACATTCAGGGACAGATGCCCTCCCCAGCCTTTTAACTCTAATTGCAGCACAGCAATGTGTCAAGACTGGGCAAAGAATTTACTGGGGTGAGAAGCAGGAAGGAAAAAAAAAAGTATTGAAAATTGCATTAATGGAAACAGCAGGCAGGTGGCAATAACCAAATAGCTTTAATTGTCCAAGGAGCTCATGGGAATCAATTTGCTGTGATTATTACCCACATGGCGTAAGGAAGAAATAGCAAATTAAATAGAATGACACAAATGGTAGTAAACTATACCATAGGATTCCCATAGCGAGCTCGCAGCAGTTTTGTCCTCAAGGACACGCTGTTTCAGGTAATTTTCTCCTGGAGAAAACAGGGTAGATGCCAGTCAGACAATGAAACACAGCTATTATTAGTGCACACATGCAGCCTAACTTGGTAAACCAGATGTATTTTGGTTTTGGGTAGACTGGAAAGCTTACAGACCCACAGTGTATAGGACTGATTTCTCCCTTAGAACTACTTTGACATTATTTAGTAGCTTATTCTGAAACAGAACGTTGATATTAACTTCCCTTCTTGTCCATACAAAGCCATACTGGGAAACCACACTGAGCACACATCTCAGACTTCACTTTACAGACCAATAGTTTTTGTACTGCAGAAAATATTCAGCATTAACAAAACCCCAAAACTTCTATCTAAAATTTAACTGAGACCTACTGATGTTTTAAGAGAAGGCTCATTCAGAGCAGCTGCTATGCAGCCAACTCACAGAGGACTTTGGCAATGCACATTCAATCCCTGTTACATGAGAGGGATTTACCTGACTAAAATCAGGTACTGGAGATGCTTTAAACTCTCTCATCGGGGCACAGGTCATCTTCCAGGCGTGCAGTTCTCTCTGTTACACCTGCAGAAGAGCTGGCTCGTACTGAGGTGTTTGAAATGGCACTGGAGTCCCCTGTCCAGGCAGGGATGCTGGCTCAGCCTGCTGCACCCATCTGCTGCATGGATGCCCTAATCAATACCTTGCTGTTGCCTACAACAGGCTGGGGGTGAACCTCCCAAAGCATTTGCTCTCTCTGTGTAAAGAGATGCTCTTTCATAAAGGAAGGGCTGGCTTTCCAGACCAAAATGTGAAGTATTTTATGGGGTCATGAGAGACTGTAGTTTGAATTCCTGGTCTGAATCAAGCAGGCCGGGTTTGAAGCGGGATCTTCCACATCCTCAGGAAGTGCCTCAGTCATTAGGCCTTCAGCTAATCACAGGCCCTGGGTTAATTCGTGCCAGACCTTAATTATTTGAAAGCAATGCATTTCTGCAGAGATGCTTTGATTTTTTAGAGAAATGGCATTTCTAAAATGAAAAATCATTTTCAATGAAAGAATCCTAGCTAATTGGGACATTGATTGGTATGGGTCTCTTGGACAGGATATTCCCTCTTTTTTCAAAGGGGAACATTCAGGAAACGAGGACAGAGTTTTGCCTTTGAAAGACAAGAATATTAATGGCTGGATTTCTGCTTCTCAAGAGGGAAACTTAAAATAGTTCAGCATGGTTGGGATGTCCCACCAGAAATTCCCATGCTGCATGACCAGACTAATTCCACAAGTGAGCTTTGGGTGTTTAGCTCTCTCAGATGCCAGGCATGCTGATTCCACATTATTGCATGCTTGCTGCTTTCTCTCCCTGCACTTCCCCACATTTTCCACAGGGTAATAGCTGGATGTATTCTAGCGAAGCATCTGTACAGCAACCTTCAGCAAGAGGACTCAAATGATGATGCAAAATCTGCACAATCAATTTAAAACTAATCCTAGTTTCTATCTGGGAAGCATTAATTGGGATCTGTACAATACACGTATTAATTAGTTTGTCTGACAAGGTCTAGCAGACAAACTAAAAAGCATACCTTTAACTAAACTCTAATCTTTAGAGTAATGGGATCAATTCATAAATCTGGCTCAGCATACAGATTTGGAAAAACTTCCTTCAGAGTCTGCATTTGGAGCATATTTAGATGTTTTAAATGTATCATACAGTTTTGATTTATGGCACAATTAACTTTAAAAACTGCACAGCAGTTCAGAAAATAAATTTCATATACCAAATATCTCAAGTAATTAATGTAACTCTCATCCCTCCCCCTTTTTTAATAGAAAACCAAAACAAAATGAAGCAAACACTTTCTGTTCTTTGTTTCAATATCCTTTAGAATCATTCCAACAATCTAAACAAGTCCAGTGGTGAGGATTCCCTTAGAAAACCTTTACATTAATTTCCTCCACTACATAACCAATTCTTCATTACAGCTACCACCTCTGGCAACACTACAGCATTCCTTAACAAGCAATAGTATGGGATTTACAGAATATACAGTGAAGAATTTAGAAAGCAAGTGCTTGAATACAATGTAAATTCCCTAATTGTGTATACCTTAGCAATTGTACACACTATGACAGGTTCTTCAGCACTTACAGCAGCAGGTGGTATCCTACTGTATAATAATAATTAGGGACAAATAACCTTTTCTGTGTTTGTGTCTAGAAATGCCTCGTGTTGTGATAGCAAAATTACAATTTGGAATTGAATTAACTTCTTTGTGTTTTTACAATTGCCTGTTCTGAAAAGAGTACGGAATTTAGGGGATGATTATTGAAATTCAATGTATGAACATTGTGAGCAGATGTGATATCCAGATTATCACAATAACAAGCAAAAATTACTTTCCAATGATAAAAATTTCTTGTAAAATCATCTGGAAATGTTTTAAGCTTAACATTGTTATGGCTGGCATAGGAAAATCTTTGGGAAATTGGTTAATTCCCTTAAAACTGGTTATATTTTTAAAAACAAGCTTAAACAGCCTTAAACAAAAGTAAACTGCAGCTGATGCCAGCAACGAGTATTTCGTGCTGTACAGTATTTATTTAAAACCCATTGGCAGCACTCTATTTTTAAATCTATATTTGAACGTCACGATTCTGTTCAGGGAAAGGAAAATTTAACTATGTAGCATTTAGCAATCAATTATGAAGTGTTTCGTGTAATAAATATAGCATGTAATTGTGCTGTTTATGCTGGTAAAACATTTATGCTTTATATATGTGTATATAAAATCATAACAGTAATCATGGGAATATAAATCAAAAGTAAAGCATTGCCATGCATGAGGGACAGATGCAATTCAGACCTTTTGGTGAAGCAGTGCAGAAAACATGATCTGAGATAATTAGAAAAGCGCATTCTTAGGAAATAATAAGAAAAAACATCTTACATTAACTGAGACTCTCGTTGCTGTGCACAAGCCAGTGAGAGTGGATTTGCCTGGTAGTGTTGAAGAGGAGGTGGTTTCTCCAGCTGGGCTGTGTGAAGGTAGAGCTCAGTGCCAGCTGAGCAGGGTGGCACACAAATCCAGCTGTGTGCCCGGTGCCACGGGCTGAACGTCCAACCTCAGCCCTCTAATCCTGACACGAGCACATCTGGGGTATTTAGTGCCTGATTAAAGGCACCAACTGGCTGCTCTGTGGACACAGTGTCACCCAATATGGGGGTGTGAGGGGCCTGAGAGAATTCAGCCTCGACAGCTTGGGTGTCGAGTGTAAAATCAATTCGTTATTTTTCACAAATGTGATTTTGTTCATAAATGGTAAGGAGAAAAATAGAAGTACCGAGTCCTGACAAGATTGCAGAAGAAATTTTCATCTTTATTTGCTTCTTTCAGTAAAACTTAGCTGGAAATGCTTGGAAGAAAAATAGACATAGTTAACTCCTAATCAGTGTTCATATACTAACAAAAAACACCCTCCTGTGATCTGTTCATCCCATTCGTATGTCAGGTGGCTCTTGAAGAACCAAACATTCTCATTAAAAAGTCCTACTTTTAGCTGGAACTTCGATGTGGACCTTCTTTGATTTGAAGAAAATCACATTTAGGAATTGTTTGTCTCATTATGACTGGAATGTGGATTTTTATCCTAAGAAAAGGCATGACAGAAGGAAGACGTGGTTGGATTCAGAAATACAGTCCTCTAATGAGATGGGAAGATGTGCTCTACTTTATGTACCTGTTTGCCTGAGGTATGTGTTTCTTCAAACCCACAAGCTTCAAATGTGTCACCTAAAAAATATTACACTGGGTGCAGGAAGTCTGGCAAGCAGTGCCTGAAGTGAATTGAGACTTTTAATTCTGCCTAGTACATACAGATAACAATAATTTTCATTCTGTAAAAGGCATGGTAGCCTACAGCTCCAGGGCCTAAGCCTAATATCATTGATATCTGGTGTAACTTTGAAAAATATTCTACTCAGAAATCCATTCTGGAGGGAAGAATGTAAATGTCTAACACCTTGTTTCACACCATGTGTGCATCTTTGGAGGTTTTTTACTAATAAAAATGCTTACAAGATTTCTATTTCATAGGAAATATCATGTTCCTGTTTATAATTTCAAGAAAGTAAAAATAATAATTACCTTTTCTTGTGATCATTTCCGCTACAGTTTGCTGAGATAATACAAATAAGGAGCTTTAGCAGTGAGCAACTAGAGTGGCTCTAGTTTTTACTAGAGATTGCGTCTTTCATGAAAATAGGAGTTCTGTGACTCTTAATTGTTATTTATAATTCACATTGAAATAAAGAAAGGCAATAAATACAGAAATTAAGACACTATTTTTTTTTCCAGGAGATCTCAGCAGGCTTTTGAAATAATATTGGCACAGACACTCAGAAATTCACATTCTATATGTGATACATACACACAAATCCTACACTTGTTCTCCTCTTTGAAAAGGATGAATATTTATCTAGAGGAAATCCTTGACTAATTGGGAAAACTTCCAAAATATCTTGGAAGGTATGTTTGAGTTCTTGGCAGTTTTTTTTTGCTTTGGTAATTATGAACAGAAAATGAGCTTAGCATAACAATCTGAGTTGGTTAAGAAATAAAGAAAAATTCAACCTTAAGATCTAGATGAGAAAAATATTTAATTACAATAATAATAGTAGTAGGTAGAAGCATAAAAGTTGCTGAAACTGGAGAATTTTGAAATGTTGTTATATCTTACTTTCATGGTTATATTTCCTCATTTTTGCTGGATGCAGCAGTGAGCAGCAGAAATGGATAGATTGCACTTATTGCCTGGGCTGATGCTTGTTATATCAGCTCTAATACATTTCCACAGAGCAACCTGAGATTTAGTATAATTTTAATATAAATGCATTATGGGAATTGAAGGGCACTTACGGATCCCAATTACTTCTGGGAACTGAGGGTAAAACCAGTCCAACTCCAAGTCCTTTGAAGGTGAAGGCAGACAAAAGAGATCTATAGCAAAACATTTTTATTTTATTTGTAGTAGTGCATGTTTGAATTCCACTTAGCTGTAGTAGTGGTTTAGAATTTGGAAACCAGTAGCTAGGTAGAGTAAAGAAACACAAATTGTTGCCCAGGGATAAGAGAGCAGAAAGAATTCAGCCATTTTATATTGTCTTTGGCAGCAGTAAAGGACACAACCCTTTACTATAGAAAATTATTTTACTGTAAGAAACAGTTTTGTCAGCTCTGTTGCACATAGAAAAACTGTGCTGAGAGCTGTTTGCTTGTGCAGCCAACGTTCTGCTGTATACTGAGCATAAAAAGTAGTAAAAATGTCTAATATTTTTCTATCTTAGTATGCTTTCTAATAATTGAAAATTTTACCTTGCATGTTTTTCTACTCCTATTATTAAATTCCAAAACTACTTTTGAACAAGAAGTAGATAAAAATATTTCACTTAAAGTGTAAAAGCTTTTTAAAATTACTAATTACAAACTGACAGCAGAAAATGAAATAATAAAGGGGAAATGCAGGTTACAGATTTGCCAATGCTGTTTTCAGTCTTATTACTGGAAAAAGAATTTACATTCTATTGCTGCATCTAATTGACTATTTGGGAAGTAAAGCATTTGACAAATACCTTAATATTTTATGGGAACACTTTTGTGTCTGTAAAGCACTGCAAGGAAATCACCTGTGATCTTCTCCAATGCCAGTACCCACCCCTGCCAGATGAAGGGAGCAGGTGACTTGGTTGATGTGTACAACTGATGGTGCAATTAACAGTAACCACTTTGTTGTGCTGTAAAATCCATGTATATCCTTTCAGGATATACTCCCTGAGGTTTTAAAACCTGTTCGTATGAGAAATATGCATTTCCTGTAAGGATAGTTAAAATGTCACTTCTTTAAAATCCTGAGACCTTCAGGGTTGGAAACAAACACACTGAAACCCATTGGGAAGCTGGCAACATTTAATCACTAGAGGGAAAGGCTCGCATTTCTAGCTCTGCAGAGTGACATAATATTGATTTTTAAACCCAGCACTCAATCTTTTGGGTTCAGCATTTGGGGCCTCTGTAACTCGGGGAGAGAAAGGCTGTAACAGAGATGTTGGTGAGGAGGACGAAAACTGTTCAAGTGACAAAATAAATTTAAGTGTCTTACAGCTCTTGGATGTTTGACACGTTCAAAATACTTCTGGCAGAAGTGGATTATTAGGCAAAATGCAAAGTCAAAAGCGTCTGGTAAGTACAATTCAATGTCTGCCTCTGATTTTTCTTTCAGGGGTAGCTTTTCCATGTTCATCTTTTCAGAGAGCTGGGATTGTGCAGGGGGGTGTCTGCACTGTTGTCTGAGAGCATTTCTGCTGAGAATTCCCAGTGGAGCTGTGAACATCCCCGTGGGGAGAGGCCAGTGCTCCATCCTGGGCTGGGCCTGGGTGTCCTGCCAGCATCCCTGGGCAGGTTCCTGTTAGGGGATGTGCTTTGTGCTGGGTTACTGTGGTGGTACCCAAGGAGTCAGGGCAGGAGGATCAGCCTCAAACTCGAGCATGAAACCTGTTCTGTGTTTCTGACTCTCTGCATTATTGTCCCTCTCTGCTCCTACACCTGTGCTTATTTCTCCTTCCATGATTGTGCCAGTGCTCAGATGTCCTTTGATACTCACATTGCTGTGCTTTCAAAGCTTTGCTTCATTTCTCATTATCTCCTATGCAGATCGAGTCATTGAAATAAAATGTTGGATTAAAATTTAGCGTTTTTTTAAATTAAATGATAAATATGGTGCCAAATGAAACAATATATTTAATGTCTAATCAAACAAAACATTTCCTTCAGTATTACTTTTGTTATTCACTGTGGTGAAAATATGCCCCAAAGAAAAACCCAAATAATGTTGGCAACTCAATATTTTTAAATTTTTTAAATTGTTTTTGGCTTATCCAACAAGCCCCAAAGTACTAATTATCCAGTCACCAGCCTTCTGTTTACTATCTGATGCCAGGGCTCAGTCCCTTCTTAAAAAGCTTAATTTAAAAGAAATACAACAAAGAAGAACAAATAGACTGTCTCATACATGAAGGGTGGTTATGATTCTTTGACTTGCTTGGAGAAAAAAACAAGACAAATCTTTGCCACTTACTCTGGCCTTGCAGCCTTTGTGAGTTATGGATCTTTCATAACCACGGAAGGAACTTAGCACTCACCCTTCACGGGTGAAATAGCCTATTCATATTCAGGAACAGGTAGCAAACAATTATAAATGGATTTAAAGAGATGCCAAGATTATACTCTGGAAATATCAATTATTATAAACTGGTTTAATTCTTTCCTCCCCCTCTGCTTGTATTTCATATACAGGATGTAGCAGTGACAACTGGATACTTAATATTGACTAGAGTGCTAGAATCATTAACAGAAATAGCATTACCTTTAAAATAAATTTTAAAAGAACCAAAACTTCCTGAATTCTTCCCTCAGATGAAGCAGGCAATAGTTACAACAGTGCATTTCAGCTGCATTTCAGCTCTGAATATGACCACGTTTTGCAAGGCTGCAGTCAGTGCAAGGTGCCTTGGAGTTGGCTGCCTGTGGCTGAGAGGGAAATGAGAGGTTTTATGGTATCTGAATTGCCCCGAGGTTTCACAGCACTACAGTTTCTGCTTCTCTGTAGTCCCTGCTCTGTTACCATACCTGTGGTAACTTGAGGATGGTGAGACAAAGATAACCATCCAACTGACCATAAAAACGTGACATCCCATCTAACATACCCTGCTGTGCCCCTGACAGCAGCAGTGTTCTCTTCGAGCTCCACTTTCCCCAGGAACTCCTTCTCAGGGGACAAATCTTCCTGAGCAGGATTCTTCCTGAGCAAAGGAGAAGCAGAGAATGCAGCCTGGGTTCACCTGAGCCAGCTTCAGGCCCTCAGCTGAGCCCTGCTCACAGTCTCTGGAGAGAGATAAATACTCTGCTCTTTCTGCTGATTAGGATCCTAGCTTAGATGTCTCTATTAGCTGTCTACAGTCACCAGGAATGAATCTCCTCATATGAAATTTGTCATCTTAAGTTCAAATATAAAGAAGGATGGCCTGAAAGTAGAATTTTTTAGCTGGGGATAATTAAAATTCAAATGGCACCTGCATGGAGTAGATTAGAGTCAACCTGTCATCTTTCTCAAGTGCTCACATAAGAGAACATCATTACTAGGGGACCAAGGAAAATAGCCCGAGGCTTCTTTAGGATACATTTTGCAGAAGTGCTGTGTAAGAACGAGAACAGATGGAAGGAGTGGATGGGAGCTGTGTGAGGCACCAGTGACAATGAAACTGCTGCCTCCAGAGAAGGGAAAGCAAAGGACAACAGTCTGGGAATGGAAAGGGAAGTTGCCAGGAGCTGAAATGGTGGCAAAGGCGTTTCTGTCAGGATGTGAAAAGGCACACCTGGAATAGTACTATCCCTATTTTAGCTAATTTACAGGTAATACATTCTGCAAATGACATTCTGCTATACATTAGCAGTAAAAAAGTACTTCTTTTTCCTGCTCTGTTTCCTCTTCCTCACTGTGGGATTAAAAATGCTAAGAGGAGGATCAGAAGAAGAAAGATGAGGAGCTGTTGCTTGACTCTTTAACCCCGCCTGAAAACCCCATGGTGCAATATGACTATTCTTGCAAAAACCACAAATTGGTTTCTGGCAACACCGGGTGGGTAATAACCCTGCAAAAGCGAGCTCTCCCCAAATACCCAGTTGTACTAGCAGTGAAGTAAATCCGTTTGTTTCAGCCGTGCAATGCTACCACTACAGAAGAAAATTTTGACTACTGAAGCTCTCTAGACCTGAGGTTTGTCTGACTCTCAGCAGGGAAGGAAGCCTGAAGGGCCTCTTTCAGCAGTTGTTAACCTGGAGCTTTGAAAGAGCAGCTGGCAGGTCCATGAGCTTCTTGATGACTGTTTTGCTTGATATTTCAAGGGGTGACTTTTGCATACTATAAAGCTTTTGGCTTACTTTATCATTTAGCCCTTTATATCCTGTTGAAACAATAGTATACATCTCCTCTGTGTCTTTTGTTTGCACATGTATACATATATTTGTATTTATACAAATCCATACGGGTACATTTGCAAGTATGCATAAATATATATACATACATATCTACACATATTTTTATGTACCATATTTTTCCTGTCTGTAGGCAGATCTGTATCAACATAATTAATTTTTTTTTTCAGTTTCTTTTGCTCTCTGTTTTCTGCATCATGGAGCAGACCACCTACACGTGTGTTTGAAATGGCTTTCAGTCAGTCGCCCCTACAGCACAAGGTGGTGGAAGTGCACTCTTGTTAATGGGCTTAAACCACTGTCTTTGTTATGCTCCTGGGCCTAATTCTTGGCAACAGCAAATTGCTGAAACTCTGCTAAAATTGTTCCAGTGACTTTCCTGGAGCATTTTACTTGCTCTGAGGGTTTGGCCCCGTGTGAGTCGGCACGGACCAGCAGCCGGGAGAGCTCCCAGCCCACGGCCAGAACAGAGACAGGGACTGTATTTCTGTCACCTGGCTGCCTGGGGGATCCCAGAGCAGCACTGGGACACAGGAGGTGCAGAGGGGCACAACGGGGACATAGGCACCACTCCACTTGGTCGTGCTGGAGGAGCACTGCTCGCACTCCGTGTATTTTATAATCTTCATCTCCAACCTTCTGCTTTTAACACATCCCTCCCAAAGGGCTGAAAGGCTGTAAGGATGGACTAGAACATACAGAAATCCACGGGGCATGTCTGGTCACTGAAACAGCAGAAGGGTTTTTGCTCCTTTCTCCTCCTTTCTCAGACATTACTGTGTGAAGCTCTCAAAGCAGGTTCCATGCATGGACCTTTTCCCCAGGCTACATGGAAAGGCTGTCACAGAAATCAGGTGAGCTTTTTCCAGCCAACACTTCTGGGGGCACCTCAGAAATAGCATGGGAATAGGAGATACAGTTCAGTCACTACAGCAGAAAAATTCAGTGTTTGGTTTTCTCCTGAAAAGAAGATAAGGAATCCAGGAGGACTGTCTTCCTGCAAGTGACATAGAGCAAATGAAACTTCGTTCTCTCCTGGGAATGACTGTGAGCTTGTTCGTACTTGGTGAGCTTCAACCAAAGGTGGCACTAGGGGATCACAAGTAAGTCTTTAAATACACCACTGTGCTCTTCATTCTCTTCCTGTAGTTGTGTTCTCAGCTCCTTCCCCTCCAGACTTTTTCAGGGGATATTTTCTAAAAATGTACGAGTCTTCTCACTGGCACTGGCTGGAGATACAGAGGTAGGAATGGTGATGAGGATGGAAAGCTGATTTTAATCTCTCTTCTTTTAATACTCAAGGAAAATCTACTTATTATCTGTCTATCTGTGCAGGATGGTGTTAATTCTGTAAAGAAATGTGGTTTGAATTCTAGTTCTAAAAATCCATCAGGAATTAGATCTGTTAAGATATCTTAATTTCTCCTTCTCTACATCATATCTGCCAGACTAAATCCCCCCAGCACTTTTGTGCTCCAACTCCATGTGTGTTGATGAGACTTCAGAAAACACTTCATTTTCACTGGTGGGCTTTGGCAGCTGACCATGCCTGCGTCTTTGAAAAGATCCTTCAGATCCTTTATGCTTATCTGCCTTTCAGCTGGGACAGAACTCTGGAAACAAGGTTTAGGCTGCTGCTGCTGCAAACGCATTTGGGAGCTGCTAAACTGTTAATCTTCTGTAAAATTAAGCTGGCAATGGAATGTGATGCTGCAGTCTGCTTAAATAGAGTGTACTTCCTGCAGGGTTGTAAGGAAGTCACTCCTCTCTCTGCTCCAGTTCCCTGTCTGAGCAATAACTCTTCCTCCCCCATGAGCTGCTGGGACAGTAAATCAATTCTCTTACATGCTGCAGGTCTGGGTGACATATAAATATCTAGACATTCCATTGAGTCTGCCCCAAATCCTTGTGGGGTTGTCATCTTCTGCTCTTTATGCTGCTGCTGTCTGCCCAGCGAAGGTTTTGAAGTAGAAAGGGGCTGAGCAAAAGATCCAAACTGTTTCAGATCAGCTTTGCCCTCTGTTTCTCTAGGCACACCTGGCCTTCTCAAGTCCCTAGGTTTTAATCCTGTTCCTGACACATCTGAATGAAGTCATCAACTTTGGCTTTTAGAACAGTTTAATACTTCAAGATAACACATCTGATATTTCAAAAGGACCAATGAAATCAATGGGTCTTGGACACTGTGGGGCTGTTGGGGAACTCAACAAAGAGTTTTTTGTGTCTTTTTGACACAAAATATATTGTGTCAAAATATATTTTTTGTGTCTTTTTTTGTGTATATTTGTGTCTTTTGATAAGTAAAGTTGATGCAGAATGACTTTGCTGCAGGTTTCCTAAAAGCAAAAGAGAGGGAATTCTATTTACCTATCTTTAAGAAAGCTGTGACTAAATAACATATGTGAAGTACTACTAATTTTAATCCATATGAAACATGTCTTGTAGACTAGCACCATATTAAAAACCTGACAAATTAGATTGAGTCAAGAATCATGTCATGTCTTATTAAGCAATATAAAATCACCTATAAGTATGTCACCCTCTTTCAGTACTGTCCCTGTCCTTTTGGTTTCACTGGTGTCCTTGAAATGAAGGTCGCAGGTAAGGTGAGTGCTGCTTGCATCAGAGCACAGCAGCCTGCCTGGTGCCATGTACCAGCAGAGAGGTGAGGACACAGATTTATTAAAGACCTGGTGTGTCATTTTGAGCTTTGACAGATACTTCTTTTGAGCCACATTTCATTGTGCAACTACACAAAGATGCATCATTAAATTTTTTAAAAGGGAAAGGTGTTCTCCAGCCTCATGAGGTGTCTGTGCTTCCTGCCTCTACCTGGGACTTTCCTCACTACAGTACTTGTTTCTGTCAAGAATTCGTAGGCACAAAGGGTTAATAGACTGCATGTGAAATGGTGACTGCATCTATTAAAAAATAGATGAGGTTATGTTTGTCTGTCCACAGTATGTGTTCTAGAGCTGCTTGTGCATTGCCAAAATCTCCCTGAAGCGTGGGCAGTGGGACACCCCAGGGTGTGCAGCGTGTGGGGGAGTTTCTGATGGGCTGGGTACCACACTGTGGGGGACAACAGCCAGCCCTCCAGACCAGAGAGGGAGAGCACGGAAAACCTGGGGATTGTATAGCTCCCCTCCCGTTCCCTTCCTTCCTTCCCTCCCCGCACGGCTCTTTATTTGTTTAAAGAATTTGGGTGGTATGTGTGAACTACCCGAGTGAAGCCCTGCCCCCTGCCATGTGCTAATGACACAGTTTAAATCGCTCCCATGTGCTGCGTTCTCTGCTCTGTTTACCCCGCCACAGTAAATACATGCTGGTAATGCCAAGGGCCTGAAAGAGGCTCAGAAAAGCAAAGAATGTATTAAAACCTGAACTTGAATCAGTCCTGGGTGTAACACAGATCCTTTTGTCTTTGCTCTCCCAGAGACAGCAGAGAGACTTGATTGTCAGAAGGGCTTGTCGGTGGGTATTGGTAAAGTTTCAGATGATGGTGGATTTTTCTGAGGGAAATAGAGTTCAGAGAGAGCTGAAGAGATGATTTTCTGGTCTAAATGGCCAGAGGCAGAGCCTGGCTGCCAGAGGCAGAGCCTTCCTGCAGGCTGAGAGCAGCCCTGTGGCCTCCCCACTGCCAGGAGAAGGCTTCTGGCAGATGGAGAAACTGGAAAAGTCTCTGAGAGTGAAAAGGTTAGGAAAGTTGTCACACCCTCTGTATCCCATTTGGGTGGATATTGGAGATAGAAATCCCAATTAGTCTCACTTTCTTCAAAAAATAGGTAAACCAAGATAACATTTTCTGAGACCCCCTTTTTATGTGGGTCTGCAGCTGACAGAGGGACAAAACTAAAACTGAATGGCATCATGCTTGTCCCTGTAAACTTTTCTGAAAGTATGTGTTATCCATCCCTCACATGTTCTTTAAGCCATCAGACATTTAAAGAGTACCTATGTGCCTCTGGAATATTTTTCTCCCCTTTTTTTCCTATTCCATTCTTTTTTATTTGGTGGTGTTGGACAGAGTTTTTCAGTTCCCTTTCAGGAGCTGTTCAGACGTGCCAGGATCTTCTGATCCAATGCCCCTGAGGTCAGTCAGCTGAAACTTTCTTAGAGCTCAGAGGTCTTTGGGTAAGGCCCCAAGTTAGCAAAGGACAGAGCTTGAGAATGGAAGTGCTTGGATTTTACGACGATGTTGTTCTTACAAACCACTCTTTAGGGGACACGTGCTTCTTCAGGAGTAAACCTTCACTGACGTGGGACAGGTTCAGTGTTTGCAACAATACAGGGATTTTGTTGTGTAATATCCATCACTTTTACATCCTGAGTTTTCTGGAACTCTTCCACTTCACAGTGCAAAGGCAAAGGTGGAAAGGAGGAAGTTCTCCATTGGGTGAGCTTCTCAACTTACTAATGTTGCTCACCAAATACCTTCAGATTTTTTAAATGCTGTTGACTTGAGAAAGTTGGTACTCTAAATTTGAGGAATGTAGTCAGCTACCAGGGTAAAATCACGGAGTTTCTGCTCTCTGATACCAAGGACTTTAAATGACTTGGAGTAAGCAGGAATTGTGAGGGAACTGTGCACGATGGGACCTAATTGGGGGAAGGAAAGCAAAATGTTTGACTCAACACTGTGGATCTCATATCTTAATATTTTTTCATTTTTGACTCAGATTTTTTGGCTGTTTACCAGATTTGTGTTATCATGTTCCCACCACATAATTGCATGTGCAGCGTTATAATGAAACGTTTCCAGGCTTGCTCTCTAGAGGAAATGTATAGACTCTGTGAACAATAGAGTTCATGCCTGAATACTTATTCAAGGCTACAAGAATTCCTCCCTAAACATCGGACATTGCATAACTCCTAGAAAAGTGAAGAAAAAGGGTTACAGAAATTACTCATATTAGATGGGTTTTAAGAACATTAACTTTAATATAGGGTTTTTTTAGCTTTTCTGTTAAAAAAACACAAGGGGATAAATAAATACCAAGATAAACCCAAACCCAACAACAGGAAAAAATCCCCAAACTCTGAGATAACTTGCAGAGTTTATCTCCTATCTCTTTTTCATAAGGACACTTTTGGCTGGATGAAATGTTCAAACCAAAAACTTTTCAACATCCAAAAGGAGAGATAAACATATAGTAAAAACCAATAAGACCACTCTAGAATATCTGGTAAACCAAGACATCCTTCCAGGTGGTGCTGTAAAATATTATCTTCCATATCTTAATTTTTAATGTGGAAATATTTACCTTTGACCTCTGCAGGTCAGGTGAGTCCCTTGGCCAACACACTATGGGGGAAGAGCTGTTCTTGTGGAGCTTTTTGGGATTTAATTAAATTATTATTTAAATGGGAAAGGGACAGAGAGAGGCTCCTTCTATAACCAGTTAGTTGTGGACCTTCTTAGACATATAAATACTCAAATGAGGATTCCTTCTTTGCTCTTATGAATCATTTGCTAGTCAGGAAAGCATTCCTGGGAATATCTTTGAATAATTTCATTTTTAAACCAAAGGAGGATAAAAATATTTTTGAAATATCAGTGTTCTTGCTAGTGTAAAACCTTTGCATGATCAGCCCTACTTTCCAAGGAATTCTGGTTTTTACGCTTCCACTCAGTACCAGATGAGAATTTAAAAAACAAACAAACAAAATACCCATAGCAAACTGTACTAAGCCAGAATAAAATTGCTATACATTATCCAATGCTGGTGGCCAGTGAGTAGATAGACCTTTGGCAGCTCCCACAGCCTTTGAGAATGGGGCTGCTGGGGCACGTGGGGCAGGGACAAGGGATGGTTTGTCTGTTGATGCAATTATCAAATTTGCTTTTGCCCATACACAGAGTAGTGAATGCAGAATATTCTCAGCCCCTGACTTCTCACACTCCACGGCTCTCAGTCTTTCCTAACCTCAGGTCAACTTCAAATTCTATTTGCTAAAGAGAAGCTCAAGTCACTGCCAGGCATTTATAGGATTGTGATACAGCTAAATCGTGACTCAGTTTCATAGTCTTTGTGGTAAAACTTGTGCCTTTGTGTGATGTCAGGCAATGGCTACTGTCTCATCAATATTCATTCTACACAAAATTCCGCCTGATTTTCCTGTGATAGGGACTACAGTCAAACCTGTGAATAATCTTATGTTCTTACATGCCCAGGTTATCATATTATCAGAGTCCCCTGCAGTTTTAAGGCAGTAAAACCCAATGGATAAGTAAATATTTTTATCATCATTTTGCAGATGGGAAAATGAAGGAGTGGTATGAAGGCTTATATCCTCAGAATATGTTAGGTCACCAGTTAGGAATGACTGAAGCTAATACCTTTAAAATTTTGGCTTAAAGTTCTTTTCTATAGTCCTATACCAGGTCTTGTGAATGAAGGTTTTGTGAATTTCCTGGGATCATACCTTAAATTTCTGCTCTGATGGACAATGTTTTATTTTGTATGATGAGAAATACTGAATGGACATGAACATGATCCAGATTCAAACTACCATCCAAAATAAAATCTAATTTGGGAATTTCGGCATGCTGATTAATACCCACACTGTGCTGGTTGTGGTAGAAGCAGAGTAACAGTCCATTCTTGTCCAGCACCTTTCTCCCCAGATAATATTTACTTCTCAATGGATATCATGATAGGTACTGCTTGCTTGCTTTTGATGAACATATCATAATATTTTTTCTGGAATTAATTTATTTATCCTCAGAATTTTAAAGTTGAATTGAAGGGAGATAGGCCTGGACTCTGCATAAACGCTCAAACATATTGAAATTATGATTTAATTAATAAAAAAATTACAGTTTTACACAGATATAGTCTCCTGGATGCCAGTTACTAAATACAATAATCCTCTGAGCTCTGTCCCACTTCACTGTGTGCTGTTGTCTTTGTATGAAGGAAATATGGGAAACAGTCTTGTTAAAATACAGTATTTCCGACTAAACCTAAAAGTAACTTTTCCCTCCCACTTTTTGACTACAATAATTGTTCTTTTACTTATGCTTTGTTAAGGCTGAAGCAGGAATAGGACAGACATTAGCATTATTTAAGCTTGGATTAGAAGGAATGCAAACCCTCAAATTTCATGGTTGTTTACAATGATGATTTTTGTTTGTTTGTTTGCTTTCTGATTATGGCTTTAAGAAGCATGCATTCCAATAGATACTGGGATGAATGTAAATGTTAATTGTTATTGACAATTCAAGGCAATTTCACGTCCTTAAAGTTCAGCTATTTGTGTTTTCTTCTTTATAGAAACTACATCTGAATGGCCATGATAAATTATTCTAATTTATATTCATCTTAGTCTATTTTAATGCCTCTTTTAAAGCATGTAAGAATAAGCTGGAGTTTTTTTTCTGGTGTTTGCAAAACATGCAGCTTACTGTCTTTTTCTGTCAACTGAAAATCACATTCAAGTTTAAACCATTATCTGAAAATGCCTGGCAGTGCAGTCTGGTAAGATGCTGATTGTTCTCAGGGTCTAGAGTAACCAAGACCCCAAAAATCACACTCAATGTACAGGGTCAGGACCAAACAGTTGTTTTGTTTCCCAGTTGGATACTTATCAACCTACCATCCTAAAAAAATGGGGAAGTGGGGAGATACCCATCCACCTCTGACATATTCCTACAAGACTCGGTCTGCATGAAAAAATGGGGAACTCAGACCAACCCTGAGAATTTCCTTTTCAAGGGAGCAACAGGCAGAGCCATTGTGGAGATGTTTGGAAAAGGTGACTGAAATGTGAAGCTGCAGGTCTCTCAACTGGGCAAGAAACCTCTGGACATTCTTAATTTAAAGGAAATGATGAATCCATTAATCTGATTGAAACACTCTAGTGCTGCCTTTGAACAGAGATGCAGGTATCACCTCATTCCTTTCACAAGCAGAACCTGAGGTCTTGTGGATCTGCTGATGTTACAAGGTAAAGGGTGAGGCACGTTAGCTCTTTTGGGAGCAAGAACAAGCTCTGGAACTGTAGCATGAAAAAAATTTGCAGTTTAGGTATAGTAAAGACATTTTCACTTGAAAACCAGTCATAGTTCAGGAAAAAAACTCATGCTGAACCTGAAATTTTGCCTGCTTTATGTGTTGCTCCATAAAGTTTATATGAGCATGAAGGCTGAGTCTGTCTAAAATGATTTATTAAATGGAAGTTGAGAGCACTGAAGAAGATTAGAAAGAGCAAAATTCATGAGAATAATCAAACCTAGTGCTATTGAGCTTGGCTATTTCTTCTAGGAACAATACAGTGCTAATCTCAGGAATCCCTAAAATGCATGCAGGAGCAGAAATGTTATGCTAGCTTCTACTTGCTGTTGCTTACACCTGGATGCTAATATTAAGTATGCTATTAAAAAGTTAAACAAGGCTTAAGCCAAGACCTGGGCTGGCAAGATACATAGAAGAGTGATGTATGAATCAGTCCTAGTTGTTGTGTAAGGAAGAGAACATGCTTAAAAGGCCAAAGGGCAATTTCTCCTTTTTTTTTTTCACTTCTTTCTTAAAGGCAGGACTCTGGAGTGAGGTTTACAGGGTGCTTAATACAGCTGCTCTGTTGTGCTGCATGCTAGAGTGTGTTAAATGCAAGTTTCCCATCCTTTTGTTCTTATTTGAAAGCTTATAGAAGACTCCACAGCAACCAGCTGCATGTCTTGTCCAGGTCTTGGTCTAATAATTAGGCAAACCTGTGAGAGTTTATTAATTCTCCAGTACGATTTGGGTTTCCTTTCTGAACAGGTTGGTTGTGCAGCTCCCCCAGTCTCCTGGTGCAGACATGGTTTATAATATTTCTGCACTGCAAGAGCTGTAATAGCAACACTGCTAGAAATAGCCCATTCTGAATGTGCTGTGGCCTTAGCATGGATAAATGGAATCAGGTGGAGATGAAAAACGTGAGAAAATAGGAAAAGTACTAATCCTTTCCCAAAGGATATTTGTGTGTTTTCAGTATTCTAGATTAAGGAAGACAGTAAACAGAGAGTATGTGAACAGGACTCAGTGAGAGGCTATAAAGCAAATATATTCTCTGAAATAAGAGACAAAGTCCCTAAGGATAAAATGCCTGCTTCCTCCTCATGGGTGGAACAGCCATAACATTTTTGCACTATCCAAAAATGAATGATACTCTTGGTATGCAAGGCACAAACTCCATACTTGGATTAGACTACCCCACCCTGAGCTCGGTTCAAATGGATTTGCAGAAAAGGACGTGTAAGAGAAGGGCTGAATGGTCCATCTCACTTTTCTGGCAGGAGCCAGCATGGGCACTGTGGAAGGGCACTGAAGTACAGTGGATCAATTACTGTTTGTCATATGCCTTTTTACTTTGGAGAGTAATCAGCACCACAAGCAGTAAAGCTAAAAATGGGGCTGCATAAACGTTTCTCATTTGCCTGGAATTGTGTGCTACTCCTCAGAATCCTTTGGAAGCAGGTGGCTGCTGTACCCCCAGGACAGGGCTGGCAGACTTGGAACCAACAAGCAAAAGGCAGCAGCTCTCAGTTTCTTATAAAGGCCATCTTGGCTGCTGTCAGTATTGCTTCAGCTGGGACTTTCTGGAGCCTGCTTCTATAAATACCCAACAATTCAATTGTGTAATTGCCATTACCAATGTGAATTCAATTTGTCTATATTTTTATACCATAGCATTAGGTCTTAGAATCTTGAACTGGTATAGATTCTTTTAATGAATACCGATCACTCCAGATCTTGAGAGGCAGAAATGAAGTCATCAGAAGCAGATGGGGTATGGAATAAAGTGAAAAATAGAAGTAATTTTTAGTAAACTTGTTTTGCTTTTAATCCAATGTTGTTTATGCTGAATAATTTCCTCTAATCACCTGATCCAAAAAATTAAATTAGAATTCTGATTCCAAGATCTTTTGAGTTAGACTATTTTTATTTGTTAAAAGTACCAGGGTGTTTTAACCGAAAAAAGACTGCTATTTGGGTTGGAATAGGATCTGATAGAAAAACCTACCCCTGAAATGCAAGAATCACTGAAAAAATTGGAAAGGGAGCCTAATTTTGCTCAGTCTTTCTCTCAGCAAGAGAATCTGATGAGGAAGCTATGGTCCATAATGATTTTGTGGCAGTCACTTTGACCTAGAGGGACACTGCTGCCTGGTTTTTGGTGAGCAGTGATTGGAATCCCAATATCAAAGCATTTTAAACCCAGGCTTTAAAGCTTCCCACTCACTTGATGCAAAGTGTTCTGCAAAGTACCTTGGGCCACAGGGCTGCCTTGAGTACTGTCATTAATAGTTGTTAGTAGCTTTTATAAGGCATCTCTCACATTTCCTTTAATTCATTCAGAGCTGTTGTTGCCTGCCCTGCTGACAGCTTTGCATGTGTGCTTCCCTGGCAGGGACAGCACAGGAAATACTGTTCTTGCACTTAACTGTGCACACAGGAATAACTCCACGGCACGTCTTCAAATGAGTGCACAAAGGGAGGGTCTGGAAGAAAAAAGGCAGCGTGCATCTGCACAGCCTTGTATTCCACGGATTCTGCCGCAGGCAAATTCCCTGGGAAAGACATTCACTGGTACAAACCCACGTGAGGAAGGGGAGCAGAAGGGAAGTGTAAGGCTCAGACCTGCTATTATGTGTGAGTTGTTCAGAGCAATCAATGAGGGATATTCTGGACTCCAGGGTTTGCAGCGCATCGGCTCTGCAGATGTCCTGGGGGCTGTGAGGAAAGGAGCCTTCCCCACTGTATTTCTTATCACCACCTCGCCAGGCTGCTTGGGTGCTTCAGCATTTGCCTGTGAGTAAGCTCTTCTGCAGACAAAAGTACCTGAAATAATAGAGAATTCTACTCTTCAGAGTTCTGTACAAGGCTTACTCCTCTTCTGATGGATTTGTGTGGCAGCCTGACCTAGTTTTGCAAGTACAAATCCAGACTTGTATTCAGTACAGTTAATCCCCATTTCTTCTTTTCAGATGGACTTAGCAAAGTTTATAACTATCCTCAGATCTGTGCAGGATCATGTCCTTAGTCACTGCTCCGTGTTGATACTGGCATTGTTTCAAATATCATGAATACCTGAATAAACAACCCTGAAAAATGTATGTGTAGATATATATATGTTCAAGATTAGATTTATTAGTTTGGCCTTTGGCCAATTGCCTAAGTACAATTGCTGTCTTAAATAGAGATCAATCTCTGATAGTCAGTAGCTTTAGGCAAAATTTTTCCTTTTAGATCTTAGACCAGCCATGGTTCTTTGGGTCATCATATTCACTTGATTGAATAACTACTGATTTTAATAGGACTGATGGTAAGAGGAAGACTTTTTAGGATTGGGATATTAAATAGACTTAGTTAAGTGGCACATTCTGTGCACTGGGAAAAAAAAAAGTTCTTCAGACTGAGAGGGTAGAAGGGCAGTTCACCCCAAATTGAAGCCTCAGGATTGAGAATGAGTTAAAAGTAATGCCTTCCATCAGCTAGGAATTGATTATTTTTTCTTTCCCACAGCCTACTCCATAACAGTGAGCCAGATCTCCTGGTTTTGGCTTTGGTTCTTCGGTGTCCTGAGGCTTTTGATGGTTTTCAGCCGAGTGCTGCAGCAGCGCTCAGCAAAGCCTGGCCCCACGCGAAACTGCCTTGCTTTGACTGCTCTGTGGGATGCACTGGAAGCACATTCGAATGCTTTTTTTCCCTAATCGTCCTTAGATGGGGAGGGAAATAATGTGATGCTGCCTTCTCTCTCCTTTTCAGAACCTGAGAAAGCTGCTCCCATGCATTATTATCCCACAGTGCTGCTTCCAGCACCCCTCAGACGTAGCACGTTATGTTTTTCGGAGCTGGTGTTGATCACCATGATCTGTGCAGCTCAGCCTCATTGCAGCTGTAATTAAGCCCTTCTGTTATAAACCAAATACTCTGAAAATAATTTTCTTCATTTACTGCACCTGCCAAGGGAGAACTCCTGCAACCTTTAATGATGCAGGTAATCCTATTACTGCCAACACAAACACTCCATTACAGAAAGGCTGCAGACCCACAACTAGAACTTGCTGGAGCATTTTCCAGGAAGCTTTTTTCCTCGCCCCTCCACATCAAGATTTGAATATTTTATAGAAAAACATTGTCCTTGTGGGCCAAGTTTAGACAGTCTCTGGAGAAGAAGAGTGATTAGTGCTCAGAATGGCCAGGAGCACAGATTGAGGCATTCTCACAGGGATGAGGAGATGGAGCTTCAGATGTTTACTTCAGAAAAAGAAACCCTATCTAGGGCAAATATTGTAAGCACTGGGATATTTCCAATTCTGAGAAAGTCTGTTCACCTTTCCACTCCCCAAGCCCCCAGCATTTTGCTTTCATTGTACCACAGAGCAAAATATCAAAGCCTTCTTATAGAAGGAATTCTGGTTTCCATACCTTTGTTCTGATCTCAGTACGATCTTTCCCGGGTGACAAGGTGTCAGTAGGTGCTTAAAATGCTGCAGTGATGGGGACTTCTTTTTGCAAAACCTGAAAAAATGACATCAGATTTGTTATACACTCACAAAGCCTGAATCCTGGTCATGGTATTAAAGTAAATGGATTTTCATTTCTACCCTTTAATTCTATGTTCGTTTGTATCTGTTAGGACTGCTCCTATTAGAGCTGATTTGAATTCTAAACAGTGTTAGATATTTATTTTTGTAGAGCTGTGCCATTCATCTTTAATATAATCATCTAATTTACTCTATTAATGCCAGCTGCTCCATTTGGCACAGGTCACCTGGAGTATTTGGAGCACTCTAATTTTTCCTTGAACTAATTCTAAAAATCCATAGAAGTCAGAGCACCCAACCTCCACAGCCAGGGAATGTTTATTTTTGTCCATGTTCCTAAACACCTTCTCAGTCTGGCAGAAGAAATCCTCTGGGAGGTAGACCTCTCTTTTGCTTGGAATGGTTTAGTTATTTGTTTGGTTTTTTCCAGAATTGTTCCCAGGTGACCCTGGGGAGTCACCACTTGGATTTTTCATAGCAAACAGCTGCCACCTTGAAGAGGGTGCTTTTAAACTGTTTGGTGCCTGCCCCTTCTCCCCTCTCTTGTATCTGAAATCTTCCAGGATGTGCTTTTACTTCTCAGGTAAGAGTGTGAAATGTTTTGTGCTTCCCTTCTCTGGCAAACTTGGCTTAACCACCCCTTCACTCCACCCCTGGTCTCACAGAAAGCAAATGCAAGATTTGGAATTGCATAGGGGTTTGTACAAGTTAGGGCTGGTCCACTCGGAGACAGCAGAAAAAACAAAAAATGAACAAAAGTGATGGCCTCAGCAAGAAGAACAGCTGAAACATGATGTGGAACTACTGTGATTTTTTCTAAGCTGTGGTTTTTCAAGCCACAGATAACAGCATAGTTTCTGTCCCTCCAACCCAAATTTCAATTACATCTCCTTAATCCACGGGAGAGTGCATTGTTTTATCTGCCTTCCAAAATATTCAACTAGAAAACTAAGATAAAAGGTGACATTTTAAAATGTGAATTTTAATAGGCAGATGTACTTTAAATAATGAAAGAGCTTTTCCCTAGCTGAGGAATTTCCAGCAGGTAGATTAGGGGCAGGCCTCTGGCACCCCTATTCTGACTGATTCCCATTCTACTGTAAAGCAGACATCCGATCACAGAAAAATCTATTTTCCTCCTGTATAACTGTAATGAGTTTATTAAAAATACACAATAGTGTAAGACAGCTTTGACTAGGCACATTACCAAAGGTGATAACATAATTAAGCCATGGCTTGTCAGAGGTCAAGACAGTAGCTAAAGGGAAAATAGATTCATTTCTCCATCTGGATCATAGAGTGAATTTGAAATCCTGCTGCTGCTTCTGCTGAATGGAAATAGCTCTTCTCCTGGAGAATGCAATGCTCTGCAGACGTGCCCCTGATGTGTGAGTGGGCAGCAGGGCTCCAGCAGGATCAGCTGAGGAGCTCACCAGAGCTCCCCAGGTGACACAGTTCTAGCTCACGCCATCTCTTATTGAACGTTTTCTAAATGATCAAACTCCTGCAGAGGGCTGGACAGGGAGTTCATGGTCTGTAAAGATCCTGTTTGATCAGCAGTGCTCCACGAGTTCAGGTCCAATCCCCATGGAGACTGACTGTAGTTCTAGGAAAACTTAGCAGAACTTGTACTCTAAATTAGTAATCAACTAATGTTGCTACTTTGAACGTACAAATCATTCTTAATAGATTAAAAACCTCTCCTGTTCAGTTGTGGACATTAACAGCTGTCTTATCTCTCGTGCCCTTCTGTGAGCAGATCCCCAGCCAGAGGTTCATGCTAATTAGGAACGGGTATTGTGTGTGTGTGTATTAGTTTCAACTTTGTGTTTAACCTCCCCAGATTTCTTAATGTGGATGTCAAAAAAAGGCTTTCTTTTAGCCCAGCCTCTTGAAACCAGTTATCCTAATATTTATCCTCGTGTTATATTGCAGACAATCCCATTCCGTTAGCAAGTAATTAACGTGAGGCCATGTCACCAAACCCTGAGGCCCGTCACTGTTGCAACTGAGTGTTAATTTAAAGCATGTTTTACTCCTCCAATTATCTCTTTTGAAGAGAGTCTCTCTGCCACAGTTGTGTACTGCTTTGTTTTCAAAGTAATCATCTACAGTCCAGATTTCCTTTGGGAGGGAAAAACAAACAAACAAAAATGAAAAGCCAAAATAAAGAGTTGGAGCCAAACCCTTTCAAATTAATGAATTAAAGACTTCAGACTTTTGTATTGTTACCCGATGTTGAAGCATTAAGCTGCCTCCCATAGTTTCCTTTCCTGCTTTGTTAGTTAAACCCTCTTTTTTCTTTTTTATGATCAGTTTTTACAAGTCTGATTGTTTCATCTTCATCAGAAATAATATGTTAAAGTTATTAAGCCAGCAAGGGCTGAATAGATTTTTGGGCTTTTTCACCTCCCAGCCCTGTATCAAAAAAAAGCACTGAGCATGAGATCATGGCCTTTTAAGGCAAGAGTAATCTTTTTTCCAGTTCTAACAAATTTCAGACACATTTGAACAGAAAAGATCACGTTTCTGTGCTGTAGGTAGAGGGCTCCAGCATTATTCATATGATTCTTTGTATATGTCTGTAGCAGCCCTTTAACAAGAGCAGTGAGCCAGCTCTGAAATACAATAGCACTCAGGGCCACCCTTTTATGTTTGTTTACTCATTTTTATGAGCCTTCCTCAGTTATTTGATTCTCAGGGCTGAAGCATGCCAGAAGACAGCTCAAGAAATTCATCAGCCTTTTTTTTGGGGAGGCCTGCTCTGCTGACCTCTCTCTGCCGGGACACCCGAGCTTTCCTATGGAACTTAAAACCTGAATTTTTTACCACAGCTGGTTAACAACATATCCATGCTGTCTATAGCAGTGCATCTCTTGATTTTAGTGCATCTTCCCTGGCACGGAGTCTCCACTGCTGAAGGTCTGTTCCAGAGCGAGATAAATCTGTAAACAACAGCTAGATGGAAGAAATTTAATTTATCACTTACAGATTTTGCCAGTGAAGGTCACGTGGGGGCCAGTGGGTATCAAACCTAATTTTGCTGCTCATAGAAAAAAGATTTAACAGGAGATAAATTAACCATAGGACCATTTTCTCTGTTACTTCATTTCATAGTGGTAGTCATTTTGAAGAGCTAAATAGAAATAAAAGTTGTAAACCATTCTAATTTTAAACCATTACCAGCTGTAATCTTATTGCAGGAATGATCTATATAAAGTTTTCTCACGTTCATTATGGAAAATAGACAGGTGCAACCTGATCTAGCTGAAATAACCCTAGATTTGAGCCCACTTGTACATAGCTTTGGTTAGAAATTGATGTATAAATCACTCCTCTCTGTGACCATGCACCCAGTAAACTGAGGGCTGACTCAGTCTTGAATATTTAAAAACTAAGCCAAAAAGTCTTTGGGTCTAGAACCTTCCTTTTATTTATGTGTGTACAGTTGCATGAATAAAGGGATTGAATCATCCAGGTGCTACTGTACTAGAAGTAATTAATACTTAGAGGGTAAGTATGGTTTTTCCCCCCATAAATTGATTTAATTTTCCTATCTTGATTGCCTGGAGCTGCTCACTTCAGCAACCTTGCAGAATTTGCTATGGTTTTGATTTATTGTACAGCATCCTTCTACACTTTTAATCCTTACAGCTTTCACACATATGGAATTAGTTACAGATTTAATGCCCCATTGATATCGGTGCAAATATTTAATTTCTGACATCTTTAAAATAAAGGAGATCAGAGTTTCAGGTATTTTCCTACTGCTAATTCTCATTTAGATATATTTTCTACCACAAAGGTAAATCTTTTGAGCCTAAAATATGACTGATATCTGAAATGTAACTGATGATAAATATGTGTATTGTAAACATACAGAATGTCTCTACAAGTCAGGGATAAAGTTTTGCACTCATTTGCAAGACCCTAAAATGTGCCAAATAGCTCTGAATGATGGGTTACTGCTAACTTTTTTTTCCTTATTTTGGGGACCCATAAATCCAGTCCTGCTGTAGCAATGGCCTAATGGTTTATCTGCCAATGATGGTGGTGGCCTCTTCTAGGCTATACCTGCAGGAGAGACACTTTTTATGATTTCATATATACATGCATATGAACAAATATATGAAATACTTTTAAAGGAAAGAGATGACAGGTTTGGAAAGCCAGTCCCTGGGGAGTTTTACATACCATGATTTCTGAGGGACTGGATAAGAGGAGATGGGTTTCCTGCTTAGGAAGAAGCCATGTAGAAAATGATGGTTTTTATTCATCACGTTGAACAAGTCAAGGAATTAGATTTTTGCTCCTTATCTCTATGTCTTTTGGGGATTTTTGTAGATAACTTAGCTGGTAGATCCTGTCAATTTTTTCCTTGAAAAATCTTTTTTATTAAGGAGACCGGGTTGTGTGTGTGATCCATAGCTATATTGAAGAAAATTAATGAGAAAAGTATTTCAAACATTTTTTGAAGATTTTTGGGTTACTCTTTCTTTTTAGGATAATAGTATTTGTAATACTATGTGACTTCATAAACAAAACTAATTTTATTTTATGGGGTTTTGTTTTGTTTTGTTTTTTTTTTTTTTTTTTTTTTATTGCTCTCTTCTGTAAGACCTGTGTTTTCTGTTTTTGAGCAAATATTTACTGTCCAGAGAAAATGGTCATGGCTCCTCCATATTTAGATTAGAGTAGTATAGACAGGGCAGCATTTTCTAATAAAGTGTGTGGATTTTCAAAGTAGCTTCTATAGAGCCAGCTGCTAAAATGTAGCCAACCTCTTGAGGGCTTGCACTGTTTTCTTAGAGGAACACTCACCGATTTTGGCTAATATGTTATTGACATGTTTGAAGTAAGTAGTTATGGATTCTGATGGCACGTAATATAAAGGAGATAATTATTGATGTAAACACTTTGTGTTAGTAGAATAATAACTGCTGTGAAAATTAGGGCTGGCAGCTACTTCTCTTTCAATGAAGTTCAGAGAAATTTTATTTAGGCAGGCACCAAGATAGATGTGGACAGAAGAGTCTCACTAAGCCTCCATCCTTGTCAAATATTGTCTAGCACTGAAATTCTATAATACATGCAAAAGTTTTACTGCCTATATTCATTTAAATATTTCAGAAAACACCATCACTTCTGCATTAATTTCTCTCTAAAATTTACTTTAATCAAGAAGATTTTCTACCAGTTTCACTATTAAAACATCAAAACAGGGCTGTCCACAATATTATTTACCATGCTTTCACCCTTGGCTTGTGTCTCTGAATTTCAAGGAGGAAAGCAGTCCTCACCATCCTAACAGTTCTGATTCAGTTCGTGGGTCAGATTTGTGCAAGATAACTAAATATATGGTGGGATTTTGAAGGATATCAAAATAAATAGTTCCTCTTAGTGTACAAGTCCATTTATTCACATAAATGTGCAGTGATCCTACATTTCATGGAGACTTTGATGAAATACCCTCAGATCTGCTACTAGTTATTGTTCAAACTCAGTATGGAGCATAGATGATTCAATGAAAGGAATTGAAAAAGAAAAATTTGATGCCTATCTTTGAAATGTGAAAAGGGAGAAATTCATGGAAATTTTAGAGTGTACAGCTTAATGGCCAGTTCTTGAAACACACCAAAAATAATAACCAAACAGAATGTTATGTCAAAATCAGATTGGATTTAAGATTGCCAAATCCTTTCTGCAGGTATCATGCCTTGTATATAAGAAAGAAAAAGGTGTAATTTATCTTGTAATTGGTGAATTCTGGTCTCTTGTGATGGTCTCTGAAAAAAGCCAGAGAACCAGATTCCTATAGGTATAGAATCAAAGCAAAATAGGCTAAATAACAATTTTGTGTATGGCAATTATTGGTGCTTAATTGTCAAAGTACTAATGGGGTTTTATTATGTTCTGTCTTATTTTCTGGATCCTTTTTTTTTTTTTTTTTAATTGAAAATTGAATAAGAGTATTGACTTTGAAGATCCTGGTAAATTTCTAGGTGATCTCAATGAGACAATGATGGGAAGGCAGTGACAGAAATGTAGCATGTCCTGCTCTGTGGAATATGGTAGGGACTGGCATGGCCTGTAGAACTCTCTGTACTTCTGTGTCCCTGGGTACTCGTGTTCAGTCTGGCTGAGAAACTGAGAGATGAGATCTTTGGAGTCATTCGGAAATGGCTGAAATGTCCTGTTTGCTCCAAAGTCCTGATGCAGGCAGAAGCAGTGAGCAATGAGCAGGCCATATTTTCCTAGAGCAGTTCTGTGCATCCTTCTGGAGAAGGGCATGTGCTTCTAAATAAAGGCAGAAAAAACTCTGCTTATATGCTGAAAAAAGCTGTATGTTTTGTACAATGCAGTTTTGCACTGAGCTCTAGTTTTTGTGGTGTTTTTTTTTTGGTTTTTTGTTGGTTTTTTTTTGTTTGGAATGTAGGATATTCTCCCTTGTTAGTTCCCAGATAGCCCACAGGCAGTAAAATTAGAAGTGTCCAACAGGAAAGAAAACATGCTGTAATTAAAAGCTGTTCCCTCTCCCTTTCCTCTGTAGATCTCAGTAAGAAAAATGTTAAGAATAAACTCTTAAACAAAACTGATTTTTTATGAGTTTTTCTATCTCTAAAGGTACAAAAATCTTAATTTGCCATTGAGAGTCATAGCAGAAGCAGCTGGTCTTAATTGAAGAAAATCTCTCCTGATATTTTCTTCTAGAAGTCAGACAAAACCAAAGGCTGAATCTGCCCACCCCAGAAACTTCATAGGTTTAGAGCTGGATCAGGCTGTGAACTTTGCATCTGGTCCATATCAATATAGGAAACCAAGCAAAAAAGAAAGAAAAATCAAAGCAGTTTAGAAGTAATGTGTACATTAAACCTCATTTCATTCATACTCTTTGAAGGTTCTACATTCCCCCCTATTCCAAGAGCCTCAGATTGTGCAGCTTGCTCTCTGAGAAGCTGCTGTGAGCACTCTTAAGCTGCAGGCTTTTGGGGCAGGTGGTTTGGCCGTGCCAGGTAAATGTCTGTGGATCATATCCTTCAAGGGGCTGTCCTGATGGAACTCTTTTGAGGACCTGTGTAGGAATGGATGGGTTTGCATCCTCTTGGCATCTGGGGGTGCCTGCAGCTGGAGAGGTGCCTGTGGGTCCTGCAGCCCAGCCCCTGGCAGTAAAGGGGCAGCAGAGTCTGGTCAGTGTTTGCTAAAACCACACTTGGTTAAGGTGAGCTGGATTTCCATAGGCTGAACATGATCCTGCTTTGCTCTGCCTGTGCTGAGGGCTCACCAAGCACAGCAGAACCCAGCTAGGGGGAAATGTGGGCTGTGAGACAGATGGGAGGGGGACACAGCTTGTAATAAACCCCTTACTACCATTTCTACAAGTCCTTGCTTGCAGATTCAGTAAAATTGAAGAGCTCATCCATAAATGAGCAACCAGAAGCAAAACCAACATGAACATTCCTGCACAACTAATCAATAAACTCGTATGTCTTCATTAGCAAGGTAGCATTTTGTGTTATTGATATTAAAGATCTACTTTCTGTGTTGGGTCTCACTGCAATTGTTATTGATGAATAAAACCCCTGTGGGCTGAAATTGTTGTCTTTTAAAAACTATAATCTTGATTGGACAGCTTTATTTTCCTTGCAGTGCTTCTCAGCACATCTCCTATTAAGCCAATAGTATGGAGAATGCATGGTTTCACCAGTCTCAGTTCTGACTCTCACTGGACACTGGGGATGAGACAGCAGCAGAATGCTGAAGCTGTATTGGGGTGTGTGTATCACTTAGGGCTATTTTAAGAATGGATTTTGATTTGTGTCATTCCTACTTTAAATATGACTTGTTCAATAACACGTTCAGTAGTAATTAGATAATTTAATGTCTACTGACAGGTCTTTTGTGACTGAGACCCAATTTTAGCTCTGCATACCAAGGAGCTTGCCAAGGAAAAGTAACCCTTTTACTTAGTAAGGAAGGATAATGGGTAACTTCTGGAATTAAGTGAAAAATTGAATCCAGCTTCCTGTGTGCACTTTAGGTCCCACACTGGGATTACAGAACTAGCTCTGAACTGCTTGGCTGCTGACAATAAAGATTTTATGTGTGTCATGTTGAATTTTCAAAAAAAGTTCTGGAATCAAGAAGGTCAGTTTTACATTGAGTCTGGCTGTTTGTTTAGGAATTTAAGTGCTTTGCACTGGCTTGTCTTCTCTGTAGCACTCAAGTTTAAGTAGGCATTTTGGAGAAAAAAATGGTAATATTCCAGTTTAAGGGAAGGGAGGAAAGAAAATAAGGTCATATGCAAACAGAATTTCAAAGTGTTAGCCTACTTCCCATCATTAAGAATTTATCCACTCAAGGGCTCTTATTGGCCAAGTGCTTGCTTGCCTATGAGTTCACTACAAGAGGAATTTTATAAACACAGAAATAATTTCATTTTGTTGTATTACTATGTATTAATATCTATCCAAAAATCTATGTATATTTGAGCAATGCAGAGTTGATATCTTTAGCAATGAAGGTGCTTCTGCCCTTGGAATGAGACAGCAAATAAAAGTAAATATGCTTTTTCATGTATTCAACATTTTTAAATATTTATAGGCTGTCTTCTGTGGCACATAACCTATTGCATTATAGGTCATCTTTTCTGTGGAGTGTTTCATTCTGAGAACTGCCTGGCTGTGCCATGTAATCACTGGGAACAGACACGTGAGGCCCCTGAAAAAAGGAAATGCCATCATTTCTAATCTGTGCATATAAATGGATCATGCAAGTCTTAAGACCTGTGTGAATATCCACTTTGAAAAGTTTTAAAAGTCTGTATTAAAAGCTTCTTCATTTTAACACAGCATTCTCCCACAGAGACTTTCTGCAATGGTTCATTAATCAAGAAAAGCTTCATTAATCAAGATATAGTCTGAATTTTTGAAAACATATTTAAATTAAATACTCAGTCCTGACAGAATTTATTTTCTAATGTATTTAGCTAGAAACGTGTGAAACTCTCAGTCAAGAAATCAGCTGATCCTTATTCAGCCTTCTAACAGGATGTCTTTAACTTTGATTTTTAAGTTCCTTTTGGTGTGAGACAGATTTACAATCTTTATATTTGTAAATGATTTTTTTTTTAATATATAAAACTCCTGTGTGTACTGATTGGAGAATATTTTCTTTGAAATTCTGCTGCCTGAATTCCACAAGAAAATAACCAGGAAGCCCTGTGATGTGATATTGTAACCAGACTCTCACTTAACTACTCATTTGTCTTTTAACTTGGTCGTGGGAACAGTAATTTACTAACCTAATTCAATGCATTTGCTGCCTTTAGAGATCAATGCTGCTACAGGCAAAGTCAATAACAAAACTTTATTGATTTTCCTGGGACCAGATCAGCCCCTTTACACATGAGTGAGACCTTATAGCACCATAATTTTTCTGTACAATTGCTGAAATATGAACCCATGGTTTTGTCCTAGCACAGATCCTGATGCAAATATGTTTCCTGATGTGTAAAGGGAAGTTCAGAAGGCAAATGACTTCTCCAGAGAGCTGTGGCAGGTCCAAAACACAGCCAGGATTTCCAACCCACTGAACCACAGAGCACAGGAGGGCTCCACTCTGAGCATGTGGCATGAAGAGGTAGATTATCAATATGATATCAATATACTTGATAATTATTCCTTCCCACTACTTAAATGACTATTTTTTCTTTCCCAGGCATAGATAAGGACTCAAGTTTCCAAAAGAAATCAAGTATGTTATCGACCAAGTATTTTTTGGGAAGCGGTGTGATTTAGTACAAGAACCATCACCCTTTTTGCCAAGAAGCAGGAATTATTGTAGTGTCTGTGTTGTTGAATGCCCTGTGCATCCAGAGTCTTGTTGGACTCAATGTGATGAAGAAATGAGGGTTTGTTTAAAGTGTCAGTGCCATGACCTTCTGGTATTCAGCTCTGGATCAGTGGTAGGATTTGACAACGGCAACAACTGTTCTAAACCCCATCAGTAATATCTCTAAAAGCATTTGGGAGCCTTTAATCTTTAGACAGAAGGTCATAGGCAGAGATGCACAGGAGTCAACAGGGAAACTGCTGGAGGATGCTCGGAGGAATTCAAACAGGTGAAGGTATATGGTAAATAGCTTAAATTAACAGGAGGTACCTGCTATCCCATCATACAGCACCAAAGAGGAAAAGGACTACCAGTAAAACATATTTTAAAATGGTCTCTCCCCATTGAGATTGCTGTGAGGGAAAAAGCTGAAGGTGGTAATTAAAAACTTTAAACAAAAAATATGCAAAATACAGAGAAATGCAAGTCTGGGAACTGAGTCAGTGGGAATGTAGACAGAGTGAGATTTGTCTACAGCCTGGCAGCTTTTCTCTGAACTGCCTCAGCCCTCTTTAGGTGACACAGAAATGATTCCTAAGCCCTTCTGAGGCATCAGGTCAGGGTCTTACAGAATGAACAGCAAAACACAACCTCTGCATCTACAAACAAGACTAGGTTTGGTAAGCTATAATCACTGTAGCCCCCAAAAGGTCTCCTATGTTGTTTCAGTTTAATTAGGCTATTAAAAGAAAACAAACCTGTTCTTGACGTTTTTGAACGTGAAGTGTTCTGTGTTTTTTGTGTGAAGCAAGTTCATATCTTCACCCTGTCTTCACCTATTTTTTGTGTGTGCAGGTAAACTGTTTGAAATTATCCTTTGTTTTATAGAAATGAGTTGAGCCCAGTAAAATATATCTCCTAAATACCACTCTAAGTACAAAGGCCTTGCTGAAGTACAGCTGCATATTTTGAGAACTAATTTACTAGGAGCAGAACCAGTCATTTTTTTACTGGAGATTCCTACAGCTTTATCACATTGTTCTATGTTAAAGTAATGATGCATCGAGCTCCCCATTAGTTAGTGAGGAAGAAACCCTCAGGGCAATTGAAATGAAACAACTTAATGTACAGAGTACCTGGCAAAAAATTACAAGGCTAGACAAGAAGAATGTGGCTACGCTGGAGGTCTGTGACCGCAGCCTCCAGGAGCCCCAGCCCGGCCCTACCACAGCAGTTCTTACGGACACTGCTTCCTTGGCAGGAAAAAAAAGATTTGTAAATGTCTGTGTGAAAATGTCTGCACAAGACAGCTTTGTCAATGTATTTCAGCATGGGATATTGAAAAAAGATCATGAAACTCTCAATTAACCTTTGACGTGCAAACCCCTTGTTTCATAATAATTAAATAAAGAAGTTGTTTAATAGGCAGGTTGGTAGGGAATAAATAAATAAATAAATGTCAGGAGGTATTCTAGAAAGATTTCTGTACATTGAAACAAGTAGATTTAACAAAACTAGTGAAGAACCTGGATATCAAAGTTCGTTCAACAAACATTTTTGAAAGACCTTTAATAGGTCTTTGTGTTGGTTTATATTTGCTCCCTGAAGAAATGGAGGTAAGTTTTCACCAACCAGATTTTGACTCTTAGGATTACACTTATTTTTTTGTTGTTGAAAATAAATAGATTGCTTTATGTGTGAACCAGAGAACAAGTTACAACGAAATTATATAATTTCTGTTTCCCAGGTTTTATGCCTAAATCATAATTAGAAAAAGTCTTCTAATTATGGATTATAATAAATGGAATATTGCTGGAATTTAATTGTGAAATTTCAAATATGTCAGATTTTTAAAGAGCAAATTTGTGCTGCTAATTAAATGAGTTATTTTACTTGTGTCAGTGGGCAAGGGAGAGAAATGGGACATTTTATGAAGAAACATTACACAAGAATACAGATGTTTTCTACACTGAAATCATAGAGCAACACATAGACAACAAATAAAAAGAATGAAAGAAAAAGTTTGAGTATCCTGATGCATTACATCCTATACAGGTCAAAACTGGGCTCAGGTCTTTTCTGTGGGGTTCCTAAATATTGTGACACTTTGCATGAGGTGGCATTACTGGTAATTTATCTTTTCATTAACATTCAGATACTTAGCAGGGTGTGTTTGTCTCCCACATACCCTGCTGGGTATCTGTGTGTTATCTTCATTGCAATTAGTTATATTTGCAAACCTGGTATTTCTAGAACTATATATTATATATTTGTGTATATATATCTATAGTATAGAACAACTCTATATGTAGAACTAGTAGACTTGTGCAAAAACCTGCAGGTTCAATTATTTTTGCCTGCCTTATTGCTTTAACTTCTGAAGACAGAGAAGCAGACTGAATATTGCAAATTACTCAGGAGTGGTAGATTGAAGTGGCAATTACTCTTACACCCTTGACTGGAATTCTCTCTCCTGCTCCTTTACAGCACCTACTGTGTTTCTTTCATTGTTAATTCACAGCATGAAAATTTGCACTGAGAGATGTTCTACTGCAGTTCTGGAAGTGCAACATTTCTGTGATGATACATCAGTTATTTTAATGTTCCCTATTTAATTCAATTATTATTATCAATATTGCTTTCTTTCACTTCTGTCTGAGGCAACATTAGTGCCTCTATTAATGTACACATTAATATGCATGCCTGAAATATGCTGTCAGATGTTGCCTAAAGTTATTTAGTTCTTAAATCCTAGGGATTGAAGTTTAGGCAATTGTTCTGTTTTAGCAGCAAGTTACAAACTTTTGTCAACAGCTGTAGAACCTGCCTGGGATGATATTCTCCTACATGGATTCTGGGGTTTAAATTAAAAATACCACTAAAATCAGAAGGAGCAACAATGTATAGGTGTGAGTATGTTTCAATTCTGGAGTTCTCTCAATCAGACTCTTAATGCCAGTAATGAATTTTATGGAGAAAAGTAGGGATCAGAAAGTCTCTAAATTCAGGTGTTTGTATGATTGCTGTCATTTTATCAGGATCTGTGGTTTAAATACCAGAACAGCAGCAGATATCTTAGCATCTTTAAATTTTACAGCTTTGTTTATAATTTCACTCTGTTAAAGTTTTAATGCTTTGAAGTGCACTGTACAAGTGCACGTGGCATAACTATTGCTAGAATCACTTAAAGGGGATTTGAGGAATTCTATTCTTAGCAATTTCCTACAGGCAGCTTTTCAAATTCACTTTATTGACTCCAAACTATTTCAATTTCTACTTGTATAATTTTACAAGAAATATGACAAATGTAACTGTTTTCCCCATGTTTTATGTTCCTAATGAGGAGCAAAAGGTCAAGGACTTTGGGATGGAGGGGGAAGCCAATTACTCTTGCTACTGTGCTTTGCAACAGTACTTTACTGCTTGCAACTTGCACTCATTTTCTACCAGCAGGATTACAGGACAGTTAATTTCCTTAGAAAGTTTATGAGGCTCAAAGGATTGGGGTTTGTATTTTTTTTTTCAGTGTTTGCTATTCTTGCTTGTCAGAGACTGAGAAATATTCCCTCTATATTTGCATGACATATATCACAAAAAACAAAAGCTTTTTAAAATATCTAGAACTCAAGGGTTAGATTATTTTTTAAGGTCATTAGGTGCTTTAAGCTGCAGATAGATATCTGACTGATTTTCAAAAGCATTTATATATCTACCTCATCAGTAGAGTTCATATGCCTAGCCTATGAGGTGTTTGTTAAAATCCTAATTGACTATCTGCTTCTTAGTCACATTAATTAAAAATCCGGTTCTAAATGTCATTAGGGGCTACGAAGAAAAGCATTCACTGGAAAATAAAGAAAAGGTCAGAAGGAAAACCAGGTCAGTGTCATTAGCAAACTCGATAAATTCTTCTCATGTTTGATTTTGCACAGCTGACTTGAAGGCTGGGTGTTGAGGGAATCACGGACTGGCTGGGGCTGGAAAGGAACTTTACAGATCCTCGAGTCCACTCCACCTCCCTGGGCAGAGACACCTTCACTAGACCCGGCTGCTCTGAGCCCTGTGATGTAAGAAAAAAGGTGGGTAAGAGCTTTCTTTCCCCATAAAATAACAGATTGAATTTTCCCAGTGCAAGGAGCAAGGTCAGAGGGCAGGGACCTGTTTTTGGAAACAGCAGGCCTGGCTGCTGTTGAAGTGAAGCTTTGTCAGCTCTCACTGCGGCACCAGGCAGGGCCGGGCAGTGGGGAAGGTCCCTTGAGCTGCTTCAGTTTGGGACCAGGGATGTGGGGCCAGCTAACCAGTGTTTGTGCCCAAACAGCCACATTGTTAAATATCCTAATTGCAGGAGGGTCTCGGACACACCCCGTGGTGCTCCACAGCGCCGAGGGGGACACGGGGACAAGGCCTGCCCAGGACACAGCTGCCCCATGGGTCCAGCACAGGCCAGGCCTTAGTGGGGCTCTCGTCCCACAGGGAGGATTCAGGACCCACTGCTCCTCACCTGATGTCCCATCCAGGTGGAAGTCATGCTTCAGTGACCAGTGAAATGCATCCATGGGCTTCTGTAACATGCTTTAAACATGCCCTGATGGCCTTGGAGCCTGAGACTAACTCAGAGAGTTTTAAAGATCATTTAGGGTAAAATGTAGTGAAGGATTTTAGCCAGTATTGAGCACGCCTTTTACAGAAAATCAAACCTTCAGCTGGGGTCTGCCCCATGGGTCATGGTGGAGGCAAAGAGAAAGACTGGAGACACTTCAATCTTTCTTCCCCAAATGGCTAAAGACTGCAGAGATCTGCCTGAGGTCTGCAGCCCTGTAACCTGTACAGCCTGAAAAGGGATATGCCTGATATGCCAGGTGGCCTTTCAAACACACAGCTCCATCAGACTGGAACAGAGCTGCTTAATGCACTGCTAATTCTTCTCTTCCATTGCTGGATTCTCTCCTTCTATCACATGTCATCCAAAGTCCATGGCTTATCTGAAAACTGATACACTTAAATGTCAAAACCATCTGAGGATTTACACAGTCCCTCTGCCCTTTGGTTATTTCTTTGATTTTTTTTTTAACTCTCACTTGGATCTCTCCATGCCTAACTAAAGTATTACTCATAGTCTGAGGAATAGAAATTGGTGGTCCAGACTTTAATACGCCTATTGCTTTACGTGCTCCCAATTTGAATATGATTGCTATGAATCTGTTCTAAACCTTATGTGTTCTGTACTCACCTCACCTTTTTCTAACTTTAACAGAACCAAGAATAATTCAAAACATTTGAAAACAAGCATTTAGAGAAATTACTGGGTGCATGTGGCTATTTAAGTACCACACCAACCAATTCAGGCAAATAAGAATGTTTTTTTTCTGAAATAGCCTAGTACTTTGGGTAGAAATTTTGTCTGCAGGGGAGACCATTACATGAGATGCATGCTGTGGTAGAATTAAGCAAACTTTAAGCCATAATTCACTCGCAGAACAGAAAATTGTATCATAGAAGATCTAGAATTTATACATAAAGTAAGAGCTGAGCTCTCTCTGATTAAAGACTGGGCAGGTATCCCTCTGTGATGTGACTAAGCTCAGTCTCCAATGAACTTAATTCCTATGATCCAAAACCTTTGCTGATTTACTCTGGTGTAAATGAGCAGAAATTCCAGAGGAAGTCTGGTTGCATTTCAGTGTAATGGAGAGCACAAACCTCTGTAATGGCAACACAATAGGGCAGGGTTTTGACTGCCACTTGACTCCAAATGCTGTTTTACTTGACCTTCAAATAGCACAGCCCCTGCCTGGCAGTGTTTGCGTTGCTGCTCCTGAGGTGCATTATTTTAGTTTCTTATTTGATTGCAGAGACGGGGAGATAAATGAACCAATAAATGGTAACTGATTACTTGAGTGGAGTTTAACTAGCAGAGTCTAAGTCGTGCAGTGGAGTGATAGGAATGTTTTGGTTGGGTGTTTTTTTGGTTTTATTGCTAGCATGACAGATCAAAGTTTTCCTCTGAATGGGGTGGGGAGAGAGATGGATGGATTTTGGTTCTTTGTTTGGTCTTGATTTAATTGAATGGCTTAGGAGGATGCATTGTTTATTAGGCACAGACCACCATCAAACAAATAAAGACAAATTTCCTGGCAGTTGTTTCTGAACATTTTGGGTTTCTGGTTTTGAGTTTTTTTGGGTTTTCTTTAATATCTCTAAGAACATAATGACATAATTCTGGTTTTGGTTTCTGTAGCCAAAGATTTGGAGTAGAGTTGCAGTGGGTTTTGTGTATATAGGAAAAATTCCAGCTTTTCTTTGCAAAACATGCTTAATGAGACCCTGAGTAGCAACGCTGTGAGAAGAGATTGATGCTATTCTCCTTTTGGCCACAGCTACAGTCTCCAGACTACCCCACAGCAGCAATTGTCTGCTTCAGACCCACACAAGAAAGCCTTTTTTCACCCTCACCTTCCCTCTGTGTCCATTGGCAGAGGAGTCCCCTCTATTAACACTGCATATGGTTCGTCCTCACCTGAGGATATCAAAGAATTTATGGCTTTCTGGTATGGAAATACACATTTATATGTATGCATGCATATGTACATAAACATGCACACCCATAAATACTGTATTTTCAGGAAGTCTCACAAACAGTGTTAAATGGTGACCATCGTGTGTTTATGTTGGGCCTTTTCTCGCTCTGTGGTTTGCACAGCCCGTGGCACAGAGGTGTTCCCAGTAAGGAACTGGGGCTGGGGAAGGTCTGTTTGCCCTCTGATTGGAATGGCCAACTACTTTTGTTCTCTTTCCCAGCTGAAGCAGCCTGTGAGCACATGCTGAAGTGCCTGGCAAATTAACTTATAAAATATGAAGGAGTACAGTGTATTACTATCTTTCACAGCCTGCACTTGGCATTACTCTTTGGGTGTCTCATTCTGGTGACAGAGACAGTAAAAAGAGCAGACAATGGAGTACAACAGTCTCTAAATCTGTTGTGTGACATAATGAAAATGGGAAATGTTACTGTACAAACCTAAATTATGCTCAGTACAGACTTTGGGTTGAAATTCCTCGATAGGATGACCCAGCATTCTCCTTTCTCTTGATTTGAACAGGCCACTGACTTGCAGTGTTTGAGAATTCCCTGGGTAACATCAGTAAGTGATGGATTCCCAGGACCTCTGGCACATGTTTCTAAAGGATTTGGTTTAATGATTAATGTCTTTGTTCTTTAGGTAAATCCAGCCTAGTTTCATGAAAAGAAAAAGAGGGAAGGCTACCTCTGGAAATGTTGTGCATCTCTGCTGTCATACTGAGAAACAATGCATCTTGCCAGAGTCATATGTCCATGCAAGGAATCAAATATTTATTATTTTTTGCAGATAAGAACCTAAATAATTTTTCAATCAAGTGAGAGTGGAGAATTAAGAAATGAGTGGGGTGACAATGGATTGATCTAATGTCCACTGGAGACCCTCGTCATTTGCATGTTTGGTTTTAGGTTTTCTGACACTCAGTTCTCCCAGCTCTTTGCTAGTGCAGGAACAGCAGTACAGTTCAAATATTTTCTCATTTGAGTGTGTAAGCAGCACATGTACTACCTCCTATAATTCTAAAGCTACTGCTTGCATTTCTGTCTGTTTAAAAATGAGTATGTGAAGCTTAGGAATCAGATAAGTTCCCAAATGGTTTCTCTTTATGTTCCTCCTATTAAATAGCTTTTCTCCATTTATTAAATTAAGTGTTTCATATTTGGACAGTAGATCAAGCTGGCCTTGCTGCTATAATTGTCATCTTAAAAGAACAGGTTTTTTATGAGAGCTCATATTGCTAATAGCAAACTGAATATGCATGGGGAGCTGCCTAGAGTGTTTCATCAGCATTTTCACTTGCCTTTCCTAGAAGTATTATGCCAAATTTTTCTTGTCTTGTGTGTTTTTGCCTTGTAAATATCTTAACAGCTCTGATGCTGTAAATTACAAGTGTAGCAGGTTAGTTGGAGGGGAAGTAGAAGCAGTTGAGTAGCAAAGATGGGCATGGAAATGAAGAAAACCAATTTGAGTGGACACAGTGGGTGGCAAAACCTCAACAGGTGCAGGATGTGTTACCCCAGGGAACAGCTTTATGTTACAAGCTGTGCCATATAATGCCTGTCTTTCTGCTTGGACAATCCCTGCCTTCAGCCTGATGCTTAATAAAGCACCTAGACCTATATTCTACTCCCTGATGTGTCTTGCTGCTTAATCATACAGTATCCATTTGATATTTGATCATATTTTTCTGCAGGAACAGGTTTAAAAATAATTACTCAACATGAGCATGGAATTATTTTAGGGTAGTTTACACTGACAATTTCCTGAGTGACATCTCTGCAGAGGTAGAGTCACAGTGGATTGTCAATTCATTTAAAAAGTTCAGTGAATGGATGGAAGAGTGCTTTCCAAGCACAAATTTGAGCTCTTCTCTTAAAAAAAAGATGAAAGACATTTCAAGGGAGGGGAAAAAGAGTTATAGAGTCAGGATTCTTTTCTGACCCATTATTGTTAGGTATGACAAATGCTAAAAAACAAAGGCCAGGTATATGAGAAATGGGACATCTGACATTTGTATTCCCTTTTTCTCGGTGCTGTGGCAGTGGTCACAGAGAAGGCTGAGACCATTGTGTGTTCTGTGGCACAAAAGGATGTTCTCTGCAGATGGAAGAGCCCCAAGGCCCAGTGCTCCCATGTTTGGGTCGGGGTGCTGAGGACTGTGCTCTTTCCTCAGACCTAGCACTCATTTTACCTGCTGCAGCTGTATTGTTTTCATTTCCTTCAATCTCTCTTTGCCAGAGTCGAAGCCAAATTTTAAACTGCTGTTAGATTATGATGCCTCTGCTTTTCTTTCAGGTTTCTGGGTTTTTGTTGGTGGTGGTGTTTTTGAAGTCAGGCAAGACTACAAGGAGAGTGATGGTGTCAGCACCAAGGTCTGTGCAAGTGAGGCCAACTGCAGTGCTTATTTCTCCTGAAAAAGCCATTGGACACATGGAAATAGCAGCAAAAAACTAATTAGAGCAAAGATTCCTCTTACCTCTAAAAGCACCCCTAACTAATATGGATGTTTCAGCTTTAGTTTCTGTCCTCATCAAAATGACAAACACCAGAAGTGTTTTTCCTCCAATTTTTTGAGGGCTTTTTGCTTCTGAAATGGACAAGTAGGATTTCCCAAGAAATAAATTTCTTGGGATTTTGTAAATGTAAGTTTTTAAGCATGTTTTGCCTTACTGCAGCATTCAGTAATGAAAATATTGATCTTATTAACTGTGCTAATTAGAGCTGAACAAAATACCTCCAGCAACAGCTAGTGAATATGCAATGAAATAACAATTCTGAAATTGCTTTGCCAGTGTTTACAGGAGATGAATGTTGTCAGGGATAAGTCTGCTATCTGGAACATGGTGAGAAGAGAGAGTGGTAAATATTTGCACACTCTAAATTTTAAATTCATATTTTGGTATTAAAAATTTCCCTTGTAAAATCGAATAATATATATATCTTTTTTTCAACTAATCTGCTTAATAGGAGAAAGAGAATTTAACAGGTTTTGCTATGCAAGTTCAAATGAGAGTAATCCCCTCTTGCTGTAGCCTGTGAGAGGTGTGTTTACAAACTGTCTGGAGAAGAAGGGAAGCCTCGGATAGTTTGGAAATGCAGTGTTGATATTTGTGAAGAAATTACTTGCTCACTTCTGGCAATGACTCTTTGAACAACACCTGACTTTGAATGTTGAGTATGCACAGGGTTTACGGGAAATAGGCTTTAATACATATTTAAAAAGTGGGTTTAGTACACAGGAAAAGATGAGTCTGTAAACTACTTTGTGAAAGGACTGAAGAAGATTCCTCCTGTTAATAGTGTAAGATTCTACTGAAGTTTGAAGTAATGTCAGGTTTGCTTTTGAGTACCAGTCTCCCAATACATTTGTCTTGTTGCAGGTGACAGAAATGCCAATGCAGGGACATTCTGGGCCTGTTGCTTTTGGACATGGCCAGCAATGTAAGAGCTGAGGTTTCACTCTGAGCTGTTAAATATTGTTCTACCCTCTTCTCTCACACCACTACTCTTATTCTGGTACATGCTCCTGCAATAGAGCAAACAGTTGCCTCTGTTGTAATGAGCCTTTTCATTACTAAAGTGCTGCAGCCATTTTAAACAGCATAGACAGTACTCATATTAATAATTAATTAGTGTATCAATTACTTATTTTTAGTTCTAATTATTTAGTTAATGTTTCAAAGAGTTTTTCAACTGTAAGTATGTCCTAGGGGCTTTCATTGGTACTATGAATCGCTGAAGTTTTTTTGTTTTGCCTGTGTGGAAAAGAAAGGAGTTGTTGAGTTTAGACACAATCCTAACATATGGGGGCAGAATGAAAGATGTAGCAAATTTATGATGCTGTGGTGGCCAAAAGCAGGCAGAGCTAAATCCAAAGTCTGGCATGTGCTCTTTAAAATGAGGCATTTTGCCATGTTTTTGTTGGAGAAGCACTGACTGTTGGGTAACAAGAATGAAACTTCTTAATTAATAACATCAACTCTTGCAAGGTTTGGTTTTTTTCTTTTTCAGAATAAGGAATTAGCTAATCTCTCTCTCTTTTTTTTTTCTTTTTTTTTCTCCAAGTGTTTACTTCCTTGGCCCATGTTATACTGTGGATTTATGTTCCAGTATCTTGGTTCTTCGTGTACTTTCCAACCCTGGTTCTGCAACTTAGAAATGGAATTCATTCATTATGGTTTCATTTTTGGGCATCAGTCCCACAAAGTCTCTGGCATATGGCGATGTTGATGGGATGACTCACATGCATAAAATTAAGCTTGTGTTTAACTAATGGTATGATCAGAGCTTTAGGCACTAGTAGAAATGTATATTTGATTTCCTCCTGGACTTAGCATAACATATAGGGAAAGATATATTCCCAGCTGGAGACATGCAGAGAGGGTGGTGATCAGGGAACAGGGACAAGTCCCTGCCCTTCATGTGTTTGTTTGAACTGATAATTTCTCTTGAAAAATGAGAGGCTTGAACTTCAGGAAGTTTTTTTCTTAGTATTAGTGGTTATTCTAAAAAGGAAAGCACAAAAAATCCACAATAAGGTAGAATGGCTGGCTGAGATAGATCAAAAGCTTGTGTTCCTCAGGTAGTTGTCTCTCCCTTATGAGATTCCTCCGAATGTTTAGTGCTAATGCAAACAACAAAATGCCACTATGAGACTCAGCTGTAGCGAGCTTCTGCTTTTGGCATTGGAAATAAAAACGGTCCAAATAACTCTCAATGCTGACCTCTGGATGCTCCAAATTCTCTATACTTAGATTTTTATGTTCATGCATGCTGTTTTCATTATTATAATGCTCATAAGAGTATATATTTGTCGTGTGTGTAAAGCCCTGACCTATATCTGAATATATATCTGAGTACCATGTCATGTTTATATCAGTGTTTAGCTGCTCCATAGCTGTCCTGAATTTCGTCCTGGTTCTCATGCAACGGTCAGGTGTGGCCTTGTGTAAAACAGACTAAATTGCTGCAGTGTTCTTCTGCCATTCCTTAGCAGAATTTCTTGTCTGCTTTATATCCTGTGTTTGTCTCAGCTGGGTGCTGAGCCTGGCTATTAACCAGCACAATTCAGAAACTTCCCAGACTCTGTATTGCCCCTCTCTGATTTTATTTTGCTGTAAACTCAGAAGAGTTTTCTTCCAACTTCTTTATGTTCGTGTGTTTTTTATGATACTTCCCGAAGACTACACTGACCTTTCTTTAGAGAACAAGCACATCATTTGTCCGTGAGGGTCTGGGGCTTGGAAGAGCAAGCAGAGGTGGGTAGCAGAAAAAGCAGCACTTTCCAACCTTCCCTCGGAGAGAGCCTCAGAGAACATCTGATAACTGCATCGGCTGGGAACTCCTGGCTCACTTCTGATGGTGAGGTTCAGCTTCCAGAGGCTTTTGCTTCTGTCAGCTCTCGCAGAGAGCTTCTGCTGGCTGTCTCCTGGCTAGAGCTGCTGCAGCTCCTGCCTGCAGCTGACAGCTGTGCAGGGGGAGTCACGCACTGCTCCACAGGCTGGGGAAGAGCCCAGCTCCAGCCTGCAGCCAGCACAGAGCAGCGGGGCTCTAGAATGGCCCAAAAATTCTGCCTAAAACTGTCCAGCGGTCGTGTCAGTGTGCCAAGGGCCACGATCCAGCATGAGCTGAAGGGACTTGGCACATCAGAGGACTGAACCCAGATGGGACCCCCATGAGAGGGTGCTGCCATCCAGATCTTGAGCTACAGGGAGTGTCTGATGCCTCTCCCTGACTGAGCAACACAGGTTGCAATGAGATTCCTGTTTGATGTAAGGAGGAAGGTTTTTCGCTGTGAAGGAGATCAAACACTGGAACGTGTAGCCAGCGGGTGGAAATAGTCAAGGCTGGAGTCTCTTGGCTCAAGAAAGCTCTGCATAAACTGGCCTGGGCAGCAGTGCTTTGAATGGTGGGTTGGACTACAGAGCTCCTTCCTAACCTGTTATTCTGTTGTACACAACGGGCAAGTGGCACAGAGCCTGTGAATATTGGCTTTGGGATTGGCTCAAATGAAAACCTAAAGAATGATGCCTATGTGGGACAACAAGGAGCTTCAATTACTGATTTCATTAACTCAAAGTGGTGCTTTATCCTTTCTTCTCCCACCACTTAAAGAGGCTTTTGAAATTCTTAGTTTAACACAGAAAATAAAGGTGACTCTCTAATCACTTTTCATGAAATGACCCTGTCAAGTTTGAAGTGATATTGATTTAAAGTTGTAGAGGGAGGGAGAACATTGCAATCCATCTGATGTGGCAGCCTCAATAGACTGAGAGGGATATGATTATAATTATCATTGCCATTAAACACTAATTAGTACTGTTAATTAGTTAAACACTAGACTAAGCCTGTCATGTTCTGCTGTTGTGTTGTTTATTTATTTATTTAGGGGAACAAGGGAAGGTAAATTAATTAGGAAAATTTGATTTGGTCCCTCTCACAAGAAGACTGGCTCTTGATCCTATTACTTCTTGTGTCTCAGTATTTTATGCAACCCTAGAAGTTATCTTGTAGAACAGCTGGAGAAGATCAGTAGTTCAGCTATGCACAGCTATCCTCCCTCACTCTGCTACTCCAGCTCTGCTCTGTAACATAAAGTGGCTCTGTGCCTGTGCAAGCCAGTGGAGAGCTTGCCTTTGACTTCAGTGGCAGCAGAAACAGCCCCCAAATGTCACAAATGTACTTGCCTGTCTCAGAAACACGGCAAGTGACAGGTCTAGAATATGATTGAATTCTCTGATTGCTCTGCAGTGATTATTATGGGGATTTTTTCAGTGTCCCATGTCAAGGAGCACTCTCAGCGACACAGTCCTCCTGGCTCTTGAAGGGTGAGTTTATAGAAATATTTAATTTGCCCTTATGGAGGTTTGTGCTTCGAAGCAGTAGTTGGCAAGAGAGTGTAGTGAGTGACTCATGGTGCCCTGCTCTGCCAGAATTAGGGAAAACTGAAGTGAGTAACGTTGCTCTGTAGCTGTGAGGAAGAAATAGGAGCCGATTCTTTTGCTTTCAGTACTACAGTTTGGAGTCCAGAGTTTTCAGAATCTCAGGCAAAATTCAGAGATTCTTGAATTGGTGTGGGAACCACTCCAAGTAATATCAGAATGGCATGAGGATGAAAACAAGGAAACCTTTTCCTGTGGAAACATGCATACCAGACCAAAACAGGGTTACCTGAGGGAGGAAGGCCTTTGCTGACATGCATGAAGTCCATGCTTGAAAGAGTTATCCAAAACAGGCAGGGGAAGGTCTGTAATGCCTCTACAAAATAAAGTCCTGTAGCTTTGGCAGTGAGTACCTTAGTGACTGTCCTTTTCTTCTGAAAAGAGTGTCTTTGCTGGGGTAAAGGGTTTGCTGCCTGCTGCCTCTCTGAACCAGGAATATCTCCTGTTTTTGCAGGTATTCCATCTCAAATACAGGCCACTGCCATGCAAACACGACTGACCAGAAGTGGAAAAGGCAATGATCATGTCTGAGATGCAGCAGCAGCTGGGTGACTGGAGAAAAGGAAAAAACATGCACTAATAGGGGAAAATTGTGTGTCTGTGTATAAAGTGTCAAATATGATTTGCTATATAATTTCCGAAGTTTCTCTTTTAAAAGCTATCTCAAAGTTCCTTTTCCATTTTTAATTACTTACATTTGTTATTGAACTTTATTTTTTTCTCATTTGTTCTCAAAGTAAACACTTTTTATCCACTCAAAGTTTTCTCTGTCTTTTTCCAGGTCACTTGATCCTAAAAAATGTACAGAATCCATCTTCATCCTGTTTTTAATTAAATTTTCCATTTGTTCATGTAAGTCTGTTTTTGGCTTTTTTTTTTTTTTTTTTCATTTGTAGATGTTTTACTGAGTTTCCAGACATGTAAGCACAACTTTTGATTATATCAACCTTTTATTTCACTTAGAAAAATAGAAGTTATGTCTTTTTTTGCTACTTTGCAATCAGATCTAATAAGTATCTGGCAATATATAATGAAGGTTTTGTATAGCACTGAGTGATTAATTAATGGAACAGGTACATGATGAATCATTTAGCTGTACCTGGACAGCTCTATACAGTAATAAGCTCTGAGCATATTGTTTTTTGGTGGGGTGGAGAGACCCCACGAGATCTATCAAAATTTTATGTATCTCTGTTCCAGAATGCAGGTGGGACCTGATCCAAACACTGGAGAGCTGAAATCTTAAGTACCAGCTTCCACTTCTTGTCCTGGACTTGACTGAAGCTTTTCTGAGGGACACCTGCCTTTTCTGAAGAAGAAAGCTCTGAACACCATGCCCACAGTTTTTACTGCAATAACAAAACATGCTTTCTTTAAGTTTTGCAACTGGCATAAAAACACATGTGACAGCAGTTTCACAACACAGTGAGTAGAAATTAAAGATAAAATATGCAGGTTTGCCCCTCTGAGAAAGCTTGAGCTGTGGCAGATCCTATTCAGGGTGGGCTGAACATCACAGGAACCCTTTTTATGGGTGTGGTGTAAGGGGCAAAACACAATGGAATGTGTGAGGACATTTTGGGCTGGAACTCTGAAGGAGGATGTGATGAGATGGAGGTGGAGTGTTAGCTCTGTATTGAATGGTCCTGCTTTGATTGCTTTGTGTCATTTTCATTGTAAAATTCATAACCCCCCCATTCTGGGGGTGAATAGTGTTAATGTATTTTACAGTGTGATTGGTTTAACAGCATGTCCTGCAACACAATCTGGCTCGCAACAGCAGAAACTGAAACTGGAGAAGGGCATTTCATTTCCGGCAGACAAAAGTGGTGATTTCCAAGACTTCCTGAGTTCCTGCGCCTTGATTCTGTAACATTTTGTTGATTTGACTGTGAGTTATGATTTGCAACAGCAAAATAGGTAAGTCTTGTTATGGCAAAATCATTAAGGGATGATTTTGGTTCCCACTGAAGCCTTTGACAAATGCCCTCTTGATGCCTGTGGGAACATTAGCGAGGTGTAGACCTCTAATTCGAAGCGTTTAAATGATCAGCAAAGGCCCATCTGAGCATTCTTTAGAGTGAAGTTCTTCCAGCAGTGAGCACTCAGGGCCGTTTTTCCCGGTGTCACCGGCTGTGGTGGCGGAGGGGGGTGCCTGTCCCCAGGAGCCGGGCCAGGCTCCAGCCCTTCCCCTGGCCTGGCAGAGCCGGGCACCAGAGCTGGCTGTGCCCACAAGGCTTACTAGATATGAAAATCTGATTCACAGCTGCAAGTGACCCCTTGGGATGAAAGCAGCTGGGGATTTTTCTTCTGAGGAAAGAACAAGGATTTTTCCAAGAGAGGAGGCTTCTGCAAGTGTTGGAGGCAGAAATCTGGATACCCGCTTGGGTTTGCTGATGTGCTCATTCCTTGTTTTTAATCCTGTCATATGCCGTGAATCATTAATGAGTTCAGAGGAGAGCTGTAACCTCCATAAATAAAAATAGCACTTCTGCTCTCATTTTTACATCAGTACATAAAATAGCCTCACCTTTCTTTGTCCTCTCCTCTATCTCCATTCTTTTATTTCTTTCCTGCAATTCCCAGTTCATTGTGTCATATATCCTGCTCATAGAAAACTCATCAGGCTTACTAGATATGAAAATTATATCTTTCAGGATTTTTGTAATTTCTTCTGCTGTAATGGATGGCCACATGCAAAACAATGAGAAACATAAGGATATTGAAATCACTCCTCTGTAATGAACAAGTAAATAATGAAGCTGGGAGTTTAAAGGACTCCTTCATAAATTAAGATATTACTTCCTAATATAAATTGGCTGGTCCACAAACAACCCAAACCAAACCTCAAAAAAGCAATAAATTAAAATGGGCCTTTATTGGGGGAGACCTTGGAAGACCTTTAACTCATTTTTCAGTTATTTTTTCTGTCTTAAAAATCCTGTCAGTGCTTCTTGTTCTGATTTTTGGCATATTTGGTAATATCCTGGTCTAAGAAGTTTTGCTGCAGCAACACAATTCAGAAATGACTGCATGGCAGGATTGCTCCAGCAGGAGACTCCCCTCAGACCATGCCTAATGTACATGTTGACTTAAGTGAGCTCGAAAAAAAAATGCTCATAGCTGTTATGGATGGGAACGTGAATAATTTTTTATGTAAGGGCCTAGAAATACAGTACTTACCCAACAAATTTTAAAAAAAACCAATAAAAGAGAACAGCTCTGGCCCTTTTGTCCTCTTCCTCCTTTAAACCTCTTCAAAAATTCTGGATGTAGTCCCTGACTGTAAAAAGAGATTGAAATTTTTTTGTTGTCTTTTTATTTAGATAGTAAGAATAAAATCCCTGGCTGAAGGAGTTAACAGCATTGCCCAGATGTAAACGAAAAGTGAAACGAAAATACCAACAGCACCAAAATCAAATAAATTCTTTAATGCAATACCAGTACATTGAATTGAACTGCTAAAAATTTTGTGCTCTGGCTGGCAAGCTGAGTGAAATGTGAGACCACATAGAAACTTCTACAGAAAACAGTTTGTTTGGGGATTGTCACTTTGCTCTGAGAGAAATGTCTCCTGGTTTCTTTTTGGCTGTGGGTATGAACCCTAAGTCTCTGTAGACCCGCATGATGATGAGCTGTGGCACCTGGGAGCCAAGTGTGATTGTGCCCTCTTGATCTCTCTTGTGAGAAATGAGACTTCAGCCCTTGAGGAGGAAGAAAAGAGTGAAAAAGGGCGGTCCCTCAGGGAGTACTGCCAGGGCATTAGAGCAAACAATGCCTGTATCCTCTCACCGATGACACAAACTGGTTCATCCACAGCTAAAAGGATGGGGAAGAGAAAAACAGAGCTTATGGTCTACGTACCTTCACTGAACAAAACCTGTATTCTGGGCCTCGAGGCTGTTTGAATGATCCACTCAGAATTATGGAGTCCTCATGAAATTCATTTTGCTTACTCCTCTTACTAAACAAATTGGTTATGGTTTGGGACAGCCTGGGAGTCCAAATTGTACCTTAGGGTGTGAGAGAAGAAAGAGGAGTGTGAAGGCGAGCTGGTTAGTGGATTCTGCGTGCCACGGCCGAGGCAAGGAAGATGAAGTGTGATTCTCATTTTAAATTGGCTCCATGCTGGCACTTCAGTTCCAGGTGAATTGCAATGAGATTTTCACGGAACTCATTCTTCTACACAGACTGGCAGACGTTTGGCTCTGATGAGAGCAGTGCCTGGGCTGGGGTGCTCTGCCACCTGCCCTGCCTGTTTGCCCTGTGCAGGCTGCCTTGGCCAAGCCTCTTCCATTCCTCCCCTTCCTGGCCCTGCTGGGCTGACAGCCAGGCACAAGGAGGGGGTCATCTTTTGTTAGATGTTTTTCTCTAGAACATCTGTTAACAATCTACCTTTATTTAAAAGTAAAAGCTGGGTAGCTGTAGCCAATTTAAGGCTACATCTCTGTGGAAAAGGCAGCTTTAGGGAAGAAAACTAGATAGCCATGTTCCTCTCTCTGAAAAGAAGAGTCTGTCTGGTGTGAAAACTGCTTGGAATAAGTATTTCCATTACTCAGAGACAATCACATTGTAAATTGAAGTAGCAGAAGTAGAAAGGGTGCTCGTTATTTGCCTCAGGACTTACTAAGCAGGTTAGAAGCCTAGGCACAGACTGGCTGTAAGGGGTTTAGTCATGTGAGCTGAATACTGACATTTCTAAAACAAATCATCATCTTTATTGTTTAAATTCAGACTATATAAAATCAGAGAAAATAAGAGAAGTTTTGAGATATTCCTGAGATAACTCCAACTATCTCATCTCTTGCAAATATTTCTCAAGTAATTTTCAAGACTGGTGATGAAAGAGACACTGCAACTTCCTTGGAAATTTATTCCAGCATCTAACTTTTTATATAGACAAGGATTTTCTTATTTCTTGCAGCAATTCAAACCCATTTTTGCTCTTCCTGTCTACCACAGATAAACAGTATCCCCTTTACAATAACTTCTGTGCTGAAGAATATGGTTGTGTCTTCTGGGCTTCTTTTCTGCAGCTTAAACAACCTCAATTCTTTTTTGATAGAACCTGTTTTTTAAGACCATTAGTTATTTTATTTTGTCCTTCTGGGAACATCTTTTGCTGGTCCATCTGAATTGCCAAAGCCTGACTCACTACTCCCAGCTATGAATTACAAATGTCCCATTCTAAAGCTTTTCTTCATATGTCTTATATATGTCAAATGTCAAATCATCTGTAGGAGCCATTTGTTTTTTAATAGAATGATTTGTCTTTACATGGTTCTCATTCTGGTGTTCAACAGTTGGAGAACTTGTTTACTTCATAAGTGTGAACTGTCATTAATAACTGTCATTAATTATTACTCAACATATTTAGTGATGTCTTGTGAATGCTTTTGGGAATACACTTTTAATCTTTGGGTTTTAATATTGGTGACCTCTGTAATATGATGTGCAATGAAAATGAAAGCTTGTTAACCAAGTTTCTCACATTTTTATTTCCACTTAACACTATGCTGTAATTATGTAGGCAACACAGGCATTCCCCAGAAATCTTTTCTATGCCATACTTTACCTTTCTGTACTTCTTTTAGGCCTTGCTGAGTCCTCTAATGTCCAAAGAAATCACTCCTGTTCTTGTCAGTCTCATATTTGAGGCATTATCTTGGATTATTTTGATTTTTCTTCTTGAGACCCTTAGTCTGGCCATGAACTTTAAAACTAGGCTTACCACCACTCTGAAGGTGTCTCCACAGGGAACCAAATCACAGATTAGTACTAGAGTGTACCATGTGTCTGTTAATGGGATGAAGAACGTTTTATGTTTATCCTCGTAGGTTATGACACGTACTGGAATTCTGGTGTTAGCTGCAAACACAGTCATCATACTTCAAATAGGGGTTTTGTTGTTATTTTAATTTATTTGTATTTAATTCTCCCCTGTCTCTTTTCCAGCCTTCTCCCTTGAAATGAATAGGTGATCATGATGAGTTTCTAAATTTTTAAATAGTCCTTTTAGACTAGATAAGTGTGTTTTTCAATTATTAAACCCACGACATTTATTCCTGACTTCTGGAACAACAGTTGCACAGGAGGTGTTAGCAGGCAGTACTGTGCCCACTGCAGTACAAGGCCAGGCACAGTTCTCAGTTTTCAGCACCCTCCCTAGTCCAGACTGGGCTGTGTCAGCCCACAGCTGGAGCTGAGCAGCTCTGCCTGCATCGATGGGAAAGGGGCTGGGCACTGCTCTGAACCCAAACTTCCCCTTGAAATGCTGCAGGTCAGGACAGGAACACTCCAGGGGAGATGGCTGTGACTGAGGCAGAGCTGCCCATGATCCCCCGCTATGCAGGCTCCTGTTATTTATTCCATCTGAATTTTTGATTTAAATTTATGGGTGTTTTTCTTTCCACTTGCAGGGCAGACATTCTCTTTCCTAAACATACCCACTTCCTACAAAACGGGCAGTTCGTTTTACTTCCGTGGCTGAACTTGTGCTCAGGTAGCTTTTGACGGATGTGTTGTTTAAATTTCTCCAGTGGTGTACAGCTTCACCAGAAGTCTGGCTGTCTCCTGTGTTTCGTTGTGTTCATTACAGGGGGATGCATACAGAGCTTTCTTGAAGCTTCTCTTTGGTATGAGAATTACAGGGAGGGAGCAGCCAACTCCTTTCCTCTTCAGGATGTGCTGAAACAAAAGAAGTACCTGTTGGGCTGCCCCTATTTGTGCTGTTCAAAGTGGATGACAGTAGAGGCAAGTGCATGTGTCAAACAACATGCTAAGTGCCTTACACTTCACAATGCAGATTTCCCCTTATTTTAGGGTTTGTGTCACGTGTTGTGAGCTGGATGGTGATTTTTATTAAGTGCTTAGACATGTATTGCTGAGTTCCTCAGATCTCCTCTGACAGCTCTATGGCTGTGAGCTTCACTGGTCCCCTTACTCAGACAGGTGCACTTACCTGTCACTGGGGCACAGCTTACCTGTGGTGCAAATTTAGACTTATTAAAGTTCATGTTGCCACAGAAACACTTTTATTTTCAAAATTATTTATAATTCCTTTGGGGCAGTTGACTTTTCTGTATTTTTCATCATGTCTCTTATTTCATTTTTAAATGAATTTCATGGCTAGGTGCAGTACCCTACTGCGCACAATTATTGCACCAATATAAAATCTAAGCATCACAAAATCATTTCCAAAATCTAGGCAGTTGTTGGAAACATTGCAAGAAAATCAACAGAAAAGTCCTCTTTTTTTGCCTTAGACTGAGTCATTTACCTGACATTTAAAATATTGTCTTTAATATTTCTTTCTGCCTCATTAGAGAGTTAAATAATCCATGAGATAGTATGTATTAAAAATCTATTCAAAATATTACAATATTGCTTTTCAAAAAGCCTCACAAATCTACCTTGTACACTGAGGCTATACCTCATATGTTGGTTAACAGCCAAATGGAGCTATGTCTTACAGTCTAATTAAAGGTAAAAATCAGGACAACCAGAGTTGTCTTTTGTAAATTAAAAGTCCTCTTTTATGTGCTGTGGAGGTGTCAGCACTATTATAAGGACTAATCAGACATTTTACAACATCCTGGTACCAGGGAGGAAGTGGTATTGTGTGTAGTTTAAAGATTATTAAGGTTCTTTAGCACATTGGGGTTAGGTTTTTAAGGATGCCTTCAGTGCTTACCTGCTGTTACGAGGAGAAGTACTTTATTGTCTCGTAAGAAGGAACTGGGCTTTTTGAAGAATTAAATGTTCATGTGTAATGGCAAGCTTCCACTTCTGAAAGCCACTGAAAAGAACAAGCAAATAGTTGTAAATGTAGTGGGCTTCATGTGCTCATGTCCACTTAGAAATCCCAGCCAGAGTATGTATCTGTAAATCCAACCTCACCTGCGGATTGTATGTGGCATTTCACATCAGTTTCCTCTGTAAAATATATATTTCTATCACTCATCTCCCCTCCCCCAGCAAACACGCAGATAACTCTTCCTTGCTTTCCTTAACAAATGTAATTAGCAGAAAGCCTGGGCCAAGGGTGTGTGTCTTTTCACAATAAAATTAGATCATCCCTTTCATGCGTAGACATTTCGTATAACCTCTCATGATTTACAAACCAGACTCATGCTTAAATTGGGCACTAGGAAAGGTGGGCACCAACTTGTTTTCATACTTTATTTTTCAATGCTTGCATTGTTGTCACTCAGAACTTGGTTATAATCATAATGTTGTTTGTTGCTTCCATTGTCCCCCACCCCGTATTCTACCTGATTTTATGTGCATTCACATCTTGAGTGTGAAATTCCTTTTTTCTTGTCAACGCTTTATACGCCTAGCTAGAAAAAGAAATAAACAAAAACCAAGACAAATATGCATACATTCATTTTGTCCTAATGATAGAAAAAAATGTGACAAAAATTATGTTTGATGTGGTCCCTACTGTGCTTGTAAACAAGAGAGCATCGCCCTTTGTGAACAAAATTTGTAGTTACATCATAGATTTAACTGAAGCTTCTAGTATTAATGAGTAGATCTTTAGATGAGACATTCTGAAGACATTAATCAATGTTAGCTGTAAAGAGTAATTTTTAAAATTTCATTTAGTATGTGAACTTCTTGCAAAAATATATCTTCTGATTAACTGTCTAAACTGAAATGAAAAGTTCTGTCTGCCTAGTGTGAGAGCAATCAGCATTTAACAGACTAACAACTGTTTCAAAAGAATTCAACACCCAAACGTAATGGGCACTTTTGAAACGAAATTTTCCACGTGGTGTTTAGGGATTTAACCATGCAGGGCACATTAGTGTTAATGGGAAATTGTCCGGACAAATCTCTGCACATTACACTGCAAATGCACTCCTTAGTGTTTAAAGCTGGCCTGTTAACACCCATTATGGAACTGCTCTCAGAAAAGGAGAGGAAGAAATATGGTACCTGAACATCCATCACGCAGCAGTACAGTGCCCCATTCAGCCCCACTCCCCTCCACTCCCCCAGTTTTGGGGGGTTTATTTTATTTTATAATCTTTCGGATTTTTTTTTTTTTTTGACAGAAATTCTACAAGAAGACTGTATGGGGATATTCTTCCCTATTGAAAGGCATTTTCCCAGATTGAAAAATAACTCTTTTTCCTGGGGCCCCAGTTGAAGTTGGCATGGAACCTGTGGAGGGGTTATAAATGCAGCAATAGGGTTTTCTGCTTTTCTTTTCCTCTTTCCTTTCTTTTCTACTAGCCTTCATGTCAATCCCAGCCATTCTTATGCTGATTCTGGACCTGATTCAGCTCCAGCAGAACTTAGAGATGAGTGAGGGTAATGTGGTGGAGAAAGCCTCACATAAACTTGACAATAGCATTTTTTAATTATACAGTGCTGGTTTGGTAAAATTGGACTTGTGTTGAGAACCTAAACCTAGATAAAATTTTGCTACCCACTGCTCGATTTTTCAGCCATTAATCTTCACAGATAGCATATCTAGGTTCAAGGTCTGGTTTCTCCACATTTATTTATACATAATGGAAGAATTCCAATAAGAAGTTTTGGAAGCTGGACATCTCAACACAGCTGTTGTCATCCTGGCAATGAAGACAGTGAATCTGGAATGTGGGCAAATGGCTGAGAGCAGGAAGGTGAAGCTGCTCTGTCACACCTACGATGTCCCAGCCATCAAGCTATGTGGAGAAAAGGACTTTATAACACCTGTGAAAAACAGGAAGTGTCTTTGTGTTGTTCCAGGTGGCTGCCAACATTTTTGAAATACCAAATTTAGTCATTGTAGGAAAACTCCTCACAATGAGAATGTGGGAAGCCAAGAAATGGGTACAGAAAATGAAGAATAAAGGTGTGGGATACAACAGAGTTTTTTCAGAAAAGCATAATCACAGAAGAGCTTCATTTCCATCTGGGATTTGTAATTTTGTTCAAGGTCTTGTGCGTTACTTTGGTTTGATGTTCTGAATTGTGCCTCTTTAGGAAAAATTGAAATGAGGTAGAGTAGAATGTTTTTGCTGTGGGGTGACTCAGCAGAAAAACATAATTGCAGCTATTCCTTCTTTTTTGGTCATTGAAACGAGTGAAATGTATAACTACAACCCAAATCCACTTGGGTACTGTCTCTCCCTTGGAGAGTTATGGACCATGGAATGTGATGTCTGATGGCTCCTATCACTTTTCTGAGAACTTGTGCAAGGAAGCTGAACTCAGGTAAAACCCCTGTTCTTTCAGGAGCTGACACATGATTTTGTATCTTCAATGATAATACTGTTGTGTGATAAAAATGCCTTTTTATTTTTCCAGTTCACAATGTGCATTTTATTTTTATGGGTGCAGGATATGTGCTCTAGAGTAAATACTGCCTTGTAGTTTTTCACAACTGAAATCTCTCAAAATTGGCAGACAGATTGATAACACATGCTCAAGGTGCCCATTAGTTATGTCTACAATTAGTGGAAAAGTGCCACAGCTCATTCTAAGGAGTTATTAGGGGCATTTCTGTAGGAATGCAATCAATTCTTTGCTCTGTAGAGTTAGCCAAAGCCAGCAGAGCTAACTTAAAAAGTCCTTTTAAGGATCCTTCAGAGACAAGTAAAACTAGATTTGAAAGACTTACCACAAAAATGCTGTTGATCCACTAATGTGATTGAGGCTCTGGCAGAGGGTATTTAACTCTTCCTCTTTACAATACCTTTTCAGAGGAATATGAAAGTGATGTATATGAGTTTCCCTTAAGTTGCTGAAGTGGCTCATGACAATTTTTTTTCTTTTCTCCTCCCTTCTCTGTGATGTATGCAATGATGAATCCTGATGAATATTTATTTAATGCTGTTCTCTGTCCCTGTTCTTATTACTCACGAGAGCATCACTCCTGCAGAACTACGATTACTCTCTGCCTTCACTTCCTTTCAGGAATTCCCTTGTTTTGTCCCTCGCTGGTGTCCTGTTGCAGCTCCAGCACACAGCTCTGCCCTCTGTGCTGTTTTAGCCAGGGCTCTGCTTGCCCACAGCCCAGCCAGCCTGTGCTCAGCATGGGTGTTGCCCTGACTTCTGCAGTCTTTCTGTGTGTTCATTCTTTGATAAAGTTTCTCACACACTTTCCCAGATGTCGCTCTAGGACACAAAAAGAAGCACTCCAAACTCGAGTTCTCTCTCAGATCACCGCCGAGCCAGGAAAAGAGACCTGCCTGTTTATTCTTTTCATATATATCTGTTTCTAGGAATGACCATGGATTGGAGGATGAGGTTACCACCTCTTCCATCCACACTGGTTAACAGAACAGTCCATCAAACTCCCTCCACCTCGGAGAAAGAATGAAAACAATAGAGTACAGTTAACAAAACATGACTATGTTTACAGAAAGTGTGTGAGAAACTTTATCGAAGAATGAACACATGGAAAGACTGCAGAAGTCAGGGCAGCACATGGGAGCCTGCTGGGATATCTTCCCAGAGAGCTCCTTGAGCCCCATCACTGACAGCAGTGCCTCAGTGCCACTTGTCGTGCGCTCTCTTTGCTTTGTTGTCACCCGCCAGCCGAGCTCTGCTCCTCTCACCTGTCAGCCCTCAGTGCAGGATCCTTGTGGCCCCTGACCCCACTCTGACACGGCATCCTCTGCTTTTCCAATGCCTTCTCCAAACCCTGCTTCCCTTAGCTTCCTGCTGCCTTCTGCAGGAACTTTGTTATGTTTTCCTGCCTAAATCGGGATGCCCCACTCTGCTTTTCTGGGGTGCTGCTGTCTCCAAGGAGCCTTGGCTGAGGGATTGGCTCCTGACTGGGATCTCATGAGTGACTGCAGTGAGAGTCAGGGGTGCTGAGCTACCGAAAGGGGAGGCTGGGATGCAAGACCCCAGAGGCTTTTATTCCTGCAGGAGGGCAGCTGTGTGATGCCCCATTGCCAAGGAAGGATTCCTTTGTTAGAAATGTCTTAGGAAATGCTGGGTACGAGCCTTGGCACTCCCATGGCTCTTGCTTTCCTCTCAAGAGCTGCACATCCCCCCGTTGTGCCACTGTCACCAGGACTGCAGGCAGCTGCAGGAAGCAGAAGGCCTGAACTCCTGAAGCTGGAGGCAGGGTGACAACAGCACAGCTCAGGCAGTTCTAAGTGCCCAGAATATGTTTAAAGCTGCTTAAACTGCTAAGGTGGTGTAAACACTAAAGCAGCCACAGCCACTCTGATCTCTGATTAAGAGAACCCAAACCTCTAAGCAGGGAGGCTTGTTGTAGTAAGATAAGCATGGTACTTAGTCACTGCTTATTCCACATGATATATCAGCTCTTTGTCTTAACCACATGCAGCTTGTGGGAGAAGTACTTTTCCATCTGTGCTCTGTTACTGTCAATTTTAAAAGTAATTTTGAATCCTATTGAACTGTTATGGCAGTTTCAGCCTCATCCTGTCCTAAAGGTCCCATAGATTTTTGGTAGCTGCTTTTTTTGATCCTTCTATTGAACGCTCAGAATTCTGCCAGTACACCACAGAGTAGGTGTACTCAGAGGAGTGGAATGCTCTGCATTACCCCAGTGCAGGGGAACGGGTCTGTGGTGTGTCTGTCTGTACTGCTGCTGCTCCAGCAGAGTGGCAGTGCTCTGATTAAACAGATGGATAATTGAAATAACTGCTCAGGGAAATTCCTACCCTTGTCCCATGTAGGCATTCGGTTTCTTTGTTTAAATAATACATATTTCACATTTCAGTGGTAGAAAACAGACCCCTGAAAGCACTGTATTTTGTCCAAATTTGTGTTCTTATCTGCTGGTAGGTTCCAACTGTCCATGCAATAGCACAACTTCTTATTACCTTACTGCTCTGAATTATGGGGTTTTTTTCACTATTAATTTGACAGCCCATTGGAATAGTATTTGAAAATATCCAGACATTTTTAATAAAATATTTTTGGTCATAAATGCTATGGGGAAATTTGGCACAATATATCCTACTTTCAGAAGACAAATTTGCATTTTTACAGGAGCAGCTAGAATGACAGAATAATTTAGGTGCAGCAGAAATTTGGGTGAAATCCAATTGCTACAGTGAAGGTACTATTAGTAATGTGCTTAAATCAATACCATTTATCTTTAACTTTCTAAGCACAACTAATTTACAGAGCCTGGGAAGAAACAGTGGTAATTAGCAGCAGTGTGAATTCTGCTGTTTTCTCTTTTTGTCTGTTGTTTTTTGAGTTTCAGTAAGAATATTGCACATTAATTTCTTGTGTACTGAGAGATTAACAGATCTCTCTATTGTTAGCTTTTAAATTTGTCACATAGCACTTCTTTATCTCCCCCTCTTCCACAGGCTCTTCAATATAACATCCCAGGTGTTCTCCTTCACCGTGTTTCACCATTAGAATTCTTTTTTCTGCTGAATTTGTCACTCAGCCTGCCCAGCACTTGAGCAGACCCATACCGTGGAAGGAACGGTTCCCTAATCATGGGTCAGGTGAGGTTTTGGTAGGGAGGATGACTTGGAAATCAAGATTTGGGAAGAGACTGCAGGGATCAAAAAAGGGTAAGTTAAAACCATGGCCCTGCTGGCTTTACCATCCACTCTCACTGGAGCCTGTTGTAGAACTTCCTAAACTGCTTTCTCCAGAGGGAAAGAAGAAATGTTGTGTTTCACTCTCAACAGCATATGCATTTTTGTTCCTCAAAAGATGATGTCAAAGCCTCATCTTAACGTAATATGCCTGCACTATTAGGAATTGTGATTGTATCTTGATAAAAATGTTACTTCCTTTCAATGGCACCTAGGAAAAATTGCCATTTTGGTCCACTCTAATGCCATCTACTTCACTGGGGATACTCTGTGCTTGTGGTGGCATGGTACCCCAGTAACTCTCTTTATGGATTTCCAAGCCATAGAACTAAAGGAACTCTATGAAACTCAAAATCTGTCCTTTATTTTCAGATATACTGACCAGGCAGACTTCTAGGAAGAGCATTTCTATTTGTGCATCATTTATCTACTCTTTTCCGTACCATTTGTGCTTACCTGCAGACTGCAAAGTCATTTTTACCTATTGTGGCTATTCCAGTAGCACCAACAGCCTCTGACTGATCTTGTCCGTGGTTATTCCATGCCAGAATGCAAGAATTGGTGGCCCAAAGCATGACAATATAAACTGATGAGACAGAAGACAGGACAGTGTAAAGCTACCCAGCTCAGAGGCGTGCAGCAGGTCAGGGGTGTAGCTGGGAGAGAACTGCAGTTATCTCACTGCCTCTGAGGTGCTGTGCTTTGGGAACCTCATTCTCTTCTCTCTTCAACAAATCTTCCCTCTGCACAAAAGTCGTGCAGGAATCTCCAGTCTGTCTCTGTGCTCTTGCCAAACCCAACTCTGGGAAAGCATGGTGAAGTGAATTTAATGAATGTCATTCATTTCAGCAGTGAAACACAACTTTAATATTTTGCTTAGCCTAAAATTTATATGGAAGGAATGAAAGTCATGAGCAGAGCTGGCCAGAATCTTCCAGGTTTTGGGGTTTTTTACAGCCAGGAAAATACTTATATTACTAAGACAAAACATTCTGCCCTATGTAGTGCTGTTATTTAAGTTGTGCTAGAATCTGTAATGTATGAGGTTTATTTTCTCCCTTCAAGGCAAATGGAACTCATAGAAAAACAACTTCTTATCCCCCCTGAACTCACCAGCCAGAAACTTCTCCTGTATGGCTGTTGAGTGGGAGTGCACAGTATCCATCACTACATACCATGCCTCCTATTCTATCTTCATAGACCTCTTTTCAATTTAAAATGAATACAATGTGGGTTGAATCATCTGACTTTGGTTGATGATGTTCCTTGTTTAGCCTGTAGCAGAAGAGCTCAGCCTCAGTAGTGTTGGCAGACATGCCACAAGAGCAGCAAACTCCGGAATTGAGCAGGGAGCAGAGAGTAGAGTACTGAAGAGTTGTCTGGGCAGCCACTCTGTCTCCTCAATCCCCTGTCGTGCTGGGACAATATTTACAGTTTGTATTGGGTGATGATTCAGCAACATATAAACTTGGAGAGCCGTGATTCCCCTGGTCAATCTCACTCTGGTAGGATTCAGGAAGTTCTCTTTGTCTTTGAGACCCAGATTAATATTTACTATGTTGTTCAAAGCAAGTGCCTTTCCTTTATGGAAGGGTGGCCACTGGGTATGAGTTGTTTATGCTGCAGTGAAGCTGCTGAAATTGCAGTGCAAAAGGAAGATGCCCCTGAGCAGATTGGCTGGACTTTTGCCACAGTCTTTATGGAAATCTCTAAGAAGCAAGAATTCAGAGGATTATAGGTGCAATTAATCTTTTTGTAAGTGCTGTAAACAGAACTGTGTGTAAGGTGTATCTGGGGAGAGCTTCAGTCATGGCCGAGCTGCATAGCTGGTGACGAGAAGAATCCCCTAATTGTCTGGGTGGGATAGATCAGCTTCCACAGTGCCATGAAACATTCTGTGCCAAGGCTGGACATGAGATGTTCACATTCACAGCCATATCACAGTGTGTTCCAAAAGCTTTGTTGGTATCCTGTCTTTCAGGCAAAACCCCCATGCATTATGTGCAGTCAGTTTTTTCTCCTTCTGGAAAGCCAGCACCTTTTCAAGGCAGCAGCTGGTGCAGTCACTGTGCACTGAGAAACTGACTGAGCCTTATCTTTAAGGGGTAATGAAATAATGACATCTCTCCATTTCCTATTTTGTACATTGAACTTGCCGTGATCTTGGATCACGCAAACCCCTGGGGATTTGGAAGATTGTGAAGTACATAATTGTAAGCATTTTGATTTCTTACAAATGCAAGGAGGGATACAGGAAAAATATCTGTTGTAGATTTTTAGCAAATGTAGGAGGACTCTTGACGTAATCTTCAAAATATTCGTGTGCCCATGCAGCCACCAGAAACATTCTGGCCATGCTTTTTCCTCCTTGGTTCTTACTATTGGTTATTCTTTCCTTCTTGATGCCTTTTGCTATTTACTTTTTCTCTTGTTTAGCTGCTAATTTTGCCTTCTTAGGTGAAGGACTTTGTGGTGTTGCCTCCTTTCTGACATGTCACAGCTTCTTAAGTCACAAAGGCTCCATTGCCAGCATTGCCCACAGACAGAGCTGGTGGTATCACATGGTTTGTGTTAGTGCTCCGTCAGAGCTTGTAAAGGATTCACTCCTGGAAAACTTCAGTCTTAACAAATATAGTTGGGAAAGGAATAAGATGCCTGACAGACTGAGACTGATATTGCACAGTCTTACTTCTTTAGGAGTCATGCTGAAGGGTAACGCTGTCTCTTAAGCTTTTGACCTCCACAGATCAAAGTTGGTTTGATTTTGGTTTATTTTCCGGGCTCTTCTAAAACGCCTGGTTCAGTCAGCGCTGTCCTTAAACACACCCGGGTTCCAGATAACATATTGGGCACTTTGAGTGCACAGCCCCTCGGTTCTGGTGTCTCTCCCCATTGTCTCATCCCACCGTGCAGCTGTTTGACACTTGCACTGCTTTCGAATTCAGAGGAAAATAGCAGTTGAAGAAGGTGAGCTGATCCAATTTCAGAGAGAAAAGCTGGCCTGTTCTGACAGCAAAGATGTGTTTTCTGCAATTACTATTTGCAGAGCTCTTTTGTGGAGGAAATAGGAATTGATTTGGAAGAATCCCTGGCATTGTAATGCTATCAAAGTGAAATTGCTTATTATCAATTTGCCATTCATTCTGAAAGTCTTTAAGCCAATTAGAATTATTTTACTTCAGCACAATCATTGCTTCCACATTATGGACATGTAATCTTGTTTCAGTAACTCATCAGTGGTTCTCTTAATTTTCATATATAGTTTTATATAAACAGTCTTTTTCTCAAAGTGATTTCATATTCATGAAAACTATCAGAAGCTACATTGATTACATCTGTAGCATAAATAAACATAAAAGTTTACTTGAAATACCATATCTGTGTCCTTCAAATTTCATGGAAAGGACCATGTCTGAGGTGAAGTGCTGTCCTTCCATCCACTCAAGACTCCTGATGTCACCAATTGCAGTGAGTGTCCACAGAACAGAACAGGTCTCCTCTAGGAAATGAATGAACTGAAACCAGTAAGTCGATGCACACAAGTCATCGAGTTGGGGTGTAATGTCATGTAACAGCCTTGTCATCTTCTTTTGTTCAGTGTGCAGCTCAACAGTGCTTTCCTTTTTCTTTATAGATGCTGTATTTCTCTGACCTTAGCTTAATGAACAATATTTTTTCCCCCTTTCTTCCCCCTCTTTTCTTGCCATGCTAAAGATGGATTTATAAGGCTCATTGCATTGGAAATGAGGTATGAAAGCTTCCACCTTTTGCACTCAGTCCAGACTTGACTTTAAGTAAAAATATTTTTATTTTTAGATGGGAGGGTTGGTATTCTCAGCTTTGCTTTTGGCTCTTGTGGACCCCATCCAGTTTGCCACACTTGAGGAAAATTGTAATGGGAGATTGAGACTCATGATGGAATTGCTTCTTGGGGATAAATTCAGGACAATATTCTCTCTTGACTCTATGTGCTAGTGGGTGTTCATTTATGATTTTGTAATTTGGTATGTGAGCTGATGATGGAGAGAAGTTCCCCTCTCACTTCCATGATCATAGTTAGTACTTGCAAGATGATGATGTGATTTGATACCTTTTATTGTGATTACTGCTGGTTTTGTCATTGTTGTTCATTCTCTGAGTGAACAAAGCAATCTAGCCTTGATCTCAGATACAGCTGATATATTTAGTGCAGGCAGAGAGTGCTCCAATAATGTCCAAAGGCAAAATAAACCTGTAGGTAGTAAAGCCTGCCTCTCTTTCCAAGATTTGAAGTGGACCTTTACAGCTCCACATGCTGTCTTTTGCTCAGTCTCAGCTGCCCGTGGATGCTCCCCAGAACAGTGTATCTCTAGTTACAAAGCCTAGATCCTGTGAAAGAGGGGTCTGATATACCAGAAACCAGCCCAACAGGTCTGTGTTTGAGAACCCTGCAGACTGGCTTTGAACAAGTTACATCTTTGGACAGGGAGAACATTTTAGGGTCGTGTGCTGTGTCCTCAAGAGATCAAAAACCCTACAAGTTTTCAGATTTCTGTGCAATGTCTGCATTTATAAAATACTTTTAACTGTGGCTGATTAAATAATCTGTCTTAATTAAAAGCAGATTTTAAACGTATGAATGTGTGATTGTAACAAAATTGCTGCTTTTCAAAATTTTAATTAAAAATACTTCTGAAATAAACCAAACCCATGAAGAAGTGAGGAGATGTCTGTGTGCAACTCCCTCCTTTTTGCTTTCTTCACAGCAATGACTGTGGATAATTATTTGGAAGAATATAGAGCTGAATGGTGAATCCAGCTAGTTCAGGATCCTCCTCATCACTCAGCCCCTGTTCTCTTCTTCTCTTACCCTCTTCCTCTTCCATCTTTTACTGTTCTCAGTGTCTTTCAGGGTTAATTTGTACTCTCAGAACCTAATGGAATAAGCTGCTGGCTGCAACAGCTTGTGTTAAGCAGCAAAGATGGTGTGGGAACAATTAATGAGAACTAGCTTGGAAGTAGCTTTCCCAGTTTTGTGATGGCTGTCATTGGGGTAGTTGATTGGAGGCTCGTTCCAGTTTTCTGCAGTCTGTTCTACAGCCACTCAAAAAGTGAATTTGAGATGGCATCACTTATAATGCGCAATAACCAAAACCCGAGAAAACATTGCTTTCTATTCACAACATTGCTAAAATTCTAGCATGGGAGTTCATTGTCTCCCTCCCCTCTTCTCTCTGCTGCCATTTAAATTTTGTTGTTTTATGCTGTTCTGCACCAAAAAAGTAAAATCACACTAATCTAATCTGATCTGCTCTAAAAAAGGCGAAAAGGGATTAGGGATGGAGATTTATTCTCAGTCTCTATTAAATTTCCTACGCTGTTTACTCGAATTTCCCTCTCTCTCTTTGTGTTCTAACAAGTTTTTCTTCCCCTGTGCCCGGCTGGGTGAGGGCGAGGCAGAGCAGGGCCTTGCAGCACGCGAGCTGCTGGCGGAACCCCGTGGAGCGGGCTGCTGCCAGGGCCAGGAAATGGAACACATGCCTTCCACCCAGGCACATTTCTGCCTCTAATCAGAGCTGCAGTCATGCAGGGAGAAGTGGCACTGACAAAATGTCAAGAAATCAATCCTCACATGCACGTGGGTTCCAACTGGAGCTATGGATGGGTTTCTGACGGAGAGGAAATGGCCACGGCCAAAACTGTGTTGTACATCGTGATTACAGCTGTAAGGAACACTTCATTTAACCCAAATAGTGGCGAGCCTTTAGATTGTGAGTAACTGATCCAAGCTTCCTAATGGAAAGTTAAAGTGAACTTAATTAGCAGCTTCAGCTTGTTGTGTTTCTTGCCGTGCCGTTCCACTGCCCTGAGGAATACCTGCTCTGCAAAGCTCTGGCTCAAAGGCTGCTAAGTTTTAAATAAATCAACTGTGCTCATTTATAAGCTTTCACGTTATTACTTTATACTTAAATATACATAGATATATATTTTGGCCAAGGCTGAAGTAAGAGTTTCTCCCTTTCTTTAACTCTAACTTGCATCCTGGGGCTTAGCAATAGAGTGCACTGTTCGTACATTCTCGTGCAGAGGGAAAAGCAGAGATGCCCTTGGAGCTGCCTTTGGCATGCAGCACATGCAGCTCTGGTGCTCCCCTGCTGCAGCACTGGAGCCTTTTTCGTTTGCACAGAACATAAAGAACCATATTTCCTGGATTCCACAGTTTATATATCTTACATAGAGGATGAAAGCCCTGGAATTTGTCCTAGATTGGCTCCCTGAAATGAAAAGGACTGGGAATTTGTTTCTATCCTTTCAAGGCCATACAAATTCTGGGATAAGAATTTCATAGCAAAAGCACCACAGTGTCATAGTTCTGTGGGCCCTTGATATAAGGTATAACAAAGAGCACAAAACCAGTTAAAAAACAATTAAGGAGTTACTTCATGTAGAACTGTCATTATCATTAGCTTTGATAATGATTTAGCATTTAATTGCTCTTTAAAAAATAGTAATATTTCCATACATAAAAACAAGTTACAGGAGAGTTTTCTGAGGCAGAAAATATGTTCTAAAAATATAACTTTGAAGTTTAGGAGTAAAAAATGATGAAAGATATGACGACTGATGAAATCTCTCACATACAGAGAGAGAAGAGAATGATTAATTCTGGTAAACACGAATTATATGAACTGAATTATTTATCTATATGTTTATGTGGAAGTGTGTAGTGAATATTACAGAGAATGCTTCTGGTTTTCTTTAATGTATTTAAAATAGTGATATGTAAAATGAAGCATGTCCTCTTAATAACTCGTGAGCCTCACTGCTGCAAGATATTGTTCAAGGCAGAACATAGTAATAGTTTGTAGAAGGCCAAGTTGTTTTTATCAGTGAACAGAGATTTGATAGGTGAGACCAAGAGCTGGAGATCTGCCTGTGACAAAGCCCATGCTGATTGTGATTGACTTTGTTGTTTGACAGACTATTTTCCAATTGTTACCTGTGTCACCCTGGTTAAACTGTGCTGCTGCTGTCAGGGCGAGGAGCACCATGTCACTGGGTCCTAAGGAAGTTTCACAAATAGCTTCTTTTCCTGAGGTGTGTAATGTGTGTGTGTGTGTCAGGTGAAAAAAGCTACTTGTTCTCAGATTTCAGAACGTTTTTGGAGGTTTCTAACATTGTCAAATACAACTTCTGGAATTTTCTTTCCGAAACAAATTTTTTTTCCTACTATTTTTTAAAGAGTTTAAATATCACCATTTAGCATTTTGTTATTTGATACTTACAATCCTAATAGCTGCTAGCAAATATGGGCGTGAATTCAAGAACAAAACGTTGCATTTCTCTACTGAATAAGCACAATCTTAATTAAATCTACAAAAGCATGGAAATTCTGGGTGAAATTTGAGGGTCCTCTGCAGTGCATCCTGGTGCTTCAGGCACAGTGGAAGGCTGCTGGAACAGCTAGTTGTACACTTGACAGAAGGAGTCCTGTCCATGGGCTCTAATAGTTGGAGATCAATTTGATAGCTAATTACTTCCAGCACAAGCAAAGGCTAACTCTGAACCTCGTGTAGTTTGCTGATTATATCAGTGTGGTAGTCACTGAGAATGCATCACACAGACAGCACATATTACTACCTTTTTTCATGACAATTAACTGTCTGCCTCTTAATAGCTCTGTTTTGCATTACTGTGGAGAGCAAACTCCCTGTTGAGGAAGCAGGGGCACCGAAACAGAGGTGCAGTGGTATGTTCTGACCTGTTAAAATATTCCATGTACAGTATACACAATTATATTAGCCTGCTGATGATAAAAGCAGTGTGGGCACCGAAACAGAGGTGCAGTGGTATGTTCTGACCTGTTAAAATATTCCATGTACCGTATGCCCAATTGTATTGACCTGCTGACAATAAAAGCAGTGTATTAAAGGGCACTGCTACAGGACTTTCAGTCCTGACTGCCTCCCCAGTCCCCAGAGTGGCTCCAAGGACTGCTGAATTGGTGGCCTGGAGGAGAATCCTGACTTGGTGATGGAGGATCTTTCTCAGATCTATGACCTTTAACACCGACCTAGCTGTTGCATCTTTTATTTTAACGCTGTGAAGATTTTGGTGTCTGGCACTTGAAAATGTGTGTTATCTAATATGTTTCTTTTAATACATAGGAAAGCCACATACCTGATATCTGATGGCTTGGTGTCTGCCTAATAGTTTTGGAATAAGTTATTTTTATTACTTGCTTTCCTTCCTCTATCTCCAGGCAGAATAAATCTAAATTCAAATTTTAAACTGGAGTGGGGGAGGGCAGACAAGAGAAAGAGAGGCTAGCAGTCAGCTCAGCATGCCAAGGTTCATCCCAAAGCAATTTTTACAGCTGCATTTTAAACTAATTAAAAAAAAAAAAAAAAGGGTTTATAATAGAGATTTGAACCATGTCTTAACAATAGAGGAGCAGCTGGGTGCTGCTGGAATATCAGAGGTTGCTGAGCATTGCAGTTTGAATGAAACTGTCTGCCCAAATTTAAAAGAAGATGTCAAGTGTAGACCCTCTCTCACTGAAAAAGAAAAAAAGCCTTATTGATCCATTTAGCTGGTAACAGATAGGAATCAAACCAAAAACGATGTTCTCCAGCATTCAAGTTAGATAAATGCCAAGAGCTGCAATTGATCTGGATCTCACTGCAAAACTTCATGGCCATAGAGAGTTATAGGCTGGTGAATTCTGCAGGAAGTGATGGATTCTATATAGATTTTTGTCATGTTTTCCACAAGAAACCCTATTTGTACAGCAACCTGCTTGAAGGAGGGTTTTATGGCACATGGCACTGGTCAGAGGCAGCAGAACTGGGCAGAATTCCCTAGGTTTTTGAGAAGGCATGAAGGCATTGTTCTAGCTCTGGTGTATGATTTGGTCTGTTGGATTTGCTCAGTTTTCATGTACTTTTCTACAAAGCACTTGTTAGCCTCAATCATGACCGTGGTGGCACATTTATGAATTTATTGAGACAGGCACCTTCACATCCAGCACTGCAGAGACTAAGTTTTAAGTTTGGATTTTACCAGCAAAAAATCATCACTAAACAGTCTCTGAACCACACTTGTGTCCATATAAAAAAAAAAATCAGTCTCGCAAAAAATATTTTTAAACTAGTTAAAACTAGAGTCTAATCCACAAATACGGGTCAGTTTTCATACACACTGAAATACTCGAAATTAATTGCTTCCAAAAATGTATTTTATGCAATAATGTCAGCAAAAAGTTGACTACTTTTACATTCAAAGAATCCAAAAATGTAAACGTGGTATGTTTTCAATGTGATAGTGCATTTCCATAAAATTGATTTTATTTGTAATAAAAAATGGATCAAGAATCATATGTGTCCAAGACAACCATTTGGAAAACCTCATTACTATTCTGGACTTCTGTGCTCCTCTCGTTTGGCCAAATTCATCCAACCGATGTCACAGCAGAAGACAGGGAATGTTTTGGCCAGGGCTGCAGGACAGGAGAAGACGTAAAA